>OY776286.1:10374674-10932571 GCA_963675345.1 Trididemnum clinides
ATATGTCAGTAAAATAATCATAATACATCCTTTGCAAAAATGTATAATATGTACTCGTTCAAGTAATATCAATGAATTAAATTTACCCAGAACTCTCAAAAATGAGCATTTTCGCAAGGTGGCTCTTGATTTATGAACAGCACTGTAAAGTCTGCATATTTTAATATAGGGAAATATTGAGTACTACATAATATGGCTGTGTTTCACTTCATATACTCTTGTTATTATTGCTTTTTTGAATAAGTGGAAAGTTAAAAACCTGATTTTTTGTGATTGCACCATAGAACAGCTTCGCGTTTTAGTGCTCGTAATTCCGAACGCGAACAAAGATTATTGTTAACCACATCCATACGATCGCTGAGAATTATAATTAGTATAGGCTTCTTAATACACTATTAGCATATTTTTAGGTTGCTCATTCAATACTAAACAGCAAGAATTTTTTTGGTTTGTTTGTGTTTAGTGATTGACAACTGCGGATCTTACCAACACCAAACTGAGCACGATTGATTACCACACTGGAGTGGTTGTCCTAATAGGTTGGTTACGTCATAACGACGTTATATCCCACGTGAGAGGTCAAGTTGTAAATGTGTGAACGTACGTACAACGTACGTAAGTATGCTTTAACTCCTTCAAAACTACTTGGCGTACAAACATTAAACTTGGTACGATTGATCACGACCCTTGGGTGAGTGTCACAAGAGGTGTGATGACGTCATTATTGCAGATTTTTTTAATTGCATTTTTTGACGGATGAATGCAATTTAGAGTTCCTGGGTGTTTGTGGCACTGCCAACACCAAGTCATCTGTGTATCTTCGCGTGGTGTGACTGGAGGCAGTTCGGCTGGCTAAACACAGAGACGCCTGAAGGAAAGAACCGGCCAGCCAACTTCAGTATCCCTGCCAAGTTTACTATGATCATGAAACAAAGTAGAGAAAAAATCAATGGCGTAAATAAGTTTCCAGATTCCCGTAATCAGAACCTCACGCCCAATAGTTGGAGTCGTCAATTACAGGGCTACTCCGATCGTCATATAGTGACTGTGGTCAATGCAAAAACTTTCAGAAGTAGACTTTAACAAATAGCCGCATGGAACATTCGCGCAGTGTAACAACAAAAAAAGCTTGACAATGTTGTAATGGAAATGGACAGAACGAGAATCAACTACTTGGGTCTTTGTGAAGTGAGATGGAGTGAAAAGAGTCAGTTCTTGATAAATAGTAAAGCAGTAATGTACTCTGGAGGACTTGAGCATCAACGTGGTGTTTCTTTGATTCTAGATAAAAGACTTTCTAAATATATTCTGACATGTAGGCCTAAATCTGTTTGCATCTTGTAAAACTAAAAGCTAGTCCTTTCATTATTAACCTGATTGTTGCATATGCACCAACATCGGATGCAGATGAGCGTATAATAGAAGAATTTTATGACTCATTGGACAAACTTTACAGCAACTGCAAATCACAGGAAATAAATATTATGATCGGAGATTTCAATGCCAAAGTTGGTTGGGAGAAACATAAATAAATTGTCGAACCACATAGATTGGGAACGCGTAATAAACGAGGAAAAAACTCATAAACTGGTGTGAAGAAAAGAAACTAGCAATAATGAACACATGGTTTACAGCTCACCTAAGACGCAGATATTGATGGACCAGTCCTGGTGACCATGAAAGAAACCAGATTGACTTTATAATGTATATTTGAAAGATACCAATCCTCTATATCTAATGCAAGAGTCTATTCAGGGACCGATGCAAACAGTAACCTCAATTCAGTAATTGCAAATACCAAAATACATTTAAGGGCTCTAAGACGTTCAAAACGAAAACCAGGATTCTGCTGGATACCCTTAAAAACCCTGAAATCAGGTAGGTTTTTCTAAACCTATTTTTGAAAATCTTCCGAAGAATCAAACTGAAGAATATTTCCATTATCAATGGACAAATCTGAAAAGGAGTATTGTTACAGCTGCAAACAAACTTATACCACAACAAGAAAATCAAACAACCTCCTGGGTAACTGATGAAATTGAAAACTTCTGGCACAAAAAAAGGGAGTCTAAATCTGAACCAAAAAAATACAGCAGGATACAAAAGAAAATCCAAAGGCAATGTAAAAGTGCTATGGAGAAGTAGTTGGAAGAAAAATGTCAGGAGATTGATATTCAAAGACACTAACATTAGGGAAATGTTTAAGAAAATTCGCGAAATAGCCAGAAAAGGATCTGTACTAACATCTAGAAACATTCAATGATTTAACAGCCACATCATGTGCGAATCTGAAGACATAAAAAACGTTAGCAGGAATACATAGCTTCTTTATTCCATGATGATAGAGAAAAAAATGATGATGTCAACGCAGTTTCATATTAAGGCTGGTTTCCATTAGACGTAGATTGCAAGCGTAGGGCAAAATTCTTTGTTTCTTTATTACGTTTTATGCGCGGAGCGAGCGCGTGTGGCATTGTCATACCCTTTTCACAATATGTAATGTCTATTCATTTAATTATAATGGCAACGCTACCTTAGAAAGGCAAATGATAGACGAGTAGATGACACAGATTAGCTTAGTAAGTGTTTTTTCACATCATAGATCTGGGATTTTACAAATAGGAAAGTAAAATAAACTGATAATTTGACTAACAGTATCAACATTCTAGTTTGTACTGGCTTCATTTGGATAGTGTTTGATTGAAGGAAACCAAATAACAATTAAAGTTTTTGGAACAACTAGTTGATGTTAACAAAGTGAGTCTTGATTCATTTCTTGTAGTTTATTGTGTGGAGCTTGATGGAGAAGTCCCACAAATTGATGACCCCGACCTCAAAAAACAGAGCTACGCAAACCTCTGGGGTCCACAATTTGGAAGTAATCAATTTGCCCTGGACTACTAACTCCAATACTGCTAAACATACTTTTACTTAATTTTGAATTTTAGCATTCATCATTTGATTTTCAAATGATTTTTATGGAATGCTTAGTGCTTAAGCATCTATCAATGTAGTTTTAATGTTTATTTACAAAATTTAACTAGTTTAGATGAATACCTAAATCTTGTTTACTTTGTTTTTATACTAGACTATATAATTTTTTTATCAATTGCAATTGTTTAATGTATAGCTGTTGTGCAACTTGTTTAAAGTTTTGCTCAGTGTGTAAAATTTTTATTTGCATGCATTGTATATTGGTTATAATTTTACTAAATTCGTCTATCTTGGTTTTTCCTCCAATCTGAGCTCACACAAATGAATACCAATTTTTCTCATGGAAGCCCATCACTTTCATTATCAGGTAATGCAGCATGCTATCAAGATGATTTGTTTGGTCCTTTACTCATGGCTTTTGATCCTATTGTTTCTTCTTTTCCAGTATCTCCCTTTTCAGTCATCATCACTCACACTTCTGAAGCACCCGTCACTTCACCACCCACAGTGTTGACACTGCCAAAATTGTCGTTGATTCTGCATTACCCACATTAACGTTTAATGAGGAAAGTGATGACTTATTTTTTCAACGATTTAAATCAAGGTATCGCCATGAACAACTTAATGATGCAGAGTAGTTTAACAAATTGCTTCAATGCCTCAATTATGATCAGTAGTGCAGAGTCAATAGTTTTTTGTCCATGGAAAACTTCAATTATTTTGCACTAAAAAACTCTTTTTACCAAACATATGGACGAACAATGGATCAGGCCCGGGAAGATCTTGCTTTTGCTCCACCGTTACGAGATCAGTTACCATCTGAAATGTTGGCATAATGGCGTCGCATTGTGGGAGGACATTTAAACACAAATTCTCTTTTGGAACACGTTGGAACTATCTTCGTAGATAATTTTTAGCTCGCCTACCTAATTATGTCAAAGATTTGCTCACATTAATGCAGGGCCCAACTGTCGATAAAATGGCTGAAAAAATAATCTTTTAGTCAGTGACAGAAAACGCCGAGCCTTGTTGCTTTCTAAAAATTATCACCATAAAAACGATGCCATGGCTCTCTCAGTTGGCTCTTGCCAATTCAGTAGCACTCATCAGTCTTATCCACATGACATCAGGCACATGCTAACCAACATTCCCCAAAAGCTTAATTTAATTGTTTCCTTAACACTGTCTGTACAGTCCTATTCAGCCGATACACAATCCTTGTCACATACTACTCCATACGTTTCACACTTCTATACTCCAGCACAAGTATCCAGGAACACACAAGCCTCTCATCCTTGTCCTTCTGTCAACAATGAAAAATTATGTTGGCATCATGAAAAATTTGATGCCAATGCCATACGATATGTTCCAGGCTGCAAGTACTACACCAATATCAAGCTCCTACATAGATCTATCCCTACACAACCTTTAAACTTCTAAGGCGGCGCACCACTCAGATTTCATTAATCCCCACAATGACTACTTTTTCGACAGTTCATGCAATCAAGGTCGCGTCGCCAAATACTAAACATTTTCCTTACATTTACATGTTTGATTCCCACAATGGAATTTCCTTGTTGTTGATTCTGCATCTCCCAAAAGTATTGTTCCTGCTGCTACTTATCTTGACCAGGCTGATGGTGGTTCAAACAGTTATTCTCTTGAAGCGTTTGGTCAATCTTTTGGTGAATTTTGAACAAATGCCGAATCACCATGTTTCACATATTTTTTTAGTAGCTGATGTGCAATGTTCCATTCTGGGATATGACTTTCTGATGAAGCATCGCGCTGCATTGATATCAATAAAAAATCTGTTTCATTTTCCCAAACTTCAGCTTTAAAACTAGAAGTTCCACCTTTGCCATTGCTTGATTGTAATGGTTTAAATTGTCATGATATTTTACAACTATTCTCCAAAGTCACTTCTGGTGATTTTTATGAGGCGAAGTTGTTGCTGCGCATCGAACACACTTTTACTGTTAATGGTCCTCCATTTTCACACGCATCTCGCAAACTTGGACCACAAAAGCAGTCTAAACTTTTTAAACAAATAAATTATATGCTAATAAATGAAATAATTGAGTATTCTTGTTCTCCATGCACCAGCCCTGTCCACCTGGTACCTAAAAAAGATCCTAACACTTTTCGTTTCTGTGTTGATTATCGTACATTGAATTCCTAAACAGAAAATCAATCTTTTACTCCACCTCGAATAATTAATATTACACATTGTTTGCATGGCTCTCAAGTTTTTTCTTCTCTTGATCTCAAGAATGCATATTGGCAAATTAATTGTACGCGCCTCTGATCAAAAATATACTGCCTTCTTTTGCCCACATGGAACTTTTCAGTTCCAAAAAATGCCAGGGTACTAAAAACTCTGCTTTTACCTTTCAAATGGCTATCATAAATATATATTCTGCATGCCATGAAAAATTTTACATTTGCTTACATTGATGACGTTTTCGTGTTTTCGCGAAACGTAGAAGAACACAAGAAGCATCTTCATCAATTACTACATCAACTGCAAGTACTGTATATGACCTTTTTATTAACATGTCCAAGTCTAACGTGGCAGTGTCTGAAATTCAGTTTCTTGGTCACAAGATAACAAAAGATGAAATTTTTGTTTTTCAAGAAAGAGTTGAGGCCATCAATCGCCTTCCCTTGCCACGCACAGTTTGTGAACTAGGCCAGGCACTGGTCTTCATTACCTTTCAGCACAGATTTATTAAAGGCGCAGCGAGGATATTCGTTTCCCTAACCAAATATTTGCAAGGTCATGTAAAAAATAAGGATGAACTTGACTTAGATGATGAGGTTAACTAGGCATTCGAAGAAATCAAAGCAGAGTTGGCTCACAACACTGGTTTGGCTCATCCTCAAGCAGACGCAAAACTACGACTTTACACTGATGCTTCTAAAGTAGCTATTGGTGGAATTTTGACACAGAGACTACCTGATCAATCAGAACAAGCCTTGGCACATTTCTATAAAGCTTTAAATGAAACTTAGCAACGTTACTCTGTTTTCGACTTAGAATTGCTTGCTGTCTTTTCTGCTGTAAAATATTTTGAACATTTTCTTCTTGATCAACACTTTTTTATCGTCACTGATCATCTTTCAATTGTTGACGTCTCCAAAAAACCTAGTCCTTCACATTTGCCTCGACAAAGTCGGCAACTTTCTTACTTAACTAAATTTGATTGTAATTTTTGCACATTCCTGGAGTACACAATTCACTCGCTGATTGCCTGTCAAAAGTAGTTATTCATAATTTTTTTGAACAAGATAAATCAGTCATCAGCTTTCTTGACATTGCCCAGGCTCAGAAGTTCTCTTTAGTCCGGCAATTAGATCTTTTTAACTTTCCTTTTGATTCTTCGGTACAAATTAAGAAGCGAGACATCGCGTCCAAAGATGGCATGTGCAGAGGTCTTCTAGAAACCTCATAGGGTTTACCCCAAATTGTCATCCCACCTCAGTATAAAAATGCAATAACTGATTATTATCATGGTTCAAATCATTTGGGAGTAAAAGCTTCTCAACGCTTTATTACTTCTTGTTTCTTTTTTTATGATATAAAGCGCAAGATTAGAGACAGAGTAAGGGCCTATATATCCTGCCAACGAACAAAAATTTGTTTCATCTCTCACATCTGCTAAAATGCCATAAGGCTTGAGATCATTTTCGCAGATATGGGATCCTTTTCCTGAACGTCAGGGTTTCTCGAATCTGCTTGAGTGCATTGACACATTTTCTCGTTTTGTCAGTGCTTATCCTTCACGTAATCTTAAAGCTGAATCAGTTTTTTTTGGGTATTTATTCATTTGTCAGCGTGTTTGGTTAAATGCGCATATTACGAGTAGACAATGGCGTTCAATGGATCTCCTGTTTATTTCAAAGCTTGGTTAAATACCTTGGTTGTGATCTTCGCATAAGCAGTACTAGTTATCCTGAGAGTAATGGCTTGGTCGAACAAGCAATCAAAAACATTAAAGTGGCCCTTACTGCTAAACTGGATCGCCAACAATGGCTTTTTTATCTTGCAACAATCATTCTGTCATTAAACACCTTGTGTCGAGCAGAGGTCGGTTGTTCTCCAGATGATCTTATGTTTTTTCAAGGTTTGCGTTTGCCGGGCAATTTGGTCATCACACCCCCACTTTCACAATTGCTCTTAATACAAGATATCATCTTTCAAATGAAGAAATTTGCTGCCTCTCTTAAACCCACTCCCACTTGCGTACATCAAACTCGGCCCGTATATCTTCCTTCAGAACTCAAAACGCACAAACAAGTTTTTGTAAAAATTCATCCTATCAAACTGAACCTAGTACCCGCTTACAGTGGACCATATCTAATAGTTTTCAAGACCAAGAAAACTTTTGACATTTTGCAAAGTGACAAGGTTTAGTATATTGCAATTAACAACATTAGACCATGTTATTCATTACGCCATCCCTCAAAGATTTACACTGATTTTCCCACTTTTACATTTGCATGCCCTGTACAAGAGGCCAGCCAATCAGCCCCTTCAGCATGTTGTCACTCGAAAGACCTATTGTCGCTTTTTGTCTCTGTACGTGCACTGCAAGAACACACTGACTCCAACAATGTACTATCACAAAACTTGTCTAGTTGTGAAGCTTCTCTGCTCCCTACTTCTGTTCCCACATCACAACTATTCCCACAACGTTCTCCACAGCGTCCTCGGCCCCGTCGCTAACCTCCGAGATTTGATGATTTTGTGATTTATGTTTGAATTGCATGGCCCTTATTTTATGTTCATATTCTTCACGGTCTTCATGTTGTTAATATAAACTTGCTAGTATTTCTTGGTCTACATTGATTTTGCTGTTATTAGACTGTCAATATTACACCTGCTCCGTTTTGTCGCAGTATCTTTTACCTTCCATTTGATTATACATGTACCAGCACTTTCATAGCCTTTTTGGTTCTTATCACATAATTCTCGGTCGGTTTCGTTTAATTTTCATTTGTCTCTTGTCCTATGGCAAACGCAGTTTTTCCACAACGCGGTACATTTCACGGCACTTTATCAGCATAAAAAACTCTGCTTTTCTGTAAAGTAATGCTTGCACACTTATTTACTCACACACACACACACACACACACGTCATTTATTAGCAGAAAACACTGCTTTTTTGAAATGGTGGCGAAACTGACAATATCTCACTTACTATTGATACATTACTCACTTACCTCAACACACATTGTTTTCTACATAACTGGCACAGATGTATCATCTATTTCTTTACCTTTCATCTACCATACGTTCACTTTTTGTCTTCCCTCATCTTATCATACGCCTATACTGTTTCCTCAATGTACTACAGTTTTGCTTCTAGCGTAGAAATCTCGTTGAATTAAATCTCTTTTGTCCATCAATCATTTTTTAATGATTGATGGACAAAATTTGTAAGCACAACGTGTTTTGGTGACAAATTGTTGTAAATATGTTGGATATAGACTACCACAATGTTGTGTATTACTATTTTTGCTATACTGCGCTGATTTGTGGTTGCTTTGATACTTGAATGTACCGATTTTACCTTAAACATATCTTGTACCATTTTGTAACATAATTTTAAGACATTGTATGAGCATTGCTTTAATTTCTACCTGTTGCAATGTCCAACACGGAAAAATTTCAGGTTATAATTACAATGTTACACGATTGTATAACAATCTTTGTCACAATTCACCGGCCGTAAACCTTTTCTGATGCCAACTGCTCTTCATATATACTACGTGAAGTCAGGTGTTGTTCCTTTGGTTTACATTCTTGTTATGTGTAATTTCGCACCGCTGAAATTATGGATTGTGGGACTCTACTTCTTTTGGTCTTTTGATTTGACCATAGTGGCTGGATATTCTTGGCCACTGCAGTCAAATCACGCGTGTAAGGGGAAGTGTGTGTGGCATTTTCATACCCTTTTCACAATATGTAATGTCTATTCATTTAATTATAATGGCAACGCTACCTTAGAAAGGCAAATGATAGACGAGTAGATGACACAGATTAGCTTAGTAAGTGTTTTTTCACATCATAGATCTGGGATTTTACAAATAGGAAAGTAAAATAAACTGATAATTTGACTAACAGTATCAACATTCTAGTTTGTACTGGCTTCATTTGGATAGTGTTTGATTGAAGGAAACCAAATAACAATTAAAGTTTTTGGAACAACTAGTTGATGTTAACAAAGTGAGTCTTGATTCATTTCTTGTAGTTTATTGTGTGGAGCTTGATGGAGAAGTCCCACAAAATGGGGACCTCAAAGTCCCACTCGCGCTCCGCGCATAAAACTAAAGAGAGAAAAAAAGAATTTTTCGCGCTGTGCCTGCAAGGTACGCCTAATGGAAACCAGCCTTTAATCTGACCCTTCAACATTAAAAGAAGAAGTTTAATTGGCATTACAAAATTCCACAACTGGGAAAACGGCTGGTCCAGATAAGGTGGTCGTTGACACGCTAATTGCTTTTACAGGAGAACGATGTGGATCTGCTGTGAAGACTTTTCAACAAAATACAGGGTGGGCCATAAATAACGCACCAAAGCATATAAAACAATTCAGATAATAATAACAAACGTTTTGGGCCATAAACAACGCACCAAAGCATATAAAACAATTCAGATGATAATAACAAACGTTTTGGGCCATAAATAACGCACCAAAGCATATAAAACAATTCAGATAATAATAACAAACGCCATCGGCACCAGACATTAACACTAATTCAACTCGTTCTTTAATTGTTAAGTGCATACCCTAAAAATGATATGAATTTTTTTTAAAAGGCAAACCATAACTAAAAAACTTTGATTGAAATTAAATTTAACAGTTATAGTAACTGATATTGAAATTAAATTTAACAGATACCCAAAGAAAAGATATTTACATTATTTCACATCACAATTTATTTTAAATCTTTGGTGCGTTATTTACGGCCCACCCTGTATATAAAACTGGTCAAAGACCCATTGAAAGCCTAAAGTCTGTTTTCATTGCCATCCCCGAAAAACCTAACACTCTGGAATGTGAAAACCACAGAACCATCAGTTTAATGTCGAATAGGCTACACTCAAACTGTTACTGAAAATCATACTTCGACGCATAAAAAGAAAACTTCTATTCCAAATACCAGTTTATCAATATGATTTCATGCTGGACAGAGGGACAAGAAATGCAATTTTTGTGATAAACACATTTTGTGAACGATCAGTTGAACACCAAAATGTTTTTCTCTGCTTTATTCATCACCAAAAGGCATTTGACAAAGTGCGTCACTTCCAACACTAAAGCAAATTGTTATAGGAAGGTTGCCTATGACGTCACATATTTCGCGCTAAAAAACTGGCTGACCAAACGCTGTAATATATGCTGGAAAGGTATAGGGCGAACACCAACTTTTGGGGTTGTTTTGAAAACTAATGAGAAATTAATTGAAAATTAGAATAAATTATCGCTAGTTGGATCCTCGGAAACAAATAGATTTAATCAAAAGCAATTTGATTGAGATTAGGTCTTTCAGTTGGCTAGTCTAAACTTAGTACTGTGTATCAATCAAAAAAATTACCCCTAACAGAAGTGCCATCTAAATACCATTTGCTCCTCAGTTAAAAATAATTCAATACCAATTAAACACTAGTCGTTACATTAGCAAAAACAACCATTATCTGATTGTTACTACTGCTACCTCAAGCTTGCTTGTTGTGTTCTTGGGCAAGGAACTTAGCCGCATGCCTCCACCGTTATGTGACAAACAGGTGGTGAGGCCAAGCAGTCTACCCGTCGTGGTGGCCCACTCTGACAAAAAACATGCAAACAAAGCCTGAGTTTATACGCATGAATAAATGAATTGGTACCGTAAGTCTTTAAATCACCCTTGTTTCAGCAGCCTAGGCAATAGCTCAAAAAATTGTTCAAAAAGTAGTTAAGGTCACAAAATTACATCTGATATACCAATACTCAAATCTGCATGCACTATTGACAAAAAATTGCTGATTTTATCCATCAATATCTAATCCAACATTTGACAAACGGTACAGAACTCTGCTCTGTCATTTAGGCTACAGTATAATTTAAGTTTACGACTTTTCAGTTTGCTTATGCAACTAAATATACTGTATAAGTTGCACATCATATTTATTTTAAACTCAGCATTCTCAAACACACCGATTAATTGAATATGAAACCCTCACAGAAGCTGGCTACAAGTAAGCCTGCATGTTTAGCCCATAAAATTAGCCCAAAGATTAGCAATAACAAGCAAACCTTAGCACCTCTTATCTTACTTTGACATCAAATTCACTTCTTAACATCAGTAAAACAACATATTAAACGTTCATTTAACAACTGTCACGTTTAATCATTTGATTTGCAAAAAACGATATCACTCCTATTCAATGCAAAATCACTCAAAGTGGTCAGTCACTTTTTCGAAAACGTGTTTTGATCACATGTGTGCAACCTTTCTATAGATAACAAGCACTTTCGCATTACAGTGGAATTCGGTTAATAAATCCACCTCGGGACAGCCGGTTTTGGATTTAATACGCGGCGGCTTTAATAAACGGCGTTTTCTAAAATGCACAAATTGTAGTATTTTTTCAGTATTCAGTAGCGATTGAGCAACTCTAGCTTTTCTGCTGCTGTTTTATCATGTCTTCTTGATCTATTCATTTTGCAATGAATCCAAAAAACTTTTCTTTAAGTTAAATCTCATAAAACCGCTTCAGTTGCAACAATAACTGCACAACTCCTACGACTGGTGTTCAATTAGTCTGCTTGATTAGGCCTACCAGTACACAAGGACATGTACGTACTTGTCCATACGAAACTGATAATCCAATATTGTTTCGTCACTTTGCAATATTGTACTTATTAGTACATAATGAAGAAAAATTTGACTGCATAAAGCACGTAAACTGGATGTATTAAGCGGCGCTTGGATTTATTAACCGAAGTTTTTATAACGGGAAAGGATTGGGACGATTCCGTTCCAAGCAAATTGGATGTAATAAGCGGCTGGATTTATTAACCGAATTCCACTGTACACGTAATCTATATTTTGAGCAAAAAGCAGCCATCAAACTCATAACCCATTGGGTGGACTGATATCATTTTTTCACGCTTTATGTATATTTTAAAAACTTCGCGGGGTGGGTGGGTAAGGCTGAAGACATTTTTGTTTTAAAACAAAGCTGAAAATATTTTTATGAGAGATATCGTACTATTTGTGATTGTGTTCTTTGTTATTTTCTGATCCAAACAAAAATGAATATTTTATTTTTCTACTTATATAGCCCATTTTTGATAGTTTGGGGCTGAAACAGTTTACATCTTAAAACAAAATTGAGGGATTTTTTAAAGATCATTATTTTTTGAGCAATTTTTTGCTGCATACAATCAAAGCTAAAGACTCAGTTTTTTTTGGAAAATAACCTTGTGCAAGTGAGTTTTTTGCCTATTTTGGAAATTTATGAAAAAAGGAGAGCTGACAATATTTTTTGGGGAGGCGGAATATGCTGTTGATTTTTTTACATTAATAGTATATTTAGATGAGAGCTGTAGGAAAAGTACATAACCTCTCCAACCAAATTTTTCCGTAACGAGTCTAAGAACCTAGCTTCTTAGATTATCTGTAAATTTATAGCTGATCCTCTTCATGTGACCTGTTGCATTCTGCCATGTTTTCGGTTTTAAAACAGCTAACGATCCCCTTTTGCAGTTTCTATACTCTAAATCTCACAAAAGAACATACTACATGTATCAATAATATGAAGTTATCGCCAACTACATAAATACAAACCACAATTGAAGAAAAGAAAAAGGATAAATGGCTAAACATAATTGAACTAAAAAATTTTGATATGAGGCCATTATAACAGCAAGTTTACCAGCCCTTCAAAGTAAATTCATAGATGACACTGCGACCAAGATTGTTGAAAGTAGGGAGCCTGTGGTTAAAACCAACATAAATCCTATCATTGTAAGCTTAACATCTTCGGCCTTTGCATTGAAATCGGTCTGGGCTCAATTCATAGCTCCACCTCAGTGACATTGCGCGCAAAAATTAAAATAGTAAGAACATTTTAAGAGCGGAGGTACTAGAAAACAAATTTATCGTACAGCATTGACGTAGACAAAACCGAACAAAAATGTTTATCACACTTAACCCTTTGAGGATCATAAGATTCTAATTCACAAAATTTGAGACAATTCCTTAATTGTTAGGTAACAACAAAACTACAATGACTTTCAAAAAAATGGTTATTAAGTCATAATGACATAACAAGTACAATCATGTAACATATGTGTTACATTATCCCTCAAAGGGTTAAGGTCTTTCAAAGTTGAGTTATCGGTCACTGTGCAGCGAGAATTTACACTCATCATAACTGAATTTCAACTGGCAAAAGTGCTGGTCGAGTTCGAAACCATGATATGCTCAAAAGAAACCAAACACATACACTAATTACACAAGTTTTAATAAACAACTTAAATTTAAAGCTGTTGTACTTAATTTGACAATATTTGTATCTTTACGTGCAGCAGCAAAAAAAAGCATAAACTGTATTTGAATGTGGTGGTCCAGATTTAGATTTTTTATGCACAATTTCGATAATAAATAAAGAAAATTAGTCCGTAAAAACGAAAAACAAAGCAGTTCATTTTCTTTTTCTGTGGTCTCGGGCAAACCAATCCACTCCGCCACAGCTGTATGATTAATCATCTGGAATCAGATAAAGTCAATGATTAAATGGATTCATTTCTGAAAGTCGTGGAATTACGACGGCATTAGTTTTGGTAAACCCTGCAAAATTATATCTATCATTTTTGCTTTTCATCAATATTTACATTGCACAAACGACAAAGCTTTTAAAAATCTGCAGTTTTCAAAAGTTAACTACTCAGTGACTCAGCATGTCGCATAAAATGTTTATAATAAATCGGTTATATGGATACGAAAATGACTGCTGAATCAGCATAACTGTTGCAAAAGCATCATCAATGAGGAAAAAAAACAAAAACAACTCTTACAAAGGAGTACTTGCTTAAAAATAAACAGCTTTTTTGAGACCATTTTCAATGGCATAGTAGTCACGCTTTGATGACATGATAGTTTTGATATTGCACTTCAGAACAGCAAAGACCTAGTTGGATTTTAAATTCAATCAAAAAGATAACATGCTACAAGGTAGCAACAATGGTTTATAGCATCAAACTTAGACAATGCAGTAGCCCTCGTACAATTGTGTGATTTAATTCTTTCACAATTCTTACTAATACATAGAATCTCCTCCAACTGGTTTCAATTCCAAGTGATATTGCATTCCTTTCTTTGCTGAAACTACATACAACAAACCAAAGGAAAGATTAATGAATCTCATTCTACACAGCTGTCCCCAGAAACGGAGATTTAGTGGCAACGAAAAAGTGAGCAATGCCAAACAAATATTAAGAGGTAATGATTTATTAGGCACTATTAAAATATCGATTGTCTCCACAAGCTAACTACTTATACATCTAAATTATAACTTTCAGAATGCAAATATAACAGCAAAACATATACTTAGGTAACACACAACCACAAAAAATTAGCTCTGTTGCAAAAATGTTTGTAAAAAGAATACATAAAGGTTGTTGGCTGCATCTGTGGAGACCAGTTGATATTTGTTGTTAAAAAAAGCAATAAGGTAAAATAGAAAAATTTACACAAAAATGATCACCAACATCTTATGATACCATAGCAATCTATTACATCATATTAACAACTCGAAGCCAGTTTCAACCTTATTGGGTCTCATTATGCGGGTGTAAAAAACACTCAGCAATAAAATGCTGAAAATTGCTACCTAGCAACTAGCAACCTCCATATTTTGTTAAAAAAACTATAAATTCCATTATCGAGAGTGCATCTTTGTCTTGCGTTTTAAAAATTTGTTCTTTGGTATTTAAACAAAAAAAATATGCAGTTTAAAAAATAGACTGCATATTTTAATTTAGTTACTTTCAAATAGTGGAACCAGTACTCAATCATCATCTACTGCTTGTTGATATACTAAGCACAGCATACATAAGCAGACATTTTGCGCAGCAGGTCAAAAAGGTTTTTTAAGTTTTTAACACCAACAGCATTAATAATTCATTCACAGAATCTGAAACAAAAAAATTATGCAGCAGCTAGGTTTTTAACCATGTAATGAACCGTAGTTATAAATGGGAATAGTACAGGCATGGTGATGATAACTAGAGACTTTATTGTTAAATCTCATTGCACCCACTCAGTGCTTAAATCTCAATTCATAAAATAACTTTTTTTTAAAGGAAAGAGGTAAGGCTTCTTTACATTGGTGTGATTGGTGTTCGGTCGCACACCTCTCCTACTATCTTTGTACAGGTACTATGTCTGTACTATGCATCTACTATGCCTATTCTGCCTGTACTATGGCTACTATGCCTATTTATAACCACCCTGTAATGAGTAGCAGGTGAAGTTAGATTAGTAGGCATAGGTAATTGGTAAGTTCAAAAGCAACACTGGTTTTTCTACACCATGTTATAAGCACTTTGACGTGCTGAGATTACAACTTGAGGTTGTTGGGGCATAGCAACAAATTGAGTCTTTGAGGCTTTACTTGTTCTGTTAACAGGTTTAGATTTCAGACCTAGTATTTCTTATCAACCAAATTGGAAAGGCAGTAACGCTTGATGCTTAATTGTTTTCTATCTGCAGGTTAGTGGTTTATTGCAGAAAGTAGAGTATTCATTCTCGAAGCTTTTTGTGTGACACTTTTCAAGAGAATCCGTTAGAAATAGAGTGAAAAGGTGAAATGAGTCACTTATATCAAGACACAGTTGACGAAAAGAAAAAAGCTTTATCGTGATTGGTAAAAGAAGCAACCAATAGGAAGGCTGCATACAACGTCACATATTTCGCGCCAAAAAAACTGGCTGACCAAAAGCTGTAATTTGTGCTGGAGAGGTATAGGGCGAACACCAACTTTTGGGGTTATTTTGAAAACCAATGAAAAATTAATTAAATTTTTGAATGAATTATTGCTAGTTGGATCCTCGGAAACAAATAAATTTGACCAAAAGCAATTTGGTTGAGATTTGGTCTTTCAGTTGGCTAGTGTAAGCCTAGCACAGTGTGCTAATTAAAAAAAATGCCCCTAAGAGAAGTGCCATCTAATTACCATTTGCTCCTGACTTAAAAATAAACTATACCAATTAGATACCAGTCAGTACATTAAAAAAACAACCTTTATTTGATCATTACTACCGGTACGGTAGGCTAGCTTACTCGTTGTGTCCATGAGCAAGGCATTTAACGGGATGCCTCCATCTTTATGTGGCAAACAGGTGGTGGGGCCAAGCAGTCTACCCATCGTGGTGACCCAGTGTGACGAAAGAAATGCAAACAGAACATGAGCTCATACGCATGAATGAATAAATCGGTACCGTAATTTTTACATTACGTTTGGTCCAGCAGCCTAGGTAATAGCCCAAACAATTGTTTTAGGAGTAGTTAAGGTCACACAATTACATCTGACATATCAATATGACTGGCCTGCAATCACTATTGACAAAAATTTCAAAAACTTACTGATTTTATCCAACAATAACTAATCCAGCATATGACAAACGGTACAGAAGTCTGCTCTGTCATTTAGGCTACAGTATAACTTAAGTTTCCAACTTTTCAGAATGCTTATGCAACTAAATATGCTGTATAAGTTACACATTACAATTAACTTAAACTCAGCATTCCCAAACACGCTGATTAATCGAATATGAAACCCTCACAGAAGCTGGCTACAAATAAGCCTGCATGTTTAGTCCATAAAATTAGCCCATCTATTAACAATAACAAGCAAACCTTAGCACCTCTTATCTTACTTTGATCTTAGATTCATTCATTAACATCAGTAAAATAACATATTTAATGTTCATTCAATAACTGTCACGTTTATCGATTTACTTTGCATAAAACGATATCACTTCTATTCAATTCAATGCAAAATCACTCAAAATGGTCAGCCAGATTTTTCGAAAGCGCATTTTGATGACGTTTGATCACGTGCGTGCAACCTTCCTATAGAAGGAGCGGAAACTAATGTGTAATTTTTAGACCATAAACGAATTCCTTTTGTTTGCATAAATTTGGTTTGGATGTTTTGATAGACGTGGCTTTAAGGATGGAAAGATGAAAAGAAGTATGGCCACGGACACGAATAGAAAATTTGTTATCGTTATATTCACGTGCGCATGTAGGATTTTGTAAAAGATGTTGTCCAATAGCAAGAAAGGAAGTTTCAGCTTTAAGCTTCTGATTGGCTAGCAAGAGCAGGTCAATATGCTTCGGTCCTGAGAAATATGCTCCAGGAGAATGGTTTTAGGCACGTGCTTCTTAATCCTCTGTTGTAGCCTTTGAGAAGTACGACCCACGTACCGACTATCGCAGTGGCACAAAAATTGGTAAACAAAGTTAGTGGCTTACAACAAATTTTCTGCTAAACAAAGCTTATATTTGGAATATTATTTAAATTTGGATGGTGATCAAAGCAAAGAAAGGATGGTCAAAAACAACTAATTAGACTCTTGGATTTGACCTATACAACAAGTTTATAACACACGAGAACATCAGCAGATGACAAATAGCTGATAGTCTACTCGTTAGCAAACATTTCAGCCATTGAAGTAGCCCACAGGCTTACTAGTATTGCAATGTGCAGCAGCAAACTCTACCAGTTAAGTTTCATGCACCTTCTAAGGAATGGTCACGGCAAACTCGAAGATATGTTTAACTACTCTTTTACATTTTTTTAATGTATGAAACCCACTTAACTTTTAAACAGCTGAAAAACAAATGTTCAAGCTGCTTTCTTTTATAACTTTATGCATTGAAATCAAAAAAACCTCGTTGTTTCTTTGCAAGCACATCCAACAACGGCACAAAAAATACCATTATTATATTCTATCCCTATCAAATTATAGAAGATGAACCATTAAGTTTACAGTTGTAAGCCCTTTATACATCAATGGAGGTTAGGCTATTCTTTTGTTGATATGGCAAACGTTTACAGGTTTAGTCAAAAGAAATGCTAGCTTTTGCTAAATTGCATCACAATTTGGTATATTTTCTTGATGAAATCAACCTGTTAAAAAAAACTTTCCTAACAACCGTATCTTTCCAATTGTTAAAATTATTGTATTGCTTCTTATATTTTTACATGGTAAAAATTAAATTTTGGTCCTCCAAGACTTTTCATATATTTTCACAACAATGGTGGAAACGATTTAGGACGTCAATGTGACTGATTTATAGCACTGATAGATCCTTAGTACCACCATTGTCAGCTGAACATGCTGATTACTGTTCAGGTGATAATTTAGAATATTTGATGCTCTTGAGAGCCGGTTTAGTTCTACAAATAAATTCATATTTATAAAATAAATCTTTCAACTCCTTATTAAACTAAAGTTGTAAATAAAATAGGTTTGAATAAATTATTTGTTCCGTGTCTAGAGTACCGGATATCTTCTTTTCCTCAAAAATGTTTCTTTTAAACCCAAACTCTAAATTAAACCTAATGCCAAGCTAACCCTAACACCCCGATCCCCCAATTCAAATTTTTATTGTATTCTTTCGTGACGTCACACAAACTTTAGGTAAAAGAAGAAACCAGCAGCCCAGTGCCCCTGACACTGCTTAATATTTAGATCTAGGCAATGGTATAACTAAGCACCTTGATAGGTTTGAACACCTATTCTGGCTGTCAGTATCCTTGCTTTCTGGCTTTTGATAACCAGATAAACAAACAGACAAGTCTATCTGCAATGCAATGTATACTACAATATGGTATAATAAGTACTCTGCGCTAGACTGCTAGTAGGCTACTTGTTTGACCAGTTTGTAAACAACTAAACATTTGAAGCACTAAAACTTTGCTTTTTGATGAAATGAACATTTATTTACCTACCAGACTACCATCATACCAGTATAACGTTAGTCGCAGAAACGAGCATAAAATCCAAATCCGTATTGCAGATCAACACAAGCCTACCTACTACTGCCTCCAAACTATATCTCCAAAGTGACATCATAAGAAGTTTAGAAGCGAGACAAAAACTTGCAAGGTAGAGGTCTGCAGAGCAAATTTTCCAATTTAAAACTCCCCTTACGCGCCTCATTTACAAAATTGCATCAAGATGTCGTACCGCCGTACGGATGATGAGCGGCAGTGGCGATTTGTGGGTAAAAATCATAGAGGAGCAGCAGCTGGGTGGACAAATAAAGTGTAAAAATAAACGACTGACTTATTTTGAGTTATTTTACTACAGTATTTGCAAAACTTACAGTGGCGTACCATAACAAGATATCATACATAAACCAGAGAAAGAGCAAACGTTAAACATAAGCCAGAAACCAATAGAGAACCTGAAAGTTTTTATTCAGGCCATGGGGTTTAATGCTACACTGAACCTGTGCGTGAAACAGTCACACGCGTGAGGTCCATGAAGGAGACATCTTGCAGTATTTGTGACATGAGTATGTGGTGTTGCAGAACAAAAGTCAACAGATCACATATTGCAATCTTGCTCCAATTTTACTCTATCTGGTACTGTCGTTCTGACGAGAATCATCGAAAAAACCAACAAGTGACTGCTCGGAAAAACGTCCGGACATCTGAAGCTTTCATCCAACTAAGTGGAAGCCTCAAGCGAAAGAAAAATAGGTATACATGAAGTAATCTGAAAAAAAGTTTATAAATGGTTTCCGCTAGATTTATTTTATTTACCAAAAGCTATTGGAAAAGACAGTTTCTAGAAATCTCCTGCTTTGCCGAAGAAAATGTAAATAAAAATACATTTTAACCGTAAAGGGAGTTTAAACACAAATTCTGCGGTGTAGGCTATCGCGTTTGACAACAAGAGAAGGCAATGTGTTGTAGCATACAGTAACAGCAGAAACATCAATTTAAAAAAACTGAAAAGTTACTCAAAATTCACATTTGCACTAGTGCTATAGGCCTATATATTGCATGTGTGAAGGGCAGGCGGCCTCGCACAGCAAATTAATTTGAGTGAAACCAAACTTACCAGCAAATTGTTGACAACTGATGAAGAGTGGTCTATCCAGTCTAGTAACTCTTGTAGAATTTCTTTGTAATTAAGTTTCATTTATTATTAACATTATTATTCTTAGATTATGATTAACTGCCAATACACAACTATTCTTTGTCTCCGTCTACAATTGTACCTGTTGTTTTCTAACGTATTCAGTGCCACTTACTATTGGAAATATCTATTAGTTGATAGAGGAACCACTACACATGTGCTATTTCTTTGAAGCAGTGATAAAAATGTGGTAAGACAAAATCAATTTAATTTCAACTTCTGGGGTGTGTGTCATCTGGGTAACTGACAACCTTTTTATGGTTTTACACTAAAAAATTTCTTCAGCCAGGCATTTGTCACTTCAAAGACCTAACAAAAAGGAAAAGCAAAATAATTAAGAAAAAAATGTAGGTACAGTGAAATAACTAGATCTGTAATTCATTAAAAGCAGCTTCATAAAAACTGATACCAGTAGCAACGACATCAATTTTTACCAAAAAAAAAACGGGGCTCTTATAAAATACTCTAGCCCAGGGGTGGGCAAACTTTTTAGTCGGAGGGCCGCATCGACCATTTAAGGGTGGTCGAGGCCCAGGCCTTGTTGTCTCGTGCAGCTGCATGCTATAAAAGAAATTGCATCAGCTCAAAATTTCGCAAAGTGTCCTAGCAATGTGCTATCTCAGGGTGCAAAAACGGTCATCGCCTTTTCGTAGACGGTAAATGCGTGAAAGGGGGCAATTGTAGGCTCTGACGCATTTTCCGTCTAAGGAAGAGGCAATTACCTTTTTTTTAAGGACACCGTCGCTTTTGCGCCTTATCAGTCCCCTTGTCGTATTTATTTCAATATGGCAAAGTTTCAAAAAGTGTTCGCGGGCCGCACAGAATGCTCTCGAGGGCCGTAGTTTGCCCACCCCTGCTCTAGCTTAACTGAATGTAACAGACGATAATTATTGAAAGACATGAATATTTCATATGTAGCTTTCAAGCAGCTTTTCCTAAACTTTGTATAGCGTCATAAACTGAAGAATAGAATTGAAAAACTAAATCTCATTCATAACTATAACAACAAGCTTTTCTTAACTAAAAACTACATCAGCAAACAAAAAATTAATGAAAAATGATGTTTTGATGATATTCACAGGAACAAATCATTAGAAAGACAATAATTTAGGCATAGTAGTTGGAGCGTTCGCTTCGCAGTTGGTAGACCTGAGATTCCTTCCCCTTGTCGAGTCATACCAAGACTTTAAAAAATGGTATTCACAGCTTCCCTGCTTGGCGCTCGGCATTTATGGGAGGTTGTGGAGAACAAGCCGACAAGCTCGCTTGTTGTGTCCTTGGGCAAGGCATTTAACGGGACGCCCCGCCTTTATGTGGAAGACAGGTGGCCCAGACACCTCAAAAATGGCAACTCCCAAGTGAGTGCGGACGTCCCGTCCAAAATATAGCGATACAATTCGCTTTCTCGTGAATGGAAGACAAATATGGCAAATAAAAAAAAATCATGCAGAACAAATGTATTGTAGCAAGAAAAAACTAAAAAGCATATTCAACAACAAAAAACTTAAGTTAAGCTATGGCAACTACAAAAAGAAATTTAAAACAGTAAAATTGAAATGTGGAAGAGTGACAAAAATTAAAAAATAAAATTTGAGAGAGTCAAATGCAAATGTGAATCAGTGACAAAGAACAATAAAAAATTCAACAATGAAAAAGCAAAGATAAAGCAAGAACAAAAAGTAATAAAACAAATTTACGGCATAAAAAAGCTCTTTAAATACTGATATATCCATTGCAATTTTGTTAAAAACTGTAAATAAAACTAGGGAACTTTTACTTATCTCCAAAGCAATCATAATTTTGGTGTAGATTTGCTGTAAATATCAGTTATTATGATATCTGTAGCCTGCTAAATTAGGTGTTTGTTGCAGAGTAATAACAGTGCGCTGTACGATAGACATCCTCACTTAAGAATAAAATCCAATCGAAGTGATTTTGAAGTTGCAAAATGTTTAATAACTTTTTCATTAAAGTTTTTGGGTTCACTGATCATTTCCAATAGAATAAAAATCATACCGAAAGCAGATAACTTGTACTTTCTAAAAAAGTTATAATTAGGGTTACCATACGTCCCGCTTTTTTCATCGTAAATCCCGCTGTTTGCATCAGTCAAACAGAACAGTTTGATCTCGTGTATGCAAGAGTGAGTCCCGGTTAGTCAGGGCAGAATGACATGGGAAGAGAGATCTCCAAAAAAAAAGGGGGGGGGGTCAACACCCGCTTGGCTGCAAGTGTAGTGCAGTTTTCGGCCTGAAAATGACACATAACGTGCAGCCAAACAAGTGATGACCTTTTTTTTTTTTTTGGAGATCAACCCTTTTGTTTTTATCTTTTCAAAGCTGAACCTCTACCTCAACAATCAAGTTTAGAGCTGCATTTCAGCGTCCCGCTTTTGTTAAATAAAAAATTAAAAAGCCCATAAATTTGGTCTCGTGAAAAGTCGCCATCCATTGTCCCGATTTTTGCTTTTCCAGATATGGTAACCCTATTTATACCTGATACAGTAAATAACAACTTACGGTAGGATAGGCTAGGCCTACTCAGCACCTGTATAGGCCTACTCAGTACTTGCCATGGAAAAATTAAAGTGCTGATTCAGTGATTGGCTGAAAATAAAGAGATGGAGCCAGTACCAGACCTCAATTAGGATTACCGTACTGTAGGCTAATTATTGTTTGCTTTTTTGTAATTTTAGAGATGGAGAGTGATAGTGACATTAGCGTGATTAATCTTCACAGTAGTGAAAACGATTTGGAAAGTGACAGCAATACTGATGCTAAGTCAACACCCAAGAAAAGAAAAATAGTTCCAATTTACAAACAAAACTTCAATGAGCATTGGTTGCAAGACGTTGAATTAAAAGATTGGCTTAAAAAAACAGATGACCCACTAAAAGCCTTATGTAGGTACTGTGATATTACATTTAGTGCCCCAAAAAAATGTGATCTTTTTCGTCACAAGCAAACAAATAAGCACGAGTCGAATGTTGCTAGAGCAAACAAGTCAACTAAAGTGACGCAGTTTTTTTCCAAAGCCAATGAAACAGGTATGCATTTTAGTAAGCAAGTTACAACAGCAGAATTACAGCTCGCAGGTTTTATTGTTGAACATGAACTGCCCTTTGCTGCTGCTAATCATTTGGTTGAAATTGTGAAAAAAAGTTGGACAACTTCATCCGTCTGCGCAAAAGGGCATCACCTTGAAAAGAACAAAAGCTACCTACACTATTGTGGAGGGTATAGGAAGAGAGGAATCCCTGGATATTATTGATGTTCTGAAAAATCAAACATTTAGCATTCTTTTAGATCAGTGGTTCTCAAACTGTGCGTCGGGACGCCCCGATGCGTCGTTTCGATTTTCCAAGGGCGTCGCGGGATAATTTGGTTTTGTGTCATTAAGTCTAGGTTTTATTGCGTCAAAAGAACTCTGATCGTAGATTCCATTTTTACTTTCTTCTGACATTCATCATCAATTGTATTTTCACAATAGTGTTTTTAATACACTGTTGTAATTGTTGACTTGTGATTCATGAATAAAATCGTAGAAGTTTAACTTAAATGACGAAAAATATATAAAGAATAAAGCATTCAGTTGTATGTTGGACGACAACAGGAACGATGAGTTACAAACTTAGAAGAGCGTAATTTTACGATTGAAGATGACAAACCAATCCAAAATCTCGGGCGCATAAGAACACTTATTTGTGTGGAGTAGGGCCTATGGGTCACATTTATTTTGCAGTACGTTTATTTTGCAGTTATTTTGCCATCTTAGGATGCTGTTTGGTGCGTCACAAAGTCTCGTAAGCTTTTTTAAATGCGTCGCATCGAAAAAAGTTTGAGAACCACTGTTTTAGATGAAAGCAGAGATATAAGTGTAACTCAAATGCTGGCTTTAGTTGTTAGATATATGAATGCTAACACAATGCAAACTGTGGACAGATGTTTTGATATCATTGAAGTGCTAGATGGAGCATCACTTGGTTTGTTTAAGGCTGTTTCCAATGTGCTATATGAAAAGCATTCTATTCCACCAAAAAATCTTATTAGATTAGGTGCAGACAATTGTGCAACAATGATGGGCAAAGTTTTTGGGTTTCAGGCACAGTTGAAGGAAGCTTGCCCCCACATTTTTGTAAATGGCTGCATTTGTCACAGTCTGGCATTGGGTTTATTCCATGCTTCCAAGAAATTGCCTGCTTGGATTGAAAACTTTATTCGTGACATTAGCAGCTATTTTTCTAACGGCAGGAAAAGAAAGCAAAAATTTGAAAATATTCAAAAACTATGTGATGCTCCTCGTCATGCGATTTTGAAAATAGCTCAGACACAATGGTTAAGTCACCAACAAGTTGTGGAGCGAATACTGGAGCAGTGGGAATCATTGCATACCTTTTTCCAGCAAGCAGTCACTTCTTTCGCAGAAAAAGATTTGTCTCACAGAGCTAGAGATTTAGCTTCTGCCTTTACTTCAGATGCTAAAGCAAGATTATACTTTCTGGCATATGTGCTGCGCAAAGTTAATAGCCTGAATCTTTTGTTTCAATCCGAAGACTTTACCCTCCACAAAGTGTATTCGGAAACGGTGGATTATTCTCACGACATTGATGTCAATGTATATGAAGAGTTCTGATCCTTTACAGAATCCAAGAAATCCGCATAATTTTTTATGCTTAGAGCAAATTAAAATGGTGTACGTGCTCAACTTGAGCTAAATACCTTAAATCATTGGTTTTCAAACTGGGAGGCGCGAACTATTCTTAGGGGAGGCGCGAGTGTTAGCCACAACATAAGCCTATAGCATAACCCGTTTAATTACATAATTAACCGAAGTGTTAGTTGCAAAATCAAGTGAGGTTATTATTCAAAATTGTCAGCTCGCAAGCAATAAATCTAAACCAGTATCCAAAGTCTTGCTTTACTCATTTCTAACATGCTAGGTCATTGTGACGTTCTAATGCGATATGATTCGTATTATCGAATGATTGCTCGATAGTCGATAATGCAATTGCTATTAGTCCACCTGCTGCCCTACAAACTGCAGTTATTTATCTTATTTAATCAAAAAGTAACGGAGAAATAATCAAAAAGCAATGTAATAAATAGCATCAAAATTAAAGTTTAATTTTTTTTAAAACAATATATTAAGAATATTAGTTTCAGAAAAATGGATAAATTTTTGACTGGTTATAAGAGAAAATCCAATAGTACCGCTAATGAAAATAGTGATGTTGGCACTAGTAGCGAAAGTAAAAGGAACAAACAACAGAAAGGAAGCACTGCCAAGAAAAGAAAATAGGACCCATCCTATTTATCCTTCGGATTTATAAGTGTTATTAATGCTGAGGTAGAAAAACCAATGTGTTTGCTTTGCTCGAAAGTTTTGGCTGCTGATAGCATGAGACCAGGAAAATTAAAGCGGCACCTTGAAACTACGCATTCTGATTACGTTGATAAGCCTAAAGAATTTTTTCAAAGAAAATTGGATGAGTTTACTAAACAAAAGCAGATGCTAAAAGAAGTAGTTCATTCTCCATCAAATGCATTACTAGCATCGTACTTAGTGTCTTACAGGATCGCGAAGTGTAAAAAACCACACACAGTAGCAGAAACTTTAGTCTTGCCAGCAGCTATTGATATGGTCAAAGTAATGTTTGGAGAATCATATGCGAAAAAGCTACGGCAAATCCCGCTTTCTGATAATACAGTTAGCAGAAGAATTAATGATATATCTGAAGATATTTGCGATCAGTTAGTTTCTAGAGTGCGTACTTCGAAATTCGCGATACAAGTAGATGAAGCAACTGATGTAGCCAAAGACGCACATTTAATTGCCTATGTTCGATATGTTGAAGAGACTGATGTCATTGAAGATATATTATTTTGCAAACCCATTCCTGAAAAAGCCACAGCCAATGAGATTTTTAATATAATTGACGTTTTTTTTTTTAATGAGAACGACATAATGTGGAGTAATTGCGTTGGGCTTTGTACCGACGGTGCACGGTCAATGTCGGGGCACAAAGCTGGTCTTCAAGCACTTGTTAAAAAGAAAACACCTGACGTTCTCTGGACGCACTGCATGCTCCACAGAGCAGCTCTCGTATCCAAAAATATATGCGAGGAACTTAACAACGTTTTTACAAACGTAACGAAAGTTATAAATTACATAAAAAACAGTCCATTAAAAGTTAGACTGTTTGCAAAGCTGTGTGAAGATATGGGAGCTAATTACTCGTCGCTTCTGTACTATTGTGAAGTGCGCTGGCTATCTCGTGCAAAAGTAATTCAAAGGGTACTTCAACTCAAAGACGAAATTGCAATTTTTCTCGATGAAAATCATAATGAGGACTCGAACATGTTTAGGGATGATAATTTTATTGTTAAACTCACTTATTTGGTTGAAATTTTCGGAAAATTGAGTGTTTTTAATAAGTCAATGCAAGGACCACAAATGCATTTGCTGATGCAAAAAGACAAAGTAAAAGCGTTTGTAAAAAAGTTGAATCTGTGGAAAGCAAATTTGCAAAAAAACAACCTTGACATGTTTCCACTTCTAAATTCATGCACCCGAGTTGATGTAGAAGCCAACAAAAATCTGTTTGTCGAACACTTGAATGGTTTGTTACTTCATTTTTCGAATTACTTTGATGATCTTGATTTTACGAAAGATGCGTGGATACAGAATCCATTTATCGACGAAGAAGATGATGATGAATTCGGATTGACAATTATTGAGAAAGAACAATTGATTGAATTATCTTGTGATACTGCATTGAAACAGAGATTTCAGAATGTGTCTCTGGTTCAATTTTGGTTGAATCTCAATTCGGAAGATAATGCTTTGTCAAGCAAAGCTTTAAAAATACTGCTGCCATTCGCAACATCATATTTATGCGAAACAGGATTTTCTGCGTTAGCTGCAATGAAATCGAAATATCGAGCTCGCTTGATTGTAGAAAAAGAGCTACGAGTAGCCATCTCGTCAATAACACCGAGATTTAACAGCCTTTGCGCTAATAGACATGCGCATCCATCTCATTGAAAGACAAAAATAAACGTTGTTATTCTTTTTATGTTCCATAATTCGTGTTTTTATAATTTTATAAAATGAGGGGAGGCGTCGTATGATTGAGTATTTTTAAGGGAGGCACGGCAACACAAAGTTTGAAAACCACTGCCTTAAATGATTCAGTGAAAAAGGCAATAAGAACTGATTGTTTGAGCTTTTTGGTGGAGTTGTGTTTTCAGATCAAACAACGGATTAATCTTTCAGGGGTGGTTATAAATAGGCATAGTAGGCATAGTACAGGTATAGTACAGGCATAGTAGACATAGTAGAGGCATAGTACAGGCATAGTAGGCATAGTAGAGGCATAGAAGGCATAGTACAGGCATAGTACAGGCATAGTAGGCATAGTAGAGACATAGTAGGCATAGTACAAGCATAGTAGACATAGTACCGGTACAAAGATAGCAGGGGAGGTGTGCGTGCGAAAACCATTCGCACCAATATAAAGAAGCCTTACCTCTTTCTTTTCAAAAAAAAATTAATTTTATGAGATTAGATTTAAGCATTGAGGGGGTGCAATGAGACTTCACATTAAAAGCTCAAGTTATCATCACTATGGCTCTACTATGCTTACTATGCCTGTACTATGCCTGTACTATGCCTACTATGCCTGTAGTATGCCTACTATACCTCTACTATGCCTGTACTATGCCTACTATGTCTGTACTATGCTTACTATGCATGTACTATGCTTATTATGCCTACTATGCCTATTTATAACTACCGATCTTTCAGAAATGAAATTGCTTTCTGTGTTGGACCCAGTTTTGGCAATAAAATCTCACCAGAACCGCCCGTCTATTTTGCCTATAATTTCAAAATTTTGTCATTTGCTGGATGAAAATGAAGTGGATGCATTGGGTGATGAATGGGATGAACTCCCAAATGAGCTAAAAATTCATTGCACAGAGGATGTCACGTCAATGACTCCCCCTCAGTTCTGGCATTATGTAAGAAAGTTAAAAATGGAATTGGAGAACCTCGCTTTCCACATTTGGGCCCCTTCTTCAAGTTAATGTCTCTACCACGTTCAACAGCGGCAGTAGAAAGAGTATTCAGCTCAGTGAACTCGGTAAAAACTTCGAAAAGAAACAAAATGGACTCTCAAACTTTAAAAGGGCAGCTTCTAGCGAAACAACGTGTATCTCGTGGAGGTTGCACAATGTGGCAGCTATCAGAAAGATTAGTTGAGAATATGGTTACTGGAGGTCCACGAAAACGATACAAGACCTATTGTGAAGAAAGCTAATGAACTGGCAATGATTAAATGCAAGCCTTTGTGAAGCTAGTACAAAACAGTATTTGTACCAAGATGAGACTTTCTCTGTCGTGTAAAAAACATTATTTAAAGGAATTGTTTTTAGGAACTGTTTGATTTAGTTTTATTGAGATTAACTAGTTGTACATTGAAAAATAATTTGTATGTAATGTGCATTACTCCCTTCTGTAAACATACTATGGTTTTTAAGTGTTAAACAGCTTTATTGTACCCGATTGTAAATGTGTCTTTGCATACAATCTTTTTTAAAACAAGATGAAAATCTGCTAATCTGCATTTTAGCTTACATATAATGCATTTTAAAGGCTGTTATAGTTTCAAGAGCATATATATATACTGCAGAGTGATGCATTAGCCTACGCAATTGCAAACTTATTGCATATTAATAGCTAACAGTAATTTGTAAAGCCGTGACTAAACAATTTTAAAAGTAGCTGTTGTAAATTTTTACAACGAACGATGTGACTAAATACGGTAATTTTCGTAATTTTTTTGGTCCTTTTTTGACAAATTGTTGCCTTATTTGCGCTTGATGTTTTGACCAAAAGTTTGATGTAATTTATGAAAAATTTTGATGTTCTTGAAATTGATCTGTGTGGCAACACTGGTTTGAGAGTGTAAGCAACCTTTCTATCTGCATAACATCGGGCGCCGGGTCTTGATATAAGCAGACTCTAAGAGATTGAGATGGAAAGAGCTGCGTGCTGCGGTAAGGATTGAAAACTGCTTGTTATCATAGTTTAATGCATTTGATCACAATCTAAAAGATGCTGACTAATGGCAGGGTCACAGACCGGTTTGGTGTGGTTTGTTGTTGTTGTTGGTTACCCGACCCCTTCCGAGGGATGGGGGGATGGCGGAAGACCATGGAGCCCCAGAAGCCGGGCAACTCCCCAGGGTCTGGACCAGAGGTCGTACAGAGACAGAGAGTCGCCAAAGAGTGAGCGGCGCAAAGAGCCCGTAGCTGGACAGTGCAGAATGAGATGAGAGATGTCCTGGGACGAGTGTCCACAGGCGCAGCCACCTTAACGTGGTGGTGCGGTCCCCGACTCCGTTTGGGTTGGGTCGAAATGGCTGTTGGCCTTCCCGAGGGTCTCATTTACCCCGGGCGCTCCCCATTCATTTTTTCGCTATGCTGCCCCCTGAACGACCGCAGGAGGGCAGCACACAGCATCTACAAAATCGGTCGCCTGTTTTCACTTTTTCTTCTTTCCTGCCCTACTCTTGCCCTTCTTCGTCTCCTCATTCTTCTTCTTCTCCTGATGAGCGGTAACGTTCATCCTAACCCCGGCCCCATCTTTCCTTGCTCTGTGTGCGCTGGAAATGTGACCTGGCGGGGCAAGTCAGTGCAATGCTGCACCTGCTCCAAATGGGTCCATCTAAGGTGCTCACAACTCTCTCTGTCTAAATTCAGAGCTCTAGGCAGCTCTCACTCTTGGAGCTGCTCCCCCTGTCGTAACACTGTGACTTCCTCCTAGGACTCCTCCGACACGTATACCTCCACTGTATAATCTGGTCCCCCTCTACTGATGCTGCACTCTCGCATCACCCCCGTCTCCAAACCTCCTATCCCCCATCTGCCCTTTCTATATCTCCTTCCTCTGCTCTCCCACCACCATCCCTAGCTCCTGGCCATTTTTCTACGCCTCCTGTCTCCTCTCCTCTCCCTGACTCTCTCAGGGTTCTTCAATGGAATGCTGGAGGTCTCCGAGCCAGGAGCACTGAACTACTTCATTTTCTATCGTCCCATTCAGTCAATCTTATCTGCATCCAGGAATCCAATCTTAACTCATCTTCCTCTTTCCGGATTCCTGGATTCTCTGCTCTGCGTTCTGATTGCACCCACTCCCGGTCTGGCATTCTCTCTCCTGATACCACGCACGCCAGCGACAGCGTCATCATTTTCGTCAGGCAGAACCTATCTTTTTCTGAACTTTCTACCTCCTCTCTTTCTTCGCTTGATCCTTACTCTGATTATGTAGGGGTCAACATCTCTCTTAACAAATCCTCCTCGGTGTCATTTCTTAATGTGTACGCCCCCCTATTCGCTTCTCCCCAACGGATGGCAGAACCAATTCCTTCTCTCCCTCAATTCTTCCCTCTTCCAGAAATCTCTTCATTCTGGGGAACTTCAATTGCCATCACCCCCTCTGGGACTCAAGAGGTACTTCCGACCCCCGCGGGGAGGAAGTATTCGACTGGGTCATCTCTTCTGACCTCCTCCCCTCAATGACCCTGACACACCCACTCTTCTCCATCGCTCCTCTCCTGACATCTCCTTTGCTTCTTCTACTCTTGCCTTTTCTTGCTCCTGGGAGGTGCTTCAGGACCTGGTTCTGACCATCTACCAATTCTTCTATCTATCCTTCTCCCTCCGGTCTTTCGTCCCAACGAGCGCCCCCCTTCCTTCAATTTTCAGAAAGCTCGCTGGGATGGCTTTGCCTCCTACTTTGACTCTCACTGTCCTTCTGCAGAGGAATACTCGTCTTTTTCTCTTTCCTCTGCAGCTGCTCACTTTACCTCTCTGGCACTGAATGCGGCCAAATCTTCCATTCCTTTTGGCCGCATCAAACGCCATTCTAAAGCCTGGTGGTCTGCTGAGATGGAACAAGCGGTTAGTGAAAAACGCAAGGCTTTTGCTGCCGCTTACAGAAGTGATGAAGATCGACAGGCTTACATCTCCACCTCTCGATGTGCCTCGTCAGTCATCGCCAAGGCCAAGGCTGAGGCGTGGCAGACAACTTGCACTTCTCTTTCACCTAAATCCAACCCTAAATCTGTACACTCTCTTCTTCGCTCTATCGCTGGCTCGTCTTCCTCCTCTCCTAACTGTTCCTCTCCCAGGGAATCGGCTTCGGCTTATGCCGCCTACCTGAGGTCTCACTTTTCCGTTTCTAAGCCAAATGCCCTGCGTAGCAGAGCCAGAGGCTACCTCACTGAGCTCCGCCGAGCTACGTGCCTTGTGGAGTCTCACTTTTCCTTTTGCTCTCCCTTCTCTCCCGCGGAATTTCTTGCGGCTGCCTCCAATCTTACCCCATCCACTGCCACTAGCTCAGACAAATGTGCCTATCCCATGCTAAAGCATCTTCCTCGCTCTGGCATGGATTTACTTCTTTACATCTTCAATCTTTCCTGGTCTTCACATTCCTTTCCTTCCATCTGGAAGACATTTTTCATTATTCCCATCCACAAGATGGGAAAGCCTCTCGACTCTCCTGCTTCCTTCCGGCCTATCTCTCTTACTTCCTGCGTATCAAAGCTGTTTGAACGCATCATTCTATCCCGTCTTCTCTTTTTTCTGGAATCCAATTGCATTCTCTCTCCCCGCCAGGCCGGTTTCCGCCCTGGACGGTCTACACTCGATCAAATTCTGTACCTTTCTCAGTCCATTTCGGATGGGTTTAACAAACCCAGGCCGGGCTCTCGGACGATCCTGTCTACTATCGATTTCTCGAAAGCTTTTGACTCTGTCTGGCATCCGCCCTTTTCCATAAACTGATTTCGGCTGGCCTCCCTCCTTGCTTTGCTCGTTGGACTCAATCTTTCCTTTCTGATAGGTGCGCTTGTGTGGTTTTTCAAAATCACAAAAGCCGTTCCTTTCGAGTCCGTCGAGGTGTTCCGCAAGGATCCGTTCTTGGCCCTGTACTTTTCTCTCTCTTCATTAGTGATCTTCCGGCTTCTCTGCCTTTTTCCGTCAGCTGTTCTCTTTACGCTGACGATCTGGCCATTTGGTCCTCCTCCCCCTCGGTCCCCACTGCGGTGGAGGCCACACAAGGAGCTCTGTTTCGATTGGAGCGCTGGTCTGAGTACTGGTGTCTTCCTCTCAATCCGAGCAAATGTGAGGTCTCCTTCTTCTCAGTGGATCCCCACCAGGCTAACCTCCAGCCCAACCTCCTCCTACTCGGCTCCCGCCGCCGTTTTAATCCAACTTCAACTTTTCTTGGGGTCACCTTCGACCGCACTCTTTCCTTTACTAAGCATGTATCTTCGCTGAAGGCCAAGTTTTTCCCACGTCTCAAGGCCTTACGCTGTATCTCTGTTTCTTCTTGGGGCCCCTCTAAGGAGTCCCTCTCTGTTATGTACAAATCTTATCTTCGGTCCCTTCTCATTTACACTTCACCCGGATGGTTTCCTTTTCTAAGCGCTACCAATGTCACCAAATTGGAACGCCTCCACCGAGCGGCCAGTCGCGCCATCACCGGCTGCCTCTCGTCCTACCCTATCCCTCTACTACTCACCGAGGCTTCTCTACCTCCCCTACGCTGACTCACTTTACTCTTTTTTCTTATGAGCGGGCTCTTCGTCTCCCAACCTCCTTTCCTATTTCAGGTTTGGCCAGACTTGGAGTGAAACCAAGACTCTGCAGATCGTCCTGGAGAGCTCTTGCGTCCACTCACCCGCTTATGCTTCCTTCTACTTGTTCTAGAGAGGCTCTTCTTGCTTGCCTTCCCTGTCCTCCTTGGAATCTTCCTTCCTTCACAATGGAGTCCACCCTTTCCTCTCCATGCTCTCGCTCTGATCCCCCTCACTCTCGCCAAGGTGCGGCTCTCGCCCATCTTGACTCTCTCCCCACTCATGATCTGGTACTCTGGACAGACGGCTCTGTTCCTTTTCCATTTGGCAAGGGCGGCTCCGGCGTTCTTGCCAACTGCTCTCTCTGTGGCACTGAGGCCACTCTTTCCTCTCTGTGGCAGGCCCAGTATGTTCCAGTTTTTCTGCTGAAGCCTGCGCCATTCTGCACGCTCTTTGCTGGTCTCGGCGGCACCATAAAGTCTGCCATTTTTCTTCTATTCTCCTCCTGTCTGACTCTCGTTCTGTCCTCGCCACCCTGTCCTCTCCTCCATCTTTCCTGTTATCTCAAATTCTGTGGCAGATCTGGCAGGAACTGTCTTCTCTCTGCTCCTGTTCTATCAGGCTACAATGGGTCCCCGGACACTCGTTTCTCCCAAGGAACGACACAGCTGACGAGCTTGCCAGACGGGGAGCGCTGCTTGCACCTTCCGCAATCCCTTGTAGTCTCTCTCCCCTTATCTCTCGTATCCACTCTCGTCTTTTCTCGGACTGGAGGCGTACTGTCTCTTCCAAATATTTTGACACACAGGTTCCCTCGATTTCCACCAAGGAACTTGTGCTCCCTCGTCATGCTCGCTGTGTCCTCTCTCGTCTTCGCTGCAATAGACACAGCCTTCTTTTAGGTTCCTATCTCTCCAGGATTGGCAGAGTTGGTGTGGTTTCGTTTGCAAGATCTGTGTAGTTGAGATCGGCGTGGAAGGGTCAATTGTTGTCTTAACCATGGCGGAACATGTTGCTTGATGCGATCCTGTAATCGTTGAGATGTTCGCCCCACCTACCGACTATCACAGTGGCACTTGAGTTCATATATGACAAAACTTTTCTGAATGGTAGGTAGAACATCCTTGGAGGCCACAAATAGCATGCGCTTAGACGTAAAGACCAGGGGGTGCTGCTGCAACCATAGCAGCTTTCCACGGCGGTTTTGACTTCTTTTTCCAAGTTTATGAAAGGCTTACTTTTGCAAGTTTGTGGAAGGCTTACCTATCCGAGGAACCCTCAAGTACACGGGGCACTTTTCTGGGCCGAATCGCTTAAGGGTGGAGAACTGAACAATTTTCTTGGCGATCTGAGCGTTGATGACGTTTTTAAGATAGGTATTGTCCAGTAATAATTTCTTGATCTGTTCCATTTCTTCATTGAGTGTACGCTTGATGCAAATCATTAGGAACCAATGCAACAATGTAGATATTAGACTTGTTTTACGTTTGAGAGGACTAAAGGACTCCCAACGTAAATACTGGCCGGTGAAAGTGGGTTTCGGGTATACACTGGTTTCAAAGCCAATATTTGTTTTTTCGAAGTAAACATCAAGCAACGGTAGACATTTATTTTTCTCTTTTTCAAAGGTGAATTTGAAGGATGGATAAAGGCAGTTGAGTTTGGTCAAAAATTCATGTGCTTTAGCTTCGTGATCGAAGATGGCAAACGAGTATGGCAGACGAAGATGGCCGTTTTCATCATGGGGCATAATTGATACGTATTTATGTAATTCTCATAATATTAACTCAGACAGTTAAGTTAACAAAATGAAAAAATGTTAAATTATTAAACTCAAAAAATTGAAACAGAAACTAAAGCAATTATTTGATTGTAGAACACTTGTTCATTGCACTCGTATATTTGAAACCGTGCAGATTTTCATCGACATATTTTGTTAACTTCCTGTCTTTAAATTACTCACCACATTTGTTTTTAAGTAAGTCACACTTTTCGTACCTCACACGCAAAATCAGCTATGCTGGTGGTGGTGAGGGGGCAGAAGGAGAAGAAAAAAGATGGGCAGAAGGGGAAGTGGTTTGAAGACGAGGGTGGGGTGGGAGTGCAGCATTAGCAGAGGGGAGCCATATTGCACAGTGGAGGTATACAGGTCAGCGGAGGAAGTCACAGTGTTACAAGTAAGGACGCAGCAGGGGTGAAGCTCCAAGAGTGAGAGCTGCCAAGAGCTCTGAATTTAGAGAGGGAGAGTAGTGAGCACCTTAAATGGACCCATTTTGAGCAGGTACAGCATTACACTGACGTGCCCCATCAAGTCAGCGCACACTGAGCAGTGAAAGATGGGGCCAGGGTTGGGACGAACGTTACCGCTCATCAAGAGAAGAATGAGGAAAACAGGCAAGAGAAGGCGATTGATTTCAAAGAAGTAGGCGACCGATTTCGAAGAAGTTGTATGCTGCCCTTCTGCGGTCGTTCAGGGGGCAGCACAGCGAAAAAATGAAGGGGAGTGCCCGGGGTAGCTGGGACCCTCGGGAAGGCCAACAGCCATTTCGACCCAATCTAAACGGGGTCGGGAACCCTACCATCACGTTGACGCGGCTGTTGATTGGTGCAGTCCTTATTCTGTTGCTCTCAATATATGATTAATGTACCGGCATGCTCAAATTTAAAGATATTTTTATGAGGCGGGGCAGGGATTACTCAGACAACTGAACTGGTTACGTATGTTTTTGCTTTTCAAAACTTTCAACCTCCTTCATAGTAAATTATGACGTAATGATCTCCTCTGTTGAGCTAAATCGGATTCATATTTGAAATGTAATGACGGTTATTTTACACAACTTTTTCGTAAGATCATGATTGCTATGATGTGTTGACCGCCAAGGAAGTGATTTTCACTTCCTTGTCTGTTTTCTTAAGATGCTTGGCATTACTTGCAAAGCCAAACGACAAAAATTATTTTTCTGTCGTTATTTCCATTCTACCAAAGGAGCAGACTTTTACCTTGCTAGCCCAGCTTATTAATTATTTTGCTGTAGCATCAATTTTTACCTTGTGGCAAGTCCCAGGAACCTAATGGCTTACCAATACCAAGTGCTAACTGTAATTACAGCAAACGCATGTTGCCCATGGAAACTTCTTCCACGTGCGAGCAACTAGAGTAAATACACTGTCTACAGGACATTTTGTACGAAGAAAACCGTACAGACCCTTTCTCCAATTTGTGAAAACTACCCCAAAATCATAGCGGCCCCGTACCGCTACTGCGGCAGATGTACAAGAAAGTACTGGTTACAAATCCAAGCTGTAGTCTAATTAAGTCAGCTTTGAAAAACATTAAATAACCTACGTTAATTGAATGCTGCTTTGAATGAATGAGTAGATTTTGTGCTAGCACTAAATATGAAATAGTACTTTATTCCTTGCATCAGTAGAAGAAATATAACCCGAATTTAATATAGTCACTACCTCGCGCTTTGCCCTCCCCCATATCTGTTCTTAAGGCCTATGCAATGGTGTACTATATTTGGATTCTGTGGTAAATAAATGAATTGTTGGCTTATTGTTGGGTCATTAATTACCGGGGGGATGAGAAGAGTGAAGTTGATATTCTTATCCAGACTTGCTCAGATTGAATCACTTCAGTTCGTCAGGGCGCCCAAAGGGATCGAAGGTTAGAGACCATCGATTCCATTCCTACCGCAATTGTTTCAGCTTTTCGCACTGCTTCAGAATGTGTACGTGACCCCAACGATTAACCATGTTTTACGCAAGATTCTTAAGAGAGAAATTGTCGATGTTTAGTAATTTATAGATTATAATAATAATAAATTCAAAAATCCAACGAACCGGATAAGACTTGTCTGCATCAACAAAAACGGAGAAGAGTGAAAAATTACATATGCCACTTGCTCGCCGGCATCTCATTTACAAGTCACATTTGCTGAGACATCCATTTACACATTTGGAAGTTCTAAAGCGTCCAATGCCACAACAAACACGAACTAGCCATAAAAAGCTGGCCTATTGACATAACAATTTTTAGGAAAGAAATCTAGCAGTTTGTCCAGTTCAAACAAAACAAACGTGTTGAGGACAATAAGATTATGCTTGAATCAAAAATTTACGTTTTTTGCATTTATATCAGATCAAAGTGGGAATTAATTGACGGTCCAGGGTTTAATAACAACACACAAAAATACTCGTATATGTGCGCACCGACAGAGCAAGCTCCGCAAACAAAAAAGAATTAGCGTATTAGCATAAAGCACCTCCAAAACAATACTTCACAAACCATGTGGACATGCATAAATATCGATTGCATAAAAATAGTAATACAAACTTGTAACAGGAACTTTTTTAAATCTTTCAAAAAACATTTCGCTTGCTTTGTTTTGGTCTAGCAACAACATTACAAAGTGCACATTATTGCATATCAAATTTCAGTCATATGCATAGGAACAGAATATATTTTAAAATCGACATGCAAAGCAAGCTTTCAGTTAAACCCATGGTTTACCGGATTAGAATTGTAAAGCGGCTCACCCAGCATGTCGTAAGAGACGACTCTTGGGTACCTACCAATGGCAGTCCGCATTGTTGGTAGTGGGGGTACCGGTCTGTAATTTGCATTCATGACTGGTTTGACATGGACTGCCACTTTTCTCCTAGCATAAGTTAATTTGGACTGCGGCATGAATCTGGAAAATTGTTTTATGCTCTGCCTCCGCCCCAAGGAAAAGGAGGGAACCACCACAACAAAAACAGCTTGCAGTTAATGGGTATTTTTATAGCACAGTAACAGTAAAAAAGGAGAGTTTAGAGGCAACTAACCTGCAATCGTATATGAATTTACAAATATAAAATAGTGGCAACATACAGTTTATACATTGTGCAATTAAAACATACTGGTAAACTGCACTGTTGAAAACTTTTGTAACAGTAAAAACAGTTGAAAAATTATTTGCTGCGCAAATGAAAACAACAAGCATCACAAACGTTAAACATGCCGGCAATCATCTGATAAAGTACACTTCCTATCCTATTCAGTACAGCTGCGCACTTTTTAAACTACACGTTCTTTGGCAACTGTACATATTTACGACCTTTGATCTAGGCCGCGGGGAGCTGCACGGCTTCTGGGGCTACATGGTCTTCCATCATGCTCCAACTCTGAGGAAGGAGTTTGGTAACAATAACAAAACGAAAGAAAATTGCGGAATGTCACCCAATCAACACATAAAAAGATGCACAAGATTTTGAAAAAAGAAATAGTCAAATTTTATTTCATTTAAATAAATATAACGCCCAGCATCAAAGCTGAGGTGAGGTTAAGATGACAACGGTTCTCAAGTTAAAGTGTTAACGTGGAGAAATGAGATGTGCAATTTATCAAAACATACCGAAGATGCCCAAACAGAATGAAACCAATTACAAAAATATAGCTGGTACAGCTGCCAAACTGACGATGCATTCTTTTTAAGCACTGCAACACTAAACCCAGACTGTTTATATCTTCTGCAACCCTGACCACGCAACTCAATCCCACTGAAGCCGCAATATGCAAGAAAACCACACACGTTTGAATACTTCCATTTAAATAGCAATATTTCTATCACTTTTTTATGGCAACTAAATAGATTATTATTATTAACAATTAATTAATCGGATTGAATAACTGTCGGCCATTCATTCCTACTAACTATTGATTACTACGGATATTTAATCGGCTTGCCATAAAAAACAACAAAACAAGGTGAAGGATAAAAAATTTCATGCGACAGCAAAATAAAACAGCACTGGGAATTATTTAACGTTTGCAACAAATTCTCTGGTATTGCAAGCATCCTTTAGACAGAGCACAACCACTAAGCTTTGATGAAATCCACTAAGCACACAGCATTGCTAAGTGCTTTCACCACGCAATTAGTCATCGCGAGCTTTGACTGCATGATCATTGAACGTATAAAAAGTATCTTGATTTGTTGACAGGGCTTTGTGGTGAAAATGAGTCGTGTATTTTGATCCACTGCTCACAAGAAAACTTTTTTGGGTGATATTAGAATCACCTGAAAAGCAGTTTACTATTTGTGGCACAAGGCAAAGCATGTTGTCTTGGAAATAAATTAACGCAAGAAATAGAAATACGAAAAAAGCTGAAAGGTAGAAACCAATTTTTTGCTTGATTTATATGATTTTTTAAAATAAAATGATTTTTAAATGAACTCTACGACCTGCTTTTACCCGTGCTCCAACGGGTTAGAATTGTGAAGCTGCTCACCCAGCATGTCGTAAGAGGCGACTTTTGGGTACCCACCACTGGCAGTCCGCCTTGTTAGTGGTGGGGCTACCAGTTAGTAATTAATTTGTATTCATGACCATGACTCGTTTGAAATAGGCTCCCGCTTTTTCTGTAGCCTAATTCAATTAGGTTGACGGCGTAAACTAGAATTTCCGTTTGCGCCGTACTTCCATTCCAAGGAAGAGGAGGGGTAAACCAACCAACCTGCTTCAGGAAATCGAGTAATCAAATAAAACGCTGTATTGTCTGAGCACCACCACCGTCTTCGTGTACTACACCCAGTTCTCTTGATAAGTTTGTGGACTCTTTTGCCAGTCCTTCAACCATTTTTTCATTACATCAGCAATATCTTTTCTGCCGGCATTTTCCATAGCTTCAATGAAGCTGTCGATATTAGCATCATCGCCTTTTCTACGTTTCCAAAGATTAAATGCTAGCTTTACTTTTTCTCGATAAATTTCTAAACAAAACAGAATAAATCAGCATGCTCACTAAATAAACGAACTTAAATCTATCTTTATTCTCCGAGCACAGAAAACTGTTACGCATGAGGCGACTTGTTTGTTCGGGTTTGTTTCCGAGCTATTAATACAGTTAGTTTGCCGTATTTCTGCCACAAGAAGTACCGACGATTTAGAAAAAGACGAGATTACCGTTATAATTATCAAAAAAAGACGAGATCATCAACGAACTCTGGACCGCAAATCAAAAAAAGACGAGATCATCAACGAACTCTGGACCGAAAATCAAAAAAAGACGAGATCGTTGATCAACGAACTCTGGACCGAAAATCAAAAAAAGACGAGATCATCAACGAACTCTGGACCGCAAAATCAAAAAAAGACGAGATCGTTGATCAACGAACTCTGGACCGAAAATCAAAAAAAGACGAGATCATCAACGAACTCTGGACCGCAAAAAATATATAAGTGTGCTATTTAATGGGTACAACCGCAATGTTGTGTGAGCATTTTGTAAAATAAAATGCCAATTGTACTCGTAAAATTGCAATAAACTACTGGTGTACTAGTAAGCTAATAAGGAACAATAAAATAAAATATTACTATTCACCGCGACGTTTGACTTCTTCTTGATCGGCATCACTTAACCTAAAACCATCATCCATTACTTCCACCAACTGTGGCTCATTTGTGACAACATTTACCATTGTCCGTATAGCTGAAAACAGAAGAGAAAATTAAACACATCATTCATACGCTATATTCTTAACACGAATAACAATACTTGATACCTTTTTCCAACCACGCATCACTACTGTTGTCATTGGTAGCACCTAAAACATATAGTAATCTGATAAAAACAGTGAGGAAAAATTGTACAATCATTAAGAGGACTCTGAATGCTACCAATAGGCACCTGCAGTACCATGTGAACGTTAAGTTTGATTTTAAGTTTACATTGCAACCAAATGGCAACGGCGCAACAGAACATTATAAAACGAATTTTTCCGGCCATACAGGAAATGACTCAAAATAACAGACGTCGCCAGGTAGGACTACCAAAGACACGGCAGTTCGGATTAAAAAATATTGGTTCAACCAGCTTTACGCAAGGCAATTAGTGACAGCAATAGCATTTACGAAGTTGTAAGTGGGTGGCATGGCCCCTGCGCCCCTAGTCCCATTCCCCCCACTCTTGAATCAAAACTCTCAAACAGCATATCACTTCACAGGCTCTATTCATTCTTTTCAGTAAATTCGGGAAACAAAAGACAAAGTTGGACAAAAAGTAATCGCTTCACCGAAACAAGCTATTTAATGACTTGACGCGGTTCTTTTCCTAAAGTTGCTAGCGCAAGTACCTGGATGATGCTCTCTGGTGCTCTGCAATGGGACAAAATGACCATGGCTTCCGCAAACTGTTTTTTAAACGATCCCGGTATCCCTAAAATGCTTATTTCAAAAAACTGCTTTCCTCTCCTTTGCGATCCCACACAGGGCTTTGTGTTAGTTTTTGATTTCCTCGTAAAGTTTAGATTTTACTTACTGCACCCCTAATCCCGATTCTCTTTACATTGAGACTGGTTTTATTTACAACAGGTTATCATTTAACAAACTTTTTTCCTCTCTTATCTTTCATTACATACAAGAAGCAAAGTTTGAGGTATAAGCATATTCTGTAATCGTAAAAAGAGTTTTTGCGATTCCAGAAAAATGCGAATAAGTGGTAAGCATGTTTTACGACTAGGTGCTACCTTTTTTGGAACTAAAAATTTGTGACCCCATGTCCTATGTTGTGCTTATTTTTCCTGGGCGTGTAGGCGCAGTTGGGGGGGAGAACAAAAGGATCACCACTAAAAAATTTCATTCAAATAAAGCGCAAGCTCAATTTTATTTGATTTAAGTTATTTTGATGATTTAGACCCCTAACTTGTTTAAGCAGGCATAAACTGAGCAGCAGATTTAATAATGAAAGCTTAGGCAGTAGGTAATATTTCAAATAGCATATTCACGCTAGCTGGCAGCTAAACAAAGGTGATGACATCTTACTTACCACACCTTCACTAATAGCATTATGTAATTCAGCTTTAGCTAAGGTGTTAATTTAAATTGTTACGCATAAAAATAGTTTCTGAGGAAGCCAACAGTGACGGAAAATAGTTTATTATACACACCAAAAAACTAAATTGCTTTAATGTCTTACTACGTTTAATAAACTATGGTTTTTCGTCCCCGTTTGGTTCCCTTAAAAGCAGGAAAAGTTTTCTTTTTCCGAAATTTCACGCCCCTAGTTGAAAGTTAAAGCTAACTTATTAATTATGACAGCTACACAAAATTATCTGCAAGATCTATAGGAGATGCTAAAATGAGAAAAATATTCTTCCCACAAATGAAGAGGCGCTGAAGCATTGCTATTTCAAGATAAATCTATTACCAACAAAATGCTGAATTTAAGTTAAAAGCCCAAAAGTTCCGAAAATAAAGTGGTGGCAGATGAAACGGGTATAAGCGTCAAAAGTAAACCTCCCGTACTTTCAAATAATAGAATTTAATTGTGAAAAACCACTGGCCGCAAAACGAGTACAGGGAGTCCTCGACTTACGACGTTGATCCGTTCTTCAGGAGCGGTGTAACCCGAATTTCAATGTAAGTCGGAACATCATAAATAAATTACTCTATACGTACTGTACTGTTAAGTATTGTACTATAATAAAATGTAACAATTAATGTAAAAAACTATTTTATTTGAAAAAGAGAAAACAATTCCATACCACATGAATTAAATGAAATATTAATAAGATGGTAAAGCAGCTGGAGTAGTAGAGGCAGCTGAGGTAGACGGTAGAGGCTCTGTAGTAGTAGAAGCAGCTGATGTAAAGGGTGCAGGTCTCTCCACTTTCTTAAAATACTGCTCTAGCTTAGACTGGACAGACAGCATCCTCTTCCCATCCAAGATCTCTTTTTAACACTGCAGTAAATCTATGATGCCTCTGGAAACCTTAGTGAACCTTTCCATGTTAAGATCCTGAGCCTCAAAGGTTGCCAACGCTTGCTGTATCTCAGAAAAACCTTTTGTCAAGCCCTGCCTTGTGAAAGCCTTAGGCTCTGGGGTGGGGGGTTTCTTCTTCCTCCACTATAATCTGCTTCTCCAGCTGTATCAAGTCCCCAGCAGATAACTCCTCTCCATGAGATTCCAGCAGCTCTATTCCACATCATTTTTTACATTTTTATGGGGCGCGTTCGTAACCTCGAAACAGCGTAAGTCGAGACCGTCGTAACCCGAGGACTCCCTGTATAAGCAAAATGCAGGCATAAACCGAAGATTGGTTGTAAAAAGTGTTCGATAAATCTTCGTTCAAATGTAACAAAAGTTCCTAGTGAAATTTCTGCGTTAAGCATAGGCGTGTTTATGTGCTTTTAAAAAGCACATGTACGCTAAAGAATTAGCGTTTGTAAAAGACCAATAGATCACAATCAGAAAAACGGTGACGACTGAAGAGCAGTCGCACCAACGACAAGGCTGGAAAAGCAAGAAACACAAACGAAGAAGTCGACAAATCAATAAAATGTGAAAAAAGAGCTTTCTTGTACGACGGACAGTGCAAATCAAGTAAAGCGTGGAAAAAATGGAGAGGCAAAAATTAAACGTATGCTAGGCCTTGGTTTGCCTTTTGCGCGGCGCTGTTGCACGACAGCAAGTTAACTGACTCCAGGATATTTTGATGCAATAGGAGCATCAAAATCATCTGTGCATAGTGACAGAGAAATATCATCTTAAATCATTTAAGAAAGCGATATTACATTTAATTTCAGCTGACGCAAGGTAGCTTTGTCATGACGTAAAAATAGTATATGGTATTGACAGAGATGCTATCATTAGCAATCAAAAATTCGGAAATTAAAATGGCAAAGCCTGCGCCTTTCCGAAAGAAGTCACTTAGTTCTGTTTCAAGTTAAGACTGAAACACTAATCAAGAACTATTTTGCTACGTCTATGTCATTACGGCCAACATCATTTCAATCAACACAAAAAAAGGCCAAGTAAACAAAAGAATGGTAGAATATTTCATTTCTGAGATTGGTCATGGCGCACACACTCTCCAATGTCTTTTCCATGTAAATAGACCGCACTTATTGACCCAAATAAACAACAAACAAAACCTTACTCAAAAAATCTGAAAAATCGTTCTGACTTTTAACTTTCCGCAACCACTATAGCAGCTGCTCTTAAATAAGCCAAGACATCATAGTTTACAAAACATTCGCCAAAAATTCTTGTGAGTGAAAAGAATATCGAGCGGACGCGTTTTAACCAGGTATATCAGGGGTGGGCAAACTTTTTATTCGGTTGGCCGTATTGGCCATTCAGAAGTTGGCCAAGGGCCAGTGCTTAAAATCTCGCAATAGCTGTAAACAACGCTGGTGGCTCGTGGAAGGGTGCAAATGCTTAATTTCGGACTTCGAAAATGATGGCTTTCAAAAAAAAGGTAATCACCGTCTATTTGGACAAAAAATGCGTCAATTCAAACAGTGAATTGCGTAGCAGCTCTTTCAATGATGGCTTCTATCGTTTTTGTTTTTTTAGTACGACAAGTGTGGCCACCCCAGTCATATTAAATTAGATATATAAAAATTTGTACAGGTGTTGGTGGGCCGCACTAAATGCTCTGGCGAGCCGTAGTTTGCCCACCCCTGGAGTATATCGATGTATTTTGCCCACCCCTGGCACTTAAAAATTCAGGCATGCTGCCAGTCAAAAGCAACTACGTGAAAACCAAAAAAAATTGTCAACAATGAATTTTTAAAAGTAAATAAAGATTTGCAGCTTGACTAGAGGGGAAAAGAGGAACACAATCTGTAATTGGTACGGCTCTCTTCATATCTGCAAAATGTGGCCTAACACACTGGTCCAACAATTTCAATCACAATTTACATAAATAGTACACTGATATATTCATGCAATTTTTGCTTCTTTTATGTAGAAGTGACTTTTTTCTGTTTTACATAGAGATCTACAAATGATTGACCTACACATAGAAAGTTCCTTTTTTTGATTATTTTGGTACAATTTCAACTCTTTAGCTGACGCCAATAGTGAGGCACAGCACAAACTGCAACATATGCTAGATGCCGCAAGAATATGACGCCACTATTGAATTTATCGATAAACGTTAACTCACAATATGATTCGAACATATTTCTCCCAGGAAGTTGCTTTAAATCAGAACCCCTATTATCAACCCAGGCAGGTTAGCATTGATGGGTTCTTGTAAAAAGCACTAGGAGATAATGGCTGCGTTATTCCGCTGGTGTTCACAGCTCTATAGCACAAAAAAGTATTGATATAAAACAGTAATCAAGTACAGTACTTACTAGTCGCTGAACCATACGCTGCAGTATTGTTGGCAGAGTCACCGGAGGATCGAAGTTCACTACTTGAATCATCTATACATGGTGACCATAATAAAAAAAACCACAAAATCACGAATCACTCAAGGTGATCAATGAGTTCAGATCCAATTAACAATCATACGAGGTAAGCTACTGAGATAGCTAGTGCATATTCTAACTGCAGCAAAATAGATTACTGCAGTATAATCAGTTGCTTGACAGAACAGTTTCTACAAGTTATATCGAAGTTTTGTTCCGCCACAAACTAATTTGTATATTTACTTAAAAAAACTTACTTCTGATAGCTGGCGAAGCTAAATCGGCAGGTGAAGTTGTAGGCTGTTCATACTCTTGAATACCTGTACGTAATCAAGATATTGAATTAAAATCATTTGCAGGGCTAACGAATTTGGGTCGCATTGGTTGAACAAAATAATTAGAAATACCAACAATCACATAACACACCAATTCCTCCTAATATAACGATTATTGCTCTAGCAATATGCGATACGTAGTGCATCTGCGACAACCTTTGCTACAGTAATTCACAAGTGATACCGCTTCGTAGAGTGTTGATAGAACTTAGTGGACCATTGGACCAAGTTTAGGTTTCACCAGTGTGACGCTAGTGTTTTTCGACCTTTTGAGCCACGGAATACTTTTCGTATTGCCAAAATCATGCGAACACCAACAGAAATTTTAACAAAATAAAAAATTCCGTAGCAAAGCTACAAATTCAATCAGTTTACTGACTTTCAAGTTTTTTCAGTAATATCTGCGCCTATTTTAACGCTCACACATCTGGTATTCGGGTAGGAATTGACACAAGACATACGCGTAGCTTTTCTTCAATACTCTCAACTTTTCTCGTTTTTTAACTTTCATAGCTGTCTCACCGTACAGAGCCGCGAAAACAGGTCAAAATATCTTTATTTGCCAGAATTCACCCCAAAACTTTCATGTGGTAAACTGTAAAATCTTAATCCACAATCTTGTCTTAGTTGCAAATTCTTCTTGCTTCTGCCATGTCACAACTTTGTCAAAAGCTGTGAGCTGCAAGGATTCCTGACATAGTCAAAGCAAAAGGGAAACAGCCGGATAATTTCTCCTTAAAAGTGAACATGTTGTTGTATGTTCTCGTAGAGAAGCAGCGATCACATTTGACATTTCTGGGTAAGGAGAAACATGCCAAGATTTCCGTTTTTCACATCATGCTTTTTCTCGCTGTTAAACTGTCTGAGATTGGATCTTAGGTATTTCTTTTAGTGCATCAGGACCAAGCAACTCCAATACAACAATCTTAAAGCAATCACTCATAAAGAAATCGGGGCATTCGAATCAACAACGAATGTACATAGAAACAAAATTGAACTTTTGCTCTATTGTCTCATCATTGATTTTGATTTCTTTTGATTTTCTTTTATACTCTCTCTTATCAAATAGCAATCTGCAGTAAAATTTTTGTGGCATGTTGCAAACCTTCACGTGGTGCCACTGTTACGCCTAGCCAGGCACACTAATTGCACCAATCAACAGCCGCCTCAACGTGGTGGTGCGGTACCCGGCTCCGTTTGGGTTGGGTCGAAACGGCTGTTGGCCTCCCTGAGGGTCTCAGTTACCCCGGGCACTCCCCATTCATTTTTTCGCTATGCTGCCCCCTGAACGACTGCAGAAGGGCAGCACACAGCATCTTTAAAATCGGTCGCCTGTTTTCACTTTTTCTTCTTTCCTGCCCTACTCTTGCCCTTCTTCGTCTCCTCATTCTTCTTCTTCTCCTGATGAGCGGTAACGTTCATCCTAACCCCGGCCCCATCTTTCCTTGCTCTGTGTGCGCTGGAAATGTGACCTGGCGGGGCAAGTCAGTGCAATGCTGCACCTGCTCCAAATGGGTCCATCTAAGGTGCTCACAACTCTCTCTGTCTAAATTCAGAGCTCTAGGCAGCTCTCACTCTTGGAGCTGCTCCCCCTGTCGTAACACTGTGACTCCTCCGACACGTATACCTCCACTGTGGAATCTGGCCCCCCCCTGCTAATGCTGCACTCTCGCCTCACCCTTGTCTCCATACCTCTTATCCCCCATCTGCCCATCTTATATCTCCTTCTTCTGCTCTCCCACCACCATCCCTAGCTCCTGGCTATACTTCTGCACCTCCTGCCTCCCCTTCTCCCCCCTGACTCTCTCAGGGTTCTTCAATGGAATGCTGGAGGTCTCCGAGCCAGGAGCACTGAACTACTTCATTTTCTATCGTCCCATTCAGTCGATCTTATCTGCATCCAGGAATCCAATCTTAACTCATCTTCCTCTTTCCGGATTCCTGGATTCTCTGCTCTGCGTTCTGATCGCACCCACTCCCGGTCTGGCATTCTCTCTTCTGATGCCACGCATGCCAGCGGCGGCGTTGTCATTTTTGTCAGACAGGGCCTATCTTTTTCTGAACTTTCTACCTCCTCTCTTTCTTTGCTTGATCCTTACTCTGATTATGTAGGGGTCAACATCTCTCTTAACAAATCCTCCTTGGTGTCATTTCTTAATGTGTATGCCCCCCTATTTGCTCCTCCCCAACGGATGGCAGAACCGACTCCTTCTCTCCCTCAATTCTTCCCTCCTCCAGAAATCTCTTCATTCTGGGGAACTTCAATTGCCATCACCCCCTCTGGGACTCAAGAGGTACTTCCAACCCCCGAGGGGAGGAAGTATTTGACTGGGACATCTCTTCTGACCTCCTCCCCTTAATGACCCTGACACACCCACCCTTTTCCATCGCTCCTCTCTTGACATCTCCTTTGCTTCTTCTACTCTTGCCTTTCCTTGCTCCTGGGAGGTGCTTCAGGACCTGGGTTCTGACCATCTACCAATTCTTCTATCTATCCCTCTCTCTCCGGTCTTTCGCCCCAACGAGCACCCCCCTTCCTTCAATTTTCAGAAAGCTTGCTGGGATGGCTTCGCCTCCTACTTTGACTCTCACTGTACTTCTGCAGAGGAATACTCGTCTCTTTCCTCTGCTGCTGCTCTCTTTACCTCTCTGGCACTGAATGCGGCCAAATCTTCCATTCCTTTCGGCTGCATCAAACGCCATCCTAAAGCCTGGTGGTCTGCTGAGGTGGAAGAAGCGGTTAGTGAAAGACCCAAGGCTTTCGCTGCCGCTCACAGAAGTAATGAAGATCGACAGGCTTACATCTCTGCTTCTCGATGTGCCTCGTCAGTCATTGCCAAGGCCAAGGCTGAGGCATGGCAGACGACTTGCTCTTCTCTTTCACCTAGGTCTAACCCTAAATCTGTGCACTCTCTTCTTCGCTCTATCGCTGGCTCTCCTTCCTCATCTTCCTCCTCTCCTAACTTTCCTAACTGTTCCTCTCCCAGGGAATCGGCTTCAGCTTATGCCGCCTACCTGAGGTCTCACTTTTCCGTTTCTCAGCCAAAGGCCCTCGTAGCAGAGCCAGAGGCTACCTCTCTAAGCTCCGCCGAGCCACATGCTCTGTGGAGTTTCACTCGTCCTTTTGCTCTCCCTTCTCTCCCGCGGAATTTCTTGCAGCTGCCTCCAACCTCTCCTCACCCACTGCCACTGGTCCAGACAAAGTTGCCTATCCCATGCTAAAGCATCTTCCTCGCTCTGGCATGGATTTACTTCTTCACATCTTCAATCTTTCCTGGTCTTCACATTCCTTTCCTTCCATCTGGAAGACATCTTCTATTATTTCCATACATAAGATGGGAAAGCCTCTCGACTCTCCTGCTTCCTTCCGGCCTATCTCTCTCACCTCCTGCGTATCAAAGCTGTTTGAACGCATCATTCTATCCCGTCTTCTCTTTTTTCTGGAATCCAATTGCATTCTCTCTTCCCGCCAGGCCGGTTTCCGCCCTGGACGGTCTACACTCGATCAAATTCTGTACCTTTCTCAGTCCATTTCGGATGGGTTTAACAAACCCAGGCCGGGCTCTCGGACGATCCTGTCTACTATCGCTTTCTCTAAAGCTTTTGACTCTGTCTGGCATCCGCCCTTTTCCACAAACTCATTTCGGCTGGCCTCCCTCCTTGCTTTGCTCGTTGGACTCAATCTTTCCTTTCTGATAGGCGTGCTTGTGTGGTCTTTCAAAATCACAAAAGTTGCTCCTTTTGAGTCCGTCGAGATGTTCCGCAAGGATCCGTTCTTGGCCCTGTACTTTTCTCCTTATTTAATAATGATCTTCCGGCCTCTCTGCCTTTTTCCGTCAGCTGCTCTCTTTACGCTGACGATCTGGCCATTTGGTCCTCCTCCCCCTCGGTCCCCACTACGGTGGAGGCCACACAAGGAGCTCTGTTTTGATTGGAGCGCTGGTCTGAGTACTGGTGTCTTCCTCTCAATCCGAGCAAATGTGAGGCCTCCTTCTTCTCAGCGGATCCCCACCAGGCTAACCTCCAGCCCAACCCCCTCCTACTCGGCTCCCGCCTCCATTTCAATCCCACTCCAACTTTTCTCGGGGTCACCTTCAACTGCACTCTTTCCTTTTCTAAGCATGTATCTTCACTGAAGGCCAAATTCTTCCCACGTCTCAAGGCCTTACGCTGTATCTCTGCTTCATCATGGGGCCCCTCTAAGGAGTCCCTCTCTTCTGTACAAATCTTTTCTTCGACCCCTTCTCACTTACACTTCACCCGGATGGTTTCCTTTCCTAAGCGCTACCAATCTTGCCAAATTGGAACGCCTCCACCGAGCGGCCAGTCGCGCCATCACCGGCTGCCTCTCGTCCTACCCTATCCCTCTACTACTCACCGAGGCTTCTTTACCTCCCCTACGAGTCACCCTGACTCACTTTACTCTTTTTTCTTATGAGCGGGCTCTTCGTCTCCCAACCTCCTTTCCTATTTCAGGTTTGGCCAGACTTGAAGTGATACCAAGACTCTGCAGATCGTCCTGGAGAGCTCTTGCGTCCACTCATCCGCTCATGCTTACTTCTACTTGTTCTAGAGAGGCTCTTCTTGCTTGCCTTCCCTGTCCTCCTTGGAATCTGCCTTCCTTCACGGTGGAGTCCACCCTTCCCACTCCATGCTCTCGCTCTGATCCCCCTCTTTCTCGCCAAGGTGCAGCTCTCACCCATCTTGACTCTCTCCCCACTCATGACCTGGTACTCTGGACAGACGGCTCTGTTCCTTTTCCTTTTGGCAAGGGCGGCTCCGGCGTTCTTGCCAACTGCTTTCTCTGTGGCACTGAGGCCACTCTTTCCTCTCTGTGGCAGGCCCAGTTTGCTCCAGTTTTTCTGCTGAAGCCTGCGCCATTCTGCACGCTCTTTGCTGGTCTCGGCAACACCATAAAGTCTGCCATTTTTCTTCTGTTCCCCTCCTGTCTGACTCTCGTTCTGTCCTCGCCACCCTGTCCTCTCCTCCATCTTTCCTGTTATCTCAAACTCTGTGGCAGATCTGGCAGGAACTGTCTTCTCTCTGCTCCTGTTCTATCAGGCTACAATGGGTCCCCGGACACTCGTTTCTCCCGGGGAATGACACAGCTGATGAGCTTGCCAGACGGGGAGCGCTGCTTGCACCTTCCGCAATCCCTTGTAGTCTCTCTCCCCTTACCTCTCGTATCCGCTCTCGTCTTTTCTCGGACTGGAGGCGTACTGTCTCTTCCACATATTTTGACACACAGGTTCCCTCGATTTCCACCAAGGAACTTGTGCTCCCTCGTCATGCTCGCTGTGTCCTCTCTCGTCTTCGCTGCAATGGACACAGCCTTCTTTTAGGTTCCTATCTCTCTAGGATTGGCAAAATCGAGAACCCTTCTTGCAGCGCCCGTGGACACTCGTCCCAGGACATCTCTCATCTCATTCTGCACTGTCCAGCTACGGACTCTTTGCGCCGCTCACTCTTTGGCCACTCTCTGTCTCTGTACGACCTCTGGTCCAGACCCTGGAGAGTTGCCAAGCTTCTGGGGCTCCATGGTCTTCCGCCATGCCTCCATCCCTCGGAAGGGGTCGGGAAACCAACAACAACAACAACTTCCATTGATTAATCGTGAAGATGCCGAAAACCAACTGCCGCCAGCACTTCAGATCTCAGCGTCATTCCGAAGACCAAAGGAGGCCTTTTTCAAGGCCGGCCCTGACAATAATATCTGCAAATGTTGAAGGTCTGTCTAGCTCAAAGGAAGAATCATTTGCTAACATCTGCAAAGACCATCACAGTGACGTCTTGTACTTACAAGAAACCCATCGTCAAACCACACACAAGCGTCCCAAGATCCGTGGCATGACACCAGCAGTTGAATGCCTACACGCAAAGCATGGAAGTGCAACTTTTGTAAAAACTGGGACCATCATCGAATCAACATCTACAATTGATGACAACGATGTTGAAGTTTTGGAAGTCAAACTTAAAGGCGTAGCTGTTACTTCAGTCTACAAACCGGCAGGTAATGCTTTCCAGATGCACACGCACCTCCAAACCACAGGTGATTTATGCTCAGAAGAAAGCGAGAAAAAAGGAACCAGGAAATCGGCAACCATCTTGTAAAGGCCTTGAACACGTTGAGTCGATCGTGAAGGATATTTTCAACAGAGCCAACAGAAATCCTACATACCATACTAAAACGCGCCTATTTATCAATTCAAACTCACTGTCACTTTTGATGATCAAGCACTAACTTGTTGAACGCATTTCGTACATACATCAGAGCAATTTGCGTTCAGCTTGTTTTGCGATCAACAGTACTCGGTGGCAAAGTGCTTTCTGCCGCGAGTACTGCATCCAAGCACTAAAATTGGCGTAAAATGCCTTTAGTAACAGGAAAAAAATGCAGAACCCACAAAAGCATTGAACTTGTAACGTCTTGATTGCGACAGATTAGCCTTATTGGTGCAATTCTATTTTGCAAGTCTGGTTCGAAAGCGAGTGTGTAGTGGTAGAAATACATTAAATGAGCACGTCTGAGCCTGCGAAACGCGGGAAAAATGACGTTAAATCGACTTTCTTTTTTCTTTCAGTAGAACGACAATTATCCGAACTAATTGGGACCAAGGGTGGTTTGGATAAGCCATTTTTTCGGATAATCGAACAAGTACAATCTTACAATAATACACCATATACACATACGGTGATTTATTGTACATGATGAGCTGTATAATAATCGCTCATTTTTTTGTTTTGAAGTTTTTTACTCTTTTTGTACCTGCCAAGTCTCTCATCCTTTTTAGAAGCAAAAGCTGTGTTGAATAACACTCACTCAGTCGTTCATATCACGCTATGGCAGTTTCAAATACATCAACTTTTGTCAAAGTAGTGTTCGGATGATCGACGTTCTACTGTATTACGCAAAATCAATTTTGACAATTCTTACGAATTAAAAAATGAGTCCTACTTTTTTTGGCTGTAATTACACTATTTGGCCTCAGATAAAAATACTTATCAGTTGTCGTTAGCTATAGCAATTGCTTGCCAACAGTAGTAATTATCAAAAGAACAATTACAAAACAAAATTGGATGACGATAAACTTACTATCATGCAAAAGCGGTTGGACATTTGCAGCACCTAAAAGTAATAAAAACTATGTGAGCGATTCTTAACTTTCTTATGCTTTCAGCAAATATTTAACTTAATTGTCAACAAATATATTTTAGTAATTATACCACCGCTAGTTCCATTTTTAAATAGACAATTGATCTGAAGAGATTGCCCTTGAATAAGAAAACTGAGTATTAAGATAATTTCTCTAAAAATAAGTCGATTGATAGCTAGAAAAATGAATTCAAGTGACTGGGAGTTGCTTTAAGTCATATTTCAAGACTACAAGGCTTGTTTTTACAAAAAAAACAATGCCATTTAAAAAAAAGGTTTATAGACAAGCCAGTGAAATCATGACAAGCACAAAAGTAATAGAGAAAGTTTCAAAAATATTGTTGTAACTACAGACTTTATTCAAAGAAGCCTAAAACTTAGTTACGAATTTTCTTTGATCTGACAAAAAAACAAATAACTTGTAAAGTGTAAGGCAAGTGGTGGAAAAGAATAAAAAAAACGTGTAAAAGCTATGATATCGCACTAACATATGACAGAATTTTTTGTGAACTTTTCGTTTCTGTATTCTTGATAATATTTGCTTAGATTTTAAATTCATCTGGTGAACTCTATCACACACATTAAAGTTACTTCATACAATACAACCCTGAACTATTTTCTGGGTTAATTGGGAATACTGCAACAAATTTAATACCCAACAACTCATGTCTATCTCAAAACGTTATTGAATTACCGCTATTTGAATCAGTCAACTTTTAGAGGTCTTTGGCGGGTGGAAGCCGGTGACATTGAAACTTTTCTGAGTTTATATTTATAGGGAATTGAAACAAAAAATCAATGGCACAAATTAAAACTCGAAAAAGGGTAGGTGATGTACCCACATGTTGAGATTACAATTGATGCTGCATTTGAAGACCAATCAGAATGGCAACTGCTGAAAACGAAACGTTTAGTAACGATTACATGGTCTCTACGGACATTAAGAAAAAAATGCACTCAATCAGTTTGACGAAGACAACACACATCCAAACCAGTGGTTCTCAACCGCTGGGCCGCAGTACAAATTCAAATGAGCTACGGCTCAAATTTTAGCTGTTTGAGACAGAAGAGTGCAAATATTTTTCTGACGGGCTAGTTTCACAGTAGCGAAAGGCCCTATGAACCGGTCAGAATTTCTAAAGTGAACAATGGCTTGAGACTGTACATTGCATGTGAGGCGGACAGGCGAAGACCTTGATTTTTTTTGGAGCTCATTGGTTTTACATTGTTTTTTTTTTGCTACATGGGTATGTAAAAAATCCACTCAATTTCAGGAAGTCTGTTAAACGCAAAAGTTGCCAAGTGGTTGTACAGTAAAGTGCTGAAAAGTATACTCGGATGGAGACTCATTTGCAATTTAGTTAGTTCTGTTACTTGTTGGAAATATTGTGCAGTGATGGAAGAAAGCATGATTCAGTAGTGCTTATAATAAGAGATCATCTTCCTATATTCTCTGTGATTTCAGCACAAAAAAAAAGATCGTTCTTTGGGCAAATTAATAATGAAAGACATGAGTAATTTTTAATTAAGTTATTTTATTAATAAGCTTGCATTGGAACAAGGAAAACTAAATTTTGATTCTTTTATCGACATCAATACACAATTTAATCAACTCATTAAAACTTCTCCTGAAGTAGCGAACAAAAACACGCCGCGTAGGCCGATAGCTAGAAGAGAAAAATGAATTAGGCTGAAACCCTGGCCGACTAAAGGTATTTTAAAATTGATTAAAATCAAAAACAACATGTAAAAACGAATAACTTTTTAAAAAGACCTACCGGCTTATATTAATTACAAAATTTATCAAAACCGTTTTAATCAGGTTTCCAAACTAGGGTCGGCGGACCCCTGGGGGTCCGTGACTTCGTTCCGGTCAGTCAATCAATAAGTGCCGGTACGCATTCAGTCAACCAACATAGCTGGACCTATCATACGTCCCGATTTAAACGCCTGTCCCGGTTAGCAAAAAGTTTCGGAAATGCACTTCAGCGAAATTATGAAAAGTAGCTCTAGCCTGATGATGAATTGGACCGCGAGTGTCACAATCGCGGTAGCAATAGAGGTGTTGACCTTTTTTTTGTTTTTTCGGAGGACACCACAATTTTTTGGTATTCGTATTTTAATTATTATTATTATCATCGTAAGTGACTCGGGTGACAAAAGTGATGTCACATATAATTGGGGTACGCAAAAAAGCAGATTCGAAAAAAGGGGTCCGCAAAGCAAAATGTTTAGGAAACCCTGGTTTAAATCATCTAATAGAAGTATCTAAACGTAAATACTTTCACAAATGTCTAGATAAAAATAAGAACGATTCAAAAAAATCTGGGAAACTATTTCTGCCTTTGTTAATATTAAGAAACCTATAGTTAATTCGTTGCCCAAATTGCAATTGATCATGGTATAGTAATTACTGAATCCCTAGCAATGGCAGAAGCTTTTAACAATCATTTTGTCAAAATTGGCTCTAAGCTCAATAAAACTGCGTCTCCAGCGGAGGAACAGCTTTTATGTCGACAGCTTTACAAGTAGCAAATTCGCTTTCCACGTTTTTTCTCCTTCAACTGCTGATGAAATGTCGGCAATCATTCGCGAACATAAAGACAAAAAAGCCAATAGAAGTTATGATATAAACACTCATTTTCTTAAAATGACTAATATTATCTTAGCGCCTTGTTTAAGTGCTTTGTAAACCATTGCTCAATGAAAGGCATTTATCCTGATGGGCTCAAAGTGGAAGCAGTTCCAATTTCTAAAAAAGGTGATCCATATGATGTCACTAATTACAGACCAATATCTTTACTTTCTAGTTTTAATAAAATTTTTGAAAAATTTCCATAACATCGATTAAGCCACTTTTTGGAAAAATACAATCTTTTAATCATCAATATGGGTTGAGAAGCAATTCCTCCACTATCTATGCGCTTTGCCACATAGATGACTCTCTTTTAAAAAATATTGACCAAAAGCTATTTCACTGTTATTTACTTCTTGATCTGTCCAAGGCATTTGATCGTATAATTTTACATTGGAAACTTCAAAAATATTTTGGAATTCGAGACGTAGCTCTAAACCTCCTCAAGAGTTACTTCACTAATCGCTTTTAATGTGCAAAAACTATTGGTTGTAGCTACTCCACACTACGTATCACGTGTGGAGTTCCTCAAGGATCTATGTTTGGTCCGCTTCTTTTTCTAACCTATGTAGATGACTTGTCTTTTTTACTGAATTTTTGGTGACCTTGTATGCTGATGACACCTATTTAACATTATCTGATAAACACTAGGATAACCTTGAAAAAGGTAAAGGCTGAACTCGCTACAATTAATTACTGGATGCGAGCGAACAAATTTTCTTTAATAACTATATGCTAATTTATAAAAATAAGATGGCCAAAATCTCCGATTCAGAGTTTAATATCAATATAAACCAAAATTTAATTTCATGAGTCAGCTCTTTTAAATAGTGAGAGGTGTTTATATCGACGATGAACTCTCACGGTCAAGTCATACAAACCAACTTGATCCAAATTTGTCCAAATACAATGGAATAAATTACATAATTGTGTTAACCGCAAAACGGTACTTGTGCTATACAGCCTTGGACAGTCTCAGTCCATATGGAATCACGCTTTGGGGTACAGCAGCAAAAATCGCTTTTACATAGGATTGAAGTTAGACAAAACATTAAGAACAATCTCTTCGAGTAAAAAGTATTGTCGTGTTACAAAACTACAAAAATTTTGAATAATGAAAGCTCCAAGATATCTATAAATTAGAATTAGGAAAGCTCATGCTCAAAATAGTTAACAGCAAACATCCGTTAAATCTCATTGAGAATTTTACTGCTTTACAAGATGTGCGTTCATATCTTACAAGACAAACCATAAGTTCATTTTCCTTTCTACCTTTTCTTTCTGATTCTTTGGCTCAAAATCAATTGGCTTTTCGTGGCACTAAAGCCTGGTCCCTAACTTAATGCTAATCTAAAACACTTGACATTGATATGCTTCAAAAAATATTAAAAAAAGAGTTTGTTTGAAGTCTATTAACGGCAACAATCTTCATTTAATCACTCGATTTTCTATGAGGACTATAATCATCTAACCAAATTTTACCGTTTTTTGTCTACATCATTTAGTAAGTTCGTCATTACTGCTTTCGAGCTGGCCTTAAGAAGCAGTTTGACTAAATAACCTTTTGGTTCTTCGCTACTACCTAACCCACACAACCTGCAATTTTTGTGTTCCTCTCTGTTGCTTTTTTGTGTTTTGTTATTGTGGAATAATAAAATAATCTGTCTGTCTGGTATCCTTTGAGGAAAAGAACGATCTCAAAGAACGAAAGGCACAGTATAAGATATATATAAAATCTGTGGAAGAAGTGCAATGTGCTATGCTATCGAAAGCTAGATCAAGCGACCCTATGATATACACAATTTGTATACAACTGAAATGAGAATGCTCTGAATGACTTGAGAAAAAACTGGAGTTAAAAGTATCAGGATAGTCATGAGAAGCTAACGATCGAGATGGTACGGACATGTGCAAAAAGTTAGTACAAAGCACCAGCCATCGCAAGAAAAATTCTTATTCATGATAAAAAGATTGGTAGCCCGAAGGAAAGGTGGATGTACCGATAAGAAATAACTTAAAAAGAATAAATTGGTGGAAATTGATCTCTAAACTTAGAGCATGGCAAAAATACTGCAGACCGGTGAACCCATGGTAGCAAGGACAAACAAATAGCAACCAGAATTCCACACACAAAAGGATAATGATTACTTGTGCTAATTTTTGAAGGCTTTTTTGTTTGGGTTATTAACTACAAGGCTAGACTCTAAGAGGACGCGAGCCACAAGTCGCATTCTTACATCTTTCTACAGGCCACAAAAATTCACGTAGCAGGCTGTTGTTGTTGTTGTTATTACCCCTCCTCTTCCTCGAGATGGAGGTACGGCATGAACGGCAATTCAGGTTCATGCCGTCAACCTAATTGAAATTAGGTTAGGGGAAAGATGGCAGCCCATTTCGAACCAGTCTTGAGTGACTGGTAGCCCCACCCCCAACAAGGCGGACTGCCACTGGTGGGTACCCAAGAGTCGTGTGACATGCTGGGTTAGCAACTTCACAATTGTAACCCGGTGAAGTACGGGAGGGCCACCTGTCTGCCACATAAAGGTGGAGGCGTCCCGTTAATTGCCTTGCCCAAGGACACAACAAGCAAGCTTGCCGGCTTGTTCTCCACACTATCTCCTTTATATGCTGAGCGCCAAGCAGGGAAGCTGTGGATACCATTTTTTAAAGGCTTTTGGTATGACTCGACAAGGAGAATGAACCCCAGGTCTACCGACTACGAGGCGGATGCTCTAACCACTACACCATCGCGCCGGTTGTAGCAGGCTGCGCACTCCTAGTTTAAGACATTTTAACAATCTATAACTATGTAATATAGGAAAAATAAAGAATTCGAAAAAGTCGAACTCCAAAATAAGGTCATTGTCTTCAAATCGGATTAAAAATGCGCAAATTTGGACTTCGAAAAAGTAAATCTGTAAAAGGTCTTTACTTTTAATTTGGATCACAAATAGAAGTGGGCCACGAATTATTTTACAGATCAAAATGGGACACGATAACAGAAAGATTACGAATCTTTGATCTAAGCCATGTCTTTATATACCAAAACACTCGTTTCCAGTCAATGGGAAGGCACTTCTCCCGCATCATCTTTCTCAGGCAAGCAGAAAAAAACAGCTGATTTTAGAATTGAAGACGTTATACAGTACAAAGTCAAGATCTGTAAAGAAGCTAAAGCGAAAGCTGAACTACCCACATTTTTGGTTACCAATATCCTGATAGTGGTAAGTTATTTTAGCATTCCACTTTTTGATGAGTTAATATATTTAACATTAACAATTACTTACTGCTGGATCCTGAATTTGTTGCTGGAGAAGTAGGGGTGAGAGGAGGTCTGCTACCTGATCATCACAATTAAACCAGTTATAAATTTGTCGGTACCTCAGGGTCCCAGAAATACTTTTGTGGTTATTATATATACAAGGAGATACTTGGTAGACATGATTTATCAAATTTTTCGACCAGTACAACGAGCTCCTGCAACGATGCAGGGGAAATTGACGTAAAAAGCCTTTTCTAAAAGCATGATGTGTTGTGAGCGTTTAGCAATTTCGCGCTCTAAAGTACAGCGTTTCATAGCACCGAGCTGTTGCTGCTGCCTTACTACGTACGAGCGTAAATCCTAACTTTTGCAATTTAACAGCTAAAGTAATTTATCGGTAGTACAGTTACATGGGGATTTGAAAATAAATATTTTGTCAAGAGTTTTTTTTATCCTCGTTCTTGCTCATAAAAATTAAAACGTATAAGCAAAACAATTATAAAAGTATTAAACAAAAAGCTTCAAATGACGCCTACTATTTTCTCCATCGAGTCGTCACACTGCACAACCTAAGCTCCCAGAGTCTCGTTTCAAATCATTAGTTCGTTCGTCCGCGACACAAAAAACTGGCTTTAACATAATCACGATACACAGAAACTATTGCTCTATCGACCATACACAATTTTTGATGGTTCGCCAGTACAAAAATTTATAAAATATATAAGTTTTTGAACCCTAAGTCTTTTAATGAAATTCCGTAACTGCATAGCGAGAGTAAAAAAAAACATCTCTTACATCGTTATTGTAACAATCTACTCTAAAAATATATTTCTTGTCATATAGATAGGAAGATAAGCGCTTGGTCTAAACTCCTTGCATACGGTCTTGATTGAAATACATATATACAGTAAATGCAAACTAATAAACCCACTGCTAATCTAATCAAAAGATTAAATTGCCATAAAGTGAAGGAAACACTGAAAGGAATAAAAATAGAATTACCGATTTCTTTGATTAAAATTCGAAGCCGTCTCTCTGTTTGAAAACTTTATCATTTCCGTTTTAAATTCTACTGTAAATGCCGGCTTTTTGCTCATATTTGCCTGCGACTGCGGTTTAATATTTTGTTATCACTAAGCTACTTCATTGCGTGATTAGATATTTTTAAATTAAACTGTGGAGTTCTTAGCAGATTATTAGCAACTGCAAGCGGTAGCAATTTATTTAGCTAGTCAAAAAGTACAGAACTGTTGCTTAGAATTTGAAAATTCGCTTCGTTCCATGAACAAAAGAGACCCGCTGAATAACAGTATTAGCATTGTGATATGAGCGTGTACTGTTGTATTTAGGCACTTGTCCATAAATCTATTTTGGTACAAAAATTAAAAAAAAACAGCGCTTGCTGTTTTCACGAAAAAATAAAGGCGCCTTTAACAGAAATATACATAATAAACCGCAGTCATAATTGCACAAAATAAACACAAGTCGCGGCATTGATTGGAAAAAGCATAATATAAACATTTAGTAATGCGTGTGAAATCAATAAATAAAAAATATTTTAAAAAATCTGTATGAAAAGCAACTTTTGTTTATTACAGGTTGACCATCACTAATCCGACAAATTAGTTATCCGGCACTAATTTGACCTAGAAAACAGTACCTGCACTCTGTACTGTAACTTCAAATTTCCCTGGTCATCGCGCCAGCTTTGTACTGTACTGTATCTGTACCAATTATTTTACTAATATTTTATTAACATTTCACTTGTCTTGTCTCTATTAGCCAACTTATACTGATTTAAGGGATATTTTAATTTTAAGATGAGTTGGTTAGCAACTGGGTTCGAGTATTCTAAGATAATAAATGGCTATTCCGGCACACCCCAGGTCCCAATCATTCCGGATTAGTAATGGTCAACCTGTATTAACCAATTGGAAGACATTCTTAAAGACTTGACCGTTTACTTCGTCGTTTCACTCGAGTGAGTTACCCACTTTTCAAAACTTGGTTTTATGTCTTCATTAACTGAAGTGGTTGGGTTAATCTGTTTTCCTACTTTCTTCAAGCTAACTTTGGCCGTCTAAAAAGTTAAGTTGTAAACACGATGATTGCAAGACTTATTGCAGCCCAAATCAAACTGCTGTAATAATCCAAAATGTAAACCGGTATACAGACATTGCAAACTTAACTACAATTGAAATAAAATGCTATTAATACAATGACTAGAATCTATACTTAACTGCTTATAGAAGAGCATGCGCGAGACAGTCTTTCCACAGCACTTTTCATTCTCTCACAATTAAGCTTAGCGCAGCAGAAAACTACAAAAATTAAAGCTTAAACATGATATACAGAACTTCCACTCGCATGGATTTTAGGTCAGCTGTAGGGAAGAGGGAATCCCTACGAGATATGTAATTGTGCATAGGGAGTTTTTTGAAAATTGTTATGAAACGTGGGGATTTTCTAGTTTTTTTCACTTTATACCATAAATCTGGCAATTTTTGTTTAGCTAAATTGCCTTGGAAATTTATCCCATGATTTTGGAATCTTTTTGGTCGAGAAACTCAGTAAAAATACCAGGCAGCAGCGGTATAACAATCCAATATTTTAGCAGATCTGAGGAAGGTTGAACGGGTATGAAAATCGAAGATTTGTTTTCTTAGAGAACACCGCGGCGACAAAAATTTTCGAAAAATAGGTCATTTCCCATTGAGTATACCGTAATCTTCTATTCTTTTTTTTCGGAAATCGTTGCTGAAATGACAGATTTCTGAAAATTTGGGATATATCAGACGAGCAATAGGAATGAGCCTATGGACATGTAGGGATTTCTAGCAACTTGCTGCAGGAATGTTTTGAAATTTTGAGTGGCAGCACTGATTATTCAGTTTTTGCTTTACATCACTAATTAGGTAAAGGCTTGTTATGCTTGGCATAAAGTAAACTTTAGGCTTAAAACTTCACAAAGTTCTTCTAGGTTTCAATAAAACTCTAATGCTGACTTCACATGAAAAACGAATGCTTATGTTAATCCAAGATGTTATAAAAGAAAATTTAGGTAACATACCAGTTTGCCTTGCTGGTGGTGGACCTATCGTATTTATTCGAGCACAAGTCGCATTTCTTTGCACCAAATTTTCACCCATAACTGTAACTTTGTTCTATCCATGAGCTTGCTATCTTCAACGCTCGGGCTGAAAACTGCGCGATGTCATGGGATGATTACATCAGACCATAAACATGGGAAGACTCGACACACCTATAACTGTGGTTGCGACTTACACATGAGTGCAGACAAATTTGTTATGAAACGTTGTACCATTTTTTTGTGCCACAAATTAGAAGCGCGACTTTTACACAAATAAATACATTTACTAGATATTGGACTATAGATTTTTATTTGAAACGGAGACAAACCCATATCATTTTATGTTCAAGCTTGCCCACAACGTTGTAGCAAAAATCAATTTTTATTCGGCTATACCAAACAACAGCAAAACTTACATAATCCAAAAGCAATTACAAATCCAATAGGTATTCCAATAACAACTCCAATTCCAAGATTACTATCTAAATATGAAAACACAACGAATTTGTTATGTAGCCTTTTTTCCTTTTGCTATATTCAATTTATTTTTTTGAACTACCAGCAAAAAACAAAACGCAATACTATGCACGGTAACAGTGTTAATGTTTGTCTGGACGAAATTGATAAAAAGCTAATAAAAATAGCAGGAGAACCAATATTGTTAGTAAAGATCTTTTTAAACATGCAGCCTTTTGGTTCATACATACAAATCATTTTCCAACTTGATCGCCGCTTGTTTAAATAAACTGCTCAAGATCATAATAACTTTGTTGGGGTGGTTACAATAAGCATACCAGGCATAGTAAAGGCATAATAGCCACCAACAGTGGTTGTGATATATAAGGACACCTTCACAGGAGGGGTATCACAGATGTTTGGTAGTACAAAGGTACAGTGTCACATACGTTGAATGGAGCAATAGCTATATGGGATAATGGACTCATGGGGAAATGGGCATATGAAGTAAAATCTATATTTCACTAACTCGATAAATTACTTAATTTACTTCCAGTAGAAAATCCCTGGCCTAAAGAAACCGTGGTGCTTTCAAGAAAAGATCCTGATAAATCAGGAAAAAGTCATTGTAAATGAAATTGAAAAAGGGGACGGGAGATAAAGAACCAGCTAACAAGACAGGGATAAAAAAGAAGGCCTTACATTTACTGGAATTGCTTTTTTTGCTCCATTGTGATACCTACTAAAGATAAGCATTCATCTTAAACTGTCTGTTGTGTTTCATCTCCTTTCCTCTCCCTTAGCAGGCAAACTCAGCCAATCCATCTACTCTCAGAGTTGCTCACTCTCCTCCCTCTCTTATGCTGATTTCTTATATTCTCTTTGTGCTCTGTCTACATTATCTTTGTGCCCTGTGCTCCTCCTGAATGTTTTCCTTCTCCCGTTCTGTACTTGCTCCAACGAAAACTATTCAAGAAGCCCACACTTTAGTGGACCTCTAACCTCATCACTGATTTCTTCTTTTCCAAGCTTATAAATCACGGATGCCATTTATGCCTGCATTGTGCCTTCTTTGCCTATACAATGCCTACTATGCTTGTAGTATACCCGCTGTACCTGTACTATGCCTGAAATATGCCTGCTATGCCCGTACTATGCCGATTATGCTTGCACTATTTCTATTATACCTGAATTATGCCTACTATGCTCAATACTATGTCTGTACTATGCCTGCATTATGTCAGTTTAGTACTCGGCTTTGTTGTTTTAATTCACTTTAAGAAAGTCTTACTTTCATGCTCTGAATAAGACTTTAAAGCTGGTATTGCTTGCTGAAAGCAACAAATCCTAAAAAAATTATTCAAGTGCTAGTTTTAAAGCATGTAATTCCATGTGGCCTATATCATTGAAAAGCAGCGCAAAACAATCAACGACTGCTATTGCAGACGATGCAGTTTCTACTTTGGACAGAAATTCTTACGTTGGCTAAAATAATATTGATTGAGTGATACTTACGGCAATTGAACTGTGAGGAGTCTGTGGGAGCTAAATTAATAGTGGTGAGAACATCAAGAGTTGTGGTAACAGCAGTGGTAGCGTTTACAATAGGACACGTGACATTACAGATAATCGGCTCTATTTTAATGCAGTCTTCCTTCCTCTCTGACTCCCACCGGTGACCGTCTGAACAACCACACTGAAAAATGTAAAAAGCATGTGTTCTTAATCTATAAAAACAAATCCCACAATTTACAATTGATTCTTGTGTAAAATACAGGGAATAAATGTAAATCTCAATATGCACCAAGTTCTGCATAAAGTGAATATAAATCCACAAGACAATGCCCACCACTCGGTTATTTACTGATCCTCCATCATGTAAAATGATCTGGTTGTGATTTCCGTTGCATTCCGTTTTCTTTTTGCAAAAATCTGAAAGTGTCCAGCTGTAAAAAAATTAAAGTAGAAGTTTCGTGTATTCATTTGTACGCTATTTGTGTTGTTTACCCCACATCTTCTTGGAGATGGTAGCACAGTAAAAAACGGCCACCAGGTTCACCCAGCAAAGAGATTTGGAAACAGGGTGTAAAGGGGAAAACGGCAGCAACTTCTACCCGAATACACAATTGCATGCTGGTCACCGTACTACTAAACCAAATTGAAAGTGAACACAAAGTTGGACTGCATTTTTGCACATAATACAATGCTGGAAACTGTGGTTATTAAACATTGTTTAGCATCAGGATCTGATTCAAAAACCAAATGGTAAAAATGGCTCAGCACAGCAATAAACACAACTTATTAACAAGTAACAGCAAACACAAACAGAAAAAGTTACATAAACCTTGATTTCTTGTTTGGCTATTAACAAGGTTTTTTTCCATGTTTGGCAGTATTTCTTACAACATATATATTGATTTAGAAGTTCTGCAGGCTGAACGACTGCAGCCGCAGTTACCTATGCTATGACACACGAAGACTATAACAAATATTTCAAACTAAACAAAAACCCTAGAAAAAAATCAAGTACTACACAAAACTTTCTTAAATTTAATTTCACTGAAATCTCAATCCGATTTTACTAACTATAAGCTCTGCTTCCTGGTGGGCAGTGCAGCAAACAGGAAGTGGGGCAGGGGTATCTAGAACATCGGGATCACTCGCTCCGCTTTTTTTGCCATTCGCACTTGACAACAGTGGTGCTAGATCTACAAAGTGCTGAGTGATGGTCTCTACATGACAGCGATGTATTCAAACAGTTAGGATAAAAGCGTTTGATATGATAGTGTTTGGCGGTTTAGTAGACGAGAGTTGTAGACATGTTGGAACAAAAATTTCCACATATTATTGAGTCTTTCGGATACCTGGTATTTTATTTGCATGGCCCTTGATCTTAGCTTAGGCTATAGCAAATATTTCTGAAACGAAACATGGTATATCAGATAAGTTTTTGAGTTTTTTTTAGTCAGTCACTGCCCTACCAAATGAGAGCCCACAAATCATAAGATTAGTAATAATGATAACATGCATCAATTCAAAGAAAATATTGTATAAATTACAGTACAAGCTGAGTGATGGTAAAATCATTTTTGATTAGTCATAGGTCGTCCCTATTGATGTATCTACTTATTGTGATCATGTAAAACACCCAATAAACATTTCTGCTAGATTAAAATAATTTCTTGTGGCTCTGAAATTAATACCTGAAAAATTCTTTAGAAGTGCCATATCTAACATTTGCTAATTTCTTTAAAATGCTGCATACATGTTGTGTGCTACATACATCTAAGCATTTTAAAGTAAAATATTTTGAAGTGCCATCAACTGATAAAAGAGTCAAAAGACGTTAATCTAGAAAGACATCACAATTATGTAGATTGGTTTTAAAACCATTTGCAATTCCACATAATTTTCCTGGGTTACCAAGTCATTATAATGTTAAGACTTCATTGTCTAGATGCACCTCAGCTCCATCTTCACGAGTAGAAAAAGAAAATAAAAGAATCAAACAACAGTACAGTGAATTTTGTGCAGAAGATGACATTGAAAGTTTACACAACGAAAAGTTTAAAAAAATTGTCACTTCCAGATGATTGCTACAGAGTGGTTCATTTACATTTCTTTATCTCCAAAATTGTTAGTTTCTATAACTATATCAGATGACTTATCTGTTGCTGCATATGTTCATTCTTTGAAAATAAATCAAAAACATTTCCAGCACTTGTGGGATCATGGCCAACTGAAGAGTGCAACTGCGCCACAAAAGATCATTGCTCATTACAAAGCACTATGTAGTAGCAACAGTAGTGGTCAAACTCAATAATATTTGGAACTTGCTGTTTTATCTCTTCAACAATATTCATCTATCTTATCTCAAACTGATTTGCAAGACCCATCTAAACTAAAACTAATCAAGTTTATTGTTGAACAGCTGCAATTGCTACAAGTGAAATAAGAAGCAAAACGATATTCGACTGATAATTACAACAGCATTTTTGTGGCAGCTAACCAGTTGTTCTTTATACAAAAAAACTTAAGATGTTTTTTGTGCCTTCCGTATTCAGGTTTCGATCTTAAACTGCCTGTTTATCAGTTAAAGCAGGTACTTTGGATATGAGCTACTTAAAACAAAGAGTGAACATTTCGAAAAGAGGGAGTGTTTGATGATGCTCATAATTGATGAGGTTTATACCGCAAAGTGCCTTGAGCACACAAATAGAACTTTTGTTGAAGTTACTGAAGGACAATCTGCCCAAACTGGCCTTGGCATTCATGGTTTAGTCATTTTGTTTCAAATTCAAAGATGTAGTCTGCCTTGTTCCAGTACTTAAGTTGGACTTAACTAAGCTTTGACGCTGGTTTGATAAGGTTTTGCAAGCTTTACAGGATCTTTTTTCTATTGTGGCAGTTTTTGTTGACAATCGTGTGGGAACAGGTAAGCCTATGATTAAAAAATCATTTAACAATTTGTGATTTTAATTTTTAAACTAAATCTCTTAATACTTTTTTTTGGCTTTTAACATTTAAAGTGATTTTTTGTGTTTGGAGAGTCAAATGCCAATCGATTTAAAATTAATGTTCTCTATTTTACACTTATTCATATTATTTGTTCCAATTTTTACTATTGAGATAAAACAAAACATAAAAAATATATTTAAAACTGTAGTTAGAAATAATTTGATAAGCTATTTTCACTGATTTGCTAGACTTGGCATTTCATCTTTTGCAGAAAAAAGTTCGTGGGCCTTGGAGAAGGCAATTTAAAAACTTACATTTCACATCCTACAAAAGATGAAGAGTTTATATTTCTGATTTTTGATTTTACATGTCATTTCAACAATATTATGAATAACTTCTTTTCAAAAGTAGGAGTGCATATTCCAACGATTGGTTTCAAAGCAGTACTTTGGGCTTGTTTAGTAACATTACAAAACTTTATGATTTGGAAGAGCACAAATCCCTGAAAATTGCGCATTCCTTGAAAAAAGCATCTTTGAACCCAAGCAACGCGGCAAAAACTTTGCCTCAGCACGCCATATGTAAGTTTATTTACTCTAAATAACACATGCTTTTTGTGCAGTTTAGACCAGTGTAGGAGTCAAATTGACCTTAGTACTTAAAATTACAAAATATCATCTTGCATTTCTTCATACACAGCTGAAGGTTTAGCATTGAGAGTAAACGATTATATACAGTATGCTCTTTAGTCAAAGGGCAATTGTACTTGAAGCCACATTTAGATTACTGATATATTGTGGAATTTTTCGCATTTTGTTGTTGGCTTACTGAAATGTTCCACTCCGTCATATCAGATACACGTTGAGAAGTTTGCTTTAAATGTTTCTAGAAGTTCAATATTTTTGAAAATTATTCCAGGTTTTAGAAAAAAATTATTTTTGCACACCTTTGGCTTTAAATGAAGATGGGCTGAGTAATTGCATATTGAGCTTTTCAATCACACAATTGCAGTGTTTTAGCAATTGAATAGCATCCGAACTAACTAATAAAACATTCACTGCCTGCATTCAGTCTATAGAGGCAATGAAGGCCCTGGCGCTTCATCTATTTTTCAGAATGGTTTCAAGTACGTTTTGCCTGGTAAATTTACAAGTGATCCTATCGCAGGTTGATTTGGTCGATTTAGGCTAGGAAACAGAGGAACCTTTTACATGTTGATTTGCCAGTTGTTTCAGGTGGAAAAACAAATTCATTGCTTAATTCTGCTTCATGAAAAAGCACTCCACAAATTGAGTAATCAACAACAGATACTTGTGAAGATAGCTCGGAAGACCATACCTAGTTGAAAGAGTGGGTGATGCAAGCCAAAATAAACAAATTTAGCGATGATGATGCAGCTGTTAAGTACGATGTTGAGAGTGACATTGGTAGATGCATATCACAAAAATGAAAGTGCAATGTATGAAAAAGTTTTTTAAAACAGCACACCTTCCTTGTTTAGTCGATGCATCAGATGTCCAAAATGTTTTACCAGCAGTAGCTGACCATGGTGGTTTATCCACTCCCAACCGATACTGCTTTGGTCTATCGGCACTGGGAATATAAAAGCTGTGGCAATAGCAGCGTTCTACAGCAATTTCTTTGTTTGAAGAATACGTGAGCAAAGTTTGTTGTTGTTCTAACAGAAATTGTTAAAGAAAATGTTGACCATAAATTTATGCTAAAACAAACTTGTGCAGATGGACACTGCAATTTTAATTTAATAGCACAATTCTTATTTAATTGCTTTGCCAAAAACAAACTGAAGTGGATTAATCAGAGTGAAGTCAAACTGCATGCGAAGAGGAATTGTAGCTTACGCAAACTTTCTTTAAAACCAACAGCAAAACACTTGTATTTTTTGGTTTACATATTTATTTGAGCTTGTGTGATAAATAATTATACTGTGTATTGTTTATTATTTAACTATGGCATTGCGCATGTTTTTGAGAAAAAGCTACGTTAGATTGGCAATGATAGGTTTTAAAATCATTTCTTAACGTGGATTATTGTTTTTGTGGGCACATTTTACTTTAATAATATCGTAGCAATAATTTGTCAGTTTCTGTATGAATATATTTGCTGACGATTGATTGCATTAAAGAAAAATTGAGTAAGTTAAATTGGTAAAGAAGTAAAAAGTAGAAAAAAGTTTATCAAAGAGCACTGCTGTAATCGATCCCCGGTCTCTACGTGCAACAGTGGTCAAAAGTTATCATGGCGCAAGTGGAGAATGTTTTTGGGTGGAGGTGTAATTTAAACTATGAATGTATGTAGCATATTCAGTTTTTGGCATAGTACCACTATTGTGAGCAGATATTTGAAGCAAGCGATCCAGATGTTCTAGATATCCCTGAAGTAGGGTATGGGGCTGAAGCTTCCTTAGCTATTGGAAAACCCTTTGGGAAAACATTAAATGCCTAGTTGATACATTTATGCTAAAAAGCGAAGGATGCAAGCTTGTTAACAGCAAGGGTTAGCTGAAACCTTTTGATAAATGTTTTGTCAGGCTGAAGACCTTTTTGTCACCTAAAAAATATTGCCCTTTAAATTTATTCGAGCTCCCAAAAACATAACCAGACTATACAGAGCTCTACAAAGGTGCAACCAGGAAAGGAGGCTAAAGAAGCTAAAGTCCTTGGATTAAGTTGTTTGAAAAAAATCTAAGCAACCTTTAATTGAAGAGTGTATGGTTACTACATACACATTCAAAAAACGAGAATGCAGAATTCAGATAAGTGAACAAATTGGCCTAAACCCCTGATTCAGAAAAAACTTCTGATCATTTTTTACGTCCATATTGTCACTTAAAACAATGGCTCCCAAATCGGGGTCCATAAAAAGGTCCATAAAACCTTTCTTAAGTTTTTGAGTAATAAACGAAGTATTTATTATTGCAGCTAATTTATCAATTAACTATATTAATATTAGCTGATTTGCCCATTAAATGATTTGCCTTTTTTGGGTGATCCATCTGCTTTAATTCTGATAATTCTGTCTTTTCGCAAACTGCCTCAAGCCTACTATGAGTTACTGTGCACAAGCTGTCTTTAATCGGTAAAACTAACATAACATTTTTATTGAGCGGGTTATGGCAGAACAATAAAAATACAATAGAGATTATCCAATGCTAGATTTTACTTCTATTGGTATAAAATAACTATACTTAATAATATATAAATAACTATACATAACCAATAAACTCAAGCGGCATTGTTATTCAAAAATCCACATGCGCGAAAGGATCTAAGCCTTTTTCAACACCACAAGGTGAATTTAAAACAACAGAAGCTCGATTTCCAAGGATATTTTGAAAAACAAAAAAGCTCTAGTTGAGGACCAAATGAAACTGCATTTGAAAATTCTAAGCAAACTTTTTATAGTTGTTATGTAATGTAATGTCGGAGTTAAGAGCTAAACTGAAGCAATCCACTCAACTGATCACCATGCCAGATACAAAAACAAACTTCTCTTTAAACTTTTCTTGTTTCAAAAATTGAAGGGGATCTGCCATTATTTCAAAGAAGCAACAGATCCCCCACCCACAAAACAAATTTAGGAAGTTCTGACCAAAAAAACATGTCATTATTTAAGTATATTTGAGCTACATAGGACATTTAGCAAATAACTGGTCTGTTACAATGATAACAACAAATTAATACCTTTCTTCTTCTTTTCAAGAATTAGATAAATCGCATAAGTGAAGCTTAGTCTCAAAACAATGACACTTAACACGTAATCCAAGCATCAATTAATTTTTGGTTATTTGTTTCACTTATCAGGTTTGGTTATTTGTGTATGATTCTGCATTGGTGTTAACTTTCCCAGCCCCTTCATTCATTTCAGTATCTTACACCCTGCCAACATAAACAGAAAAAAGGGCATTACTTTCCTTGACTGATACTGATGCATGATAGTATTTTGACCTAGCATGCAAGTGTACAAAGTGGTAGTATCAGTAATCATAGGCGTTGTTCTGGCGGGGGCAGGAGATCGGCGCCCCCTGGGGTCTAACGCCGAAGGGGGCGACATAAGTCTGGCTCCCGCGGTGTTTTGATAACTACATTAAAAGTTAAATGCATGTACAGTAGCTAGAACAGTTCCGAAATACAACAGCGCAAAATCGTAGTACTTTTTTGGCGAAATTTTACGCTCCCGCTGTACAAAGCGAAAAGAAAACTCCATCAGCGTGTGGTCAGCGTCGCGGCGTGATTTTACGATCAAAGCAATCGAGTGAACAGTTTACCAGCACTATCAAAGCAATTTGTGATATGTAACAAAAGGCAAACTTGAATTGTAATTTTCCCATGTTTTGCGCTATCATCAAAGCAATCAAAAGAAAAAAAACACACACATTTCAAATCAACAACTTTTTTTTAACAAACGGCTTCAAAAGATCAAATGGCTTCTATCAAATTAAAAACATTTTCGCAAACTTGAAAGCAACTACATAAAAAAAATTGTGGTATTATTTTTTTTTTTTTCATATTCCTAATCTGATAATAACAAAATGAAGCGTCAATCGGCTATCAGCGTTTTTTTAGACCGGTTTCAAAGAGTTTTGGAAGTAAATGTTCCATGTATTGTTCTTCCTAGCTCTGCTTGTGAAGCAAATCGATCGTTTTCTACACTTCGCAGGTTGAAAACGTACCTGCGATCTACGCAAACCCAGCAACGTTTGAATAATTTGGCCATTCTAAACACACACCGCGAGCACACTAAAGCCCTTGATCTTGCCGAAGCAGTAAATAAATTTGTTTCACGATCTCAAACCCGTCGCAACAAATTTGGATTAAGTTCGTAATCGAGCATTTTAAGCTATGATTGAATTATGAGTAATTTCTATTGTGGTAAACATAAACTATCATTTGTGTATTTTGTTTTTCTGTATATCACAATCACATTCTGCGTCTTTACTGTTTGTGCGTCCATATTGTTTGTTTATATCATCAAGATAATGTTATTTTTCATATCGAATTCTTGTCATAATCGTAAAAATAACAATCATTTAAGCATAAAGCATTTTTGTTGTGTTTGAAAGCAGAGAAAGATAGAAAACAAAGTTCACATAAAAATTCTCGCCCCCCTGCTATTTACCTCTTTCAAGAAAAAGATCGACGCCTATGTCAGTAATTGTTTAAATTTTGACTGAATGATAAAATGTGATTGCCTGAACAAACAATACATCACTAAAATATCTCAAGATGTTGACTTCTGGAAATATTTGTACAGAGCAGCATTTAAACACTAATGAACTGTCAACATGGTAACCACTCATGTTTTTACAAGAAAACAGTACAACTAGAAAACTATCATGCTTTTTGTTGCTTTCTGGCTTGTCATACACTTTTTCTTTTTGATGTTATAATAATTTAGTTAACTGGACGTCGAGAATATTCAAAAATAAATCAAAAAGCCATTCCTAATCTGATTAATCTAAATTCCAATCCTAATTATCTTGTTAATATTAAACCAAAAAATAGGTTGAAAGCTAGTAATTTATTTCAATATAAACCCGAATTTTAATATTATCATTTGTAAAAAAGATGAGGTAGGGTAAATTGGGACGGCATATAAAGCATCATTTTAAACGCCCATAAAATAGTTTATTTGATTGCCAAAACAATACACTCAAGCATTAACACAAAGTCTCATATTCGGTAGACAAAAGCAATGAACAAGACTATTGGTACTAAATTAACAACTGCAGTACTATACCTGATCTACCGACTAAACCAATTTTGCAATTCTGTAAGTGCTTTCAGCTTTTACTACTAGAAAAAATCTTTACTACTGATCTAAAACTGACCCTGAAAATTTTAAAAAATTGATCCTGATCCTACTCTGAAACTGTATTTATTGTGGAATACTGGCTAATCCAACTTCTAAAATTCTGAAATTGGCAATCTCTGCAGAACGCCAAAACCAAACTATTAGGTTACAGCTTTTTAATTGGAAGCTGTTTTTTTAAAGCATTGTGTTTTGTTTTGAAACAAACAGTGCCTCCTGTTTTCTTTCAAATTAATAAATTGTTTATCTTTCCTCAAAACATTAAACTGTTGATGCTAATACTTAGCATTATTCAATAGCATGGACCAGGGGTTTTCAAATTTTTTTTAACTACATAAACTTTTGCAAACCAAGATGTGTGGTGTACCCTAAAAACAATGTAATTGTCCTTTCTTAATTTGAAAACCCCCTTTTTTGGAGATCAAATTAATGAAGGCAATCGTTTTGCTTATTTTGTGCTGATATTGAGATTTATTTGCAAACTCTTTAAGGGTTTTTAGTTTTTCTCAGCTTGAAGACCTGCTTTGTTGAAAATCTTTGAAGTGCCTCTACAAAAAGCTGCTTTGCTTGCATACCCAAAAAATTTCTCTTGCATACCCCAGTTTGAAAAGCCATGACATAGACGACAGCAGTAGGTTGATATGTCATCTGATAGCATATGATGTTTGACAAAATCATTAAATGCCTCCCACAGTAGTTTTTGTGACCCCTCCTACCCCTATATGAACCTTGATTGCACGTCTGCTGGTAGCGATGTGTTTGCTCAAAGAGCAGAAAAAGTGATTGGCATAACCAAAAGTGATTGCTACGACATTGCTTGCAAAGATGAAAGATAAACATTCATTACTCAGTGGCATAACAGTATTGTTGTGGAAACAAAAAACTTTGCCACATAATACCAGAAAAAATTATACTTTCAGTGCCCAACCTTACACAACCTAGCCATAATGCCTCCTCATATATCATAGTGTAATATTTTTTGAATTCAGATTAAGATGGTTTCATACTGCTATCACTTTAGTACATTGCAAAATTTGCAATATTGATATATTTGAAAGTATGTAATGAGTTATGACTACTTAAGTTAGAATAAAATAAAGCAAAAAATGATGCATCATATATTTACATAGAATCTCTACTGTTCTATTTAAGTTCAAACTTACTTGTCAGAATAATAACCTTCTGGGCACTTATCGCATTTAGCAAACTTTGTTGATCCATCAGTTAATAAACATCTTTCGTTTGCACCTTCACTGTAACTAGACCATTTATACCCAGGAGGACAATAATAGCAATTGGAAACCTCATCCGCAAAAATAGGAAATGGTAATTCGGCATGCAGCAGTGGTAGAAGTAAAAGCACAGAACCAATCACTAAACTATGATGGTACAACTGCATTTTAAATTCTCTATGACCAGCAACTATCATACGTATTTACAGGAATGCATCTATAACAAGCTGCAAAAACCAATCATTATATTACATTAAAATTGTTTATGGTCTGATACAGTGAATTTTACTTTTTTGCTCTACTTCCAACAAAATCAAACATAAAAGCCCCATCATCTAATTGTCTTTTTGTGCACAATATTGCACTGAGCCTTATTAAAAAAAAATCCACCAGTTGATATTATTTTCCATTTGGTTTTAAAAAATTTCTTATCAATTAAAAACCATTAAACTAGAGAGGGTTATGGACTGTTTATTAATAAAAATCTTTCCCAAAAACATTATTCACATCAGCTTGACTTCAAAACGGGAAATTACTTTAAAAGTAGAAAATCATTTTTTATCAATAAATTATCTTTTTAAGTAAACATTAAGAGCATGCTGCAGGAAGCCATAAATTAGCATGTCACCATATTAATTTCTTACGTTTAATTAATGTTCAAATGTTTTTGTTACAAGCATTAAATAGTGTTCCCTTTTACAACACTTTGCTATGCTTGGTTCAAACATCAATATTCTAAATACATTTACGAGAATGACAAAACATTACAATCAATGATCAAAAAAATTATTACAATTTAGTAAGAAATTGCATGACATTAGCTTCAAAAGACAAGCACATAGCACTAACAAGCAGTTAAGTGGTTAAAATAAAGGCAGTGGCTATTTTGCCGTCGACGGCAATTTGCCCTTGGAATCTATTTTTCCGTAATCATTCACGTGTGTTTATATAGCCAAATTTGCTATAATTACACCAGTGACACTGCGGTGTAGTGGATAGAGTGCTGGTCTTGAGATACTATGGTTGCGGGTTCGAATCTCAGCTGGCCAGGGCTTTAAAAGAAAGGCAGTGTACACTGAAGGGGCAGGCCCGGTATGTAAATGTATGGGGCAGTGTACACTGGAAGGGAGTGTACAGGGTGGGGGATAGACCTGGGAATGCAAAATTTTTTTAATTGGGTTTTAAAATGGACCAATCAGAAACGACCAAAAGTCACATGTTTAGTACATCATTAAGGTTGACCAATCACAAATAACTCATGGCAAAATAGTCTCTGAGGGTAAATTGCCATCGACGGCAAAATAGCCACTGCCTAAAATAAACAAAGACATTCTACCATTTATTTAAATACCTAAAACCAAAAATATAGTTCACCAATACTTGCAAAAGGTTTGAACATGCAATGATCTATATAGTATGGGTAGTTGTTAAGCTTTTTCAATCACACGAGATAAAAATATTGTTGACCATTAGCACCACTAACTACTACCACTATCCCTTGACGATGTGCTAACTAGAACTTCTTTAATTATGTTTACAATGCTATCAATTTCAGCCATTGCTCCCATTCCTTGCTCTCCACAAGCTAACAGCTTTGATATGGGAGGCACCTCAATGTAGCCAAACTCTTTCAAAATATTAATGTTTTTTTCAGTAGATGGATGGTTCCACATTCCAGTATTCATAGCAGGGCAAAATAGGAGATGTTTGGTCTTAATATCCCATGCACGAGCAATGCAGGTTAAAAGGTTATCACTCAGGCCATAAGCAAGTTTTGCAAGACTGTTAGCATCTAAAGGAGCAATAATAAATACATCAGACCAATTTCGTAATTCAATATGCAACACAGGATCTCCTATCTTGCTCCAACAAAGCCACTCATCTTTATCTTCTAAAACCTAAACATTACGGACAAACATCAACTGAAGGGCAATCAGTGGAAGTAGCTTTAATTTGATGGATGTTAGTTCAAATGTTCAAAGTAGATTCAATCATGTCCATCCAGAACTTCATGATTTTAAAGCAACACAAAATTTCTATCTTTGCTGCGGGTGTTACAACTCTCTTGTTTCATAAAGCATATCTATTGTTTGTGTAGGCTAAATATTTATATTCAATGTTCAATTAACATACTGTACCTTAATTGTATAATGCTTGTAAATGTCTCATTGGGAAAAGACTTTAACACGTTAGTGTAACAGTAACAGGAGTAAGCTCAAGACAAGCTGTTGCTTATTAAGAAAAAAGAAAATGATTTGTAATAACACTCCACATTTTTTAGAATACTTACATCAAGTGAGGAGCCAGCAACAGAGAAAAAATGCTTTGCTGATTGAGTAATCACAACTTTAATGTTAGCATCTGGAATATTTTTAAATAGTAACTCTATCAAAGCAGGAACCTTTATGGTTGCAACACTGCCAGTGCATCCAAGTAAAATGTTAACCATATTGTGTCTCAATTTAAAACAGGTTAGTATAATCAGTTAACACCGTAACAATGATTTTTAGGTAGGTCTACAACCCTGACAAATGCATCAACAATAAGAAACATTAATAGGCAAAAAGGTTGTTTTTTTTATACCATATTGTTGTACAGCAAATTGCAGATAAAATATCTAAATATTAAACATATTTATCGAAAATCTAAATGTTTTCAACAATACATTTTGGCCTCTTCAAAGAAATTATTTTTACTGTAGCAGCAAATTATTCAGTAAATTTGCAGTAAAACTAGAATAAATAGTTAAAGTAAATCTGTTATATCAAATTATGTAGTAAAAGCGAATAGTAAATTTGCTGCTTCAGTAAAGATCAAAAACAAATTTCAGAAAGAAGGCGGTGTTTCTTACAAACGCGGAAAGTGCGAATTTACAAAAGCATGCCGGCGGATTTGCAGTTTAAATTCAACGATGCTTAAAAAAGTCCGGCGGTATTCGGAAGTTTTTTCAGTTGTTAAAATTTTTGCAATTTTGCCAGCAAAATTTTCTACCAACTGTTCAATGCTTATGAGACAGTGAATAGGAATGCAAGGTTGGACTCCAGCTTTTTTACGGCAGTGCAACGTCTCGCGTAAACACTGCGTGGTTGTGACGCAACAGCGAGTAACGGCGACATCTTTTGTGCAACAAATTGTCTCTCAAAGCAACCAACATAAACCAAATCATTTTTATATTAATTTGCTTTTCCGGCCTCAAACTTGGGTGTAACATGAGACTTAATTTTTCAAGGGAAGTTGGTAACTGGAAGTGATTAAAATGTACGGTACGGTGTTCCCTCGCTACTTCGCGGTTCAAGTTTCGCAGCTTCAGTGCATCGCGGTATTTAAAAAAAAAAATTTTTTTTTGATTGTTTGCGTATCACATCGCTGATTGTGTGCGCATAATCACGTCATTCTCGTTTACCTTGTTAACTGTGTCTCGTGTATCTTAGGGTTGAAAGTGTTGTACAGTACATTATTTGTGATTGCAGTACTGTACTGTTAACCCTTACAATGACACCTAAGCGCCATGCCATGCCAAAACAGAAAACATTTCTAATTCTCTGTGTTCTTTATCCTTCAGTTTTGAGAAGAGTAAGCGTTCATTAATATGTGTCGAAAAGTAAGCGTTCATGTACTGTCGGGGTAGGCTACACCTGCATTAGCTCAAAGGCGCCGAGAATTCTATAGTACCGCCACTTTGCGGTTTTTCACTTATCGCATTGGGGTCTGGAACGCATTAACCGCGATAAATGAAGGTTTACTGCATATGTTTTCCTTAGGCTTCAACGCCAATTTCAATCTTGCTTCATAAGATAAGAAAATATTATTTTCGACTTCAGGTTGGCACAAAAAACAACATTTTTTGAGGGAGCGATTCAATTTTGGTAATTACAAACAGGGATGTGGAAGCGGTTATTTTTCAAACGCTTCCGCTTCCGCTTCCACACCTATCGCTTCCGCTTCCGCTTCCACCAACAAAAAACGAAAAAACGACCGTTTACAATTGTTTTTAACTTTTGTGGGTCCCAGCCTGCCCTCTCCTACACTTCATCATTTTGAGAAAACCAAAACCTTTATTTATTGCTATTACTTTACCTACTTCGCTTAAGCTTATTGTTTCGAACTACTCTGTGTTTCTTTTTCTTAGATATCAGAACTCGTGTTGAATGTAGAACAGTGCTTTTCAATCTTTTTGTCATCGCGGAGCCCCTAATGTAGTTTTGCGTTTGTCACGGAACTCCCACTAACAAAAATTTATAAATCACGAATTGCTTGCGAGAAAATCAAATATTTCGTTACTACAATTCAAAAAATAATTAAACACTTCAGCAACTAGACAGTTATTACAAGTTACTTCACTACTTACAACTACTTTTACAACAGTTACCTTAACTCGTTTCTTACCAATGTTACCATATGGGAACATATAATCAATCGCGTGTTTCTTTCTTAAATAACTAATTTTTGTAGCATTAAAAAGCAAAAATGATACAAGGAAACATTTGTCTTTAGCTTTCTACAGTTTTTGGTGTGGTTTAATGCATTGTTTGAGAAATTTTAAAGGTGAAAATGCCGTAAAATAAGCTTTAACCCCTCCGCGTCGCTTATCATCATATGATGATGGCGAAGAGAACGCCGCTCATCCTCATATGATGATTTGCCAGCTACGGCGAAATGCGTGTATTTAAAGCTCGCTTGGGAGAGATCTTCCTTTCCTTTTTGACATCTCTCTTCAATACACGCATTTCGCCGTAGCTGGCAAATCATCATATGAGGATGAGTGGCGTTCTCTTCGCCATCATCATATGATGATAAGCGACGCGGAGGGGTTAATCACGTGATCAGTTTCCATGGCAATATCACGCTCGGGTAACATTTTTGGGAGTTAGCGATAGTGTTTTATTAAAAAGCACACATTCCTTGACATGACATACTAGTTGCTGTTTGCAATTTGCTTGTTAGTTGCAAGATATGAAGCAGTTTTTTTCGATATTCCCATATGGGAACATTGGCGGTTTTGGCTATCGTAAGTTTTTATTGAGGATCAAAATATAACTTTAATATATTAGGCTCAATTGGAGCAGTTAGTGATATTTATATGTATACCTTCTGACAGGACATGTTGAATTGAAGCTATATTAGCTACTTGTAACAGTAGTTGTAGCTTAGTTTATATCCTAAGCTTAGGTTGTGATGGAATTAGGCTAGATATATCATCATGGTGTAGATAAACAATTTGTTCGTAATTACCAGAATATTTGACTGCAGATAAAAAAAAAAACTTTAAAAGAGCAAGTAAAATAATAAACGTTTGAAACCAAACTATTCAAAAGTGTGTCGGTAAATGTTTTTACGATTAAAAAGCGTTTCTTTAAACTTTTCAAGCTATTTTGAACTTTATGGGTAGTTGATAATGGAGTACCGTAGATGTAGTACATGATGTAGATCTGTAGACGATAAAGGAGTTGTTCAATATAGTGTTTGATTTTAACGTTTGCTACTTTGAATTGACATGCATCCAATTGCTGCCCTGCAGCTTTATTTGAAGCATCAGGCTATAAAACTTAATTGCTATTGCTTTGTGCTTACAAGTTCAATTACAGGTATAGTGATCCCTCGCTTATGGCGGTAGATGGGTTCCAAGACCCCCCGCGATAGGTGAATATCCGCCAAGTGGGATCACAGATTTTTACATATATATTAATATTTAAGTGTTTTAGAAATTTAAAACTCTCCCTGTACCATTGTTTAACCCTCCCTTTACAATACTGTTCACTATTCGGAAGTAATACGAACAATTATTAAGAAATCACACGAAATATTACAGAAAATAAGAAAGTAAAACTTAATATTAAAGAAAAAAAAATATATACATATGCGAGTCGGCTGACCCCACGAAGTGCTGAATTCGCGATAGGTGATCCGCAAAGTAGCGAGTGATCACTGTACTATCATATTTGGCTATTTTGATTTTACTCATTGCGAAGAGAAATATGGACCCAAAATCTTTTTATAAGTCTTCATACCGACGTGTAACTCATGCTACTACTACGTCAGAAGTGAGAAACCTAGTAGAAACAATAGAAAGAACAAGAAGTGTAGTTCTACTCACTCCTGCTGATGGTGATGAATGTGATCAAGCAAGTGATAATGAAGAAGTTCCTCAAGACTTTGAAACGGCTTTTGAACCTGCCGGTGAGCTCAAAGTGAAAGAAATATAGATGATGTAGAGGAGGATCAAATAGGTCTTCTGACCGAGAGAACCAAAAAAAGAAAGCGAGCTTCAAATAAAAGTACGAGTTGCGACTAAAAGCATGCGTTGGGGCATGTACCACCATGCATCCTGCTTGTAATTTTGAATAAAAAGTAAAAAAAATATTTTACAAAATTTTTTTATTTTTGAGTTTTTTTGCTGCAACCCGCCAATGTTCCCATATGGGAACATATGTGTACCTCAAAAACCTTTTTAGTTAGAAAGATAATTTTTTGTGTATTAAATGAATGCTTCAGTTTAGTCTTATACAGCGCAATTGAATAAAAATAGACGACTGGAACATGTAGTGGTAAGAAATGAGTTAATGCTTCTCAGATCTAAACCCTATGATTACATATTACAGCTTTCGACAATAACCTGTCGTCACAACAACAACTTACACCGTATAGCGTTGATTTTCCTTCTCTATTCTCAACTAACTCTGACTTTGAGTTAATTTTAACTCTAATTATCACTACGGACCTTTTGTCCGTCCTCAAAACACGTATTGACTCCGATCTTTTTGCATAGTGAAGTGCGAAATTTCTGTCGTACATATAGTATGTACATTTAAAGCGAGCAAAATTAAACTGCACCAATCAACAGCGGCCTCAACGTAGTGGTGCGGTCCCCGACCCGTTTGGATTAGGTCAAAATGGCTGTTGGCCTTCCCGAGGGTCCCAGTTACCCCGGGCACTCCCCTTACACCAACCATTTTTTCGCCGTGGAGCCCCCTAAACGACCGCAGAAGGGTAGCACGCAGCCTCTTTAAAATTGGCCTGTCTTCTGTCTACTCCTGTCTTTCTCTTGCCCGTCTTCTCATTCTTCTCCTTCCCCTGATGAGCGGCAACGTTCATCCTAACCTTTGCTCTGTCTTTCCCTGTTTAGTGTGCGCTGGAAATGTGACCTGTAGGGGTAGGACAGTACAATGCTGCACATGCTCTAATTGGGTTCATTTAAAGTGCTCACTACTCTCCTATTCTAGATTCAAAACTCTTGGCAGCTCTCACTCCTGGAGCTGCCCTCCCTGCTTTTTTGGAGATTCTACACCTACCAGCACTGTGACTTCCTCCTCGGACTCCTCCAGCTTGTATACCTCCACTGCTCAATCTGGCCCCCTTCCGCTAATGCAGCACTCGCACTCCACCCTCACCTTCAAACCTCTTATCCTTTTTCCGCCCACTTTGTATCTTCTCCTTCTGCACCCTCACCACCGCCTCATGCTCCTGGCTGTTTCCTTTTACCTCCTGCTTTCTTTTCCCTTCCCTAACTCTCTCAGGGTTCTTCAATGGAATGCTGGGAGTCTCCAAGCCAGGAGCACTAAACTACTACACTTTATTTCGTCTCATCCCGTTGACCTTATTTATATCCAGGATTCTAACCTTAATTGATCTTCCTCTTTTCGGATCCCTGGATTCTCTGCTCTGCGATCTAATCGCACCCACTCTCGATCTGGTATTTTTTCTACTGATGTCGCAGACGCTAGCGGCGGCGTCATCATTTTCGTCAAACAGGGCTTATTCTCCTCTGAGCTTTCTACCTCCTCTCTTTTTTTTCTTGGCCCCTACTCTGATTATGTAGAGGTGAACATCTCTCCAAACGACTCCTCCTCGCTCTTATTTCTTAATGCTTATGCTCCCCCCATTCCTTCTTCTACAAAGAATATCAGAACCAATTTCTTTTCTCTTTCCATTCTTCCCCCTATGTGGAAGCGGAAGCGGTGGAATTTTTCGCGCTTCCGCTTCCACAGAAAAAGACCGCTTCCACCGCTTCCAGCTTCCGCTTCCGCTTCCACATCCCTGATTTACAAATAAATAATCTTCTCATACTTGCTAGTTATGACAATCAATAGTAAAAAAGAATGCGACTTCCAATCAATTTTAGTTTTAAACATCCCCAAAGATGTAGCTGTAATAGCTTACCGTATCATGATTGAAATAAACCCCAAAATGTCTAGAAATAAGTGTGGATTTTAGTTTCGATCTCTTTGAAAAAGTTTTACATTAAAATACAACCCTTTTTTATATTGATTGCGTGAAAAGTAATTTGTAATACAGTAAAATTTGCTTATACCTTTAAAGTATTGTAAAAAATTACCGTTAACGACTGACTGTTCCAAAACTGCCTTTAGATTCAACATTAAGGTGTACCGGTATCATCTAATCACGTTTACCAGTCTAAGAAAAAAATCACTAAATAGTCAAAAACTGTCAGAAAGTTGTGTACTGTGCAAAGAAACCTTACTTTTACTTGTTCGCTTACACCCGTTCGCTACCGCGAGATCATCAATTGATGATTTTTTTCAAAAGTTGAAAAAACCAGTTTACTTTAAAATTGATTTGTGACTTTATTTCTCGACCGATTTCAACAATTTTTCTTTAAATTAAAGGTTATTTCAAGGCAATTTAGATGATGCTTTATACTTGTCTTAACTATTTGCTTTTATTTAAAAAAATTGACCTATATTACCTGTAGTCGAATTTTTTTACCCCCTTAAAATTTGGTAATCTGGTATAAAGAGATAAATTTAATACATAAACAATGTAATGACCTGACAACTGTTAATATATTTAAAAAGCTCAGAAAATTAACTTTTCAGCAATATATAATTTTAAATAGTTGAGACTTGAAATTACTTTATAATGGCTGATAAAAAAATAGTAAGCATCCGCAATTTTTCATTTTTTGTTGAAAAATTTTCCAACGGTACTTCAGAAAATTGCAATTTGTAGAAAAACTAATTCCGTTGGTACATTTTTGCTATTTTTCCTAATATCCATAATTATTTAGCTGTCTGTATTTAAGTTTTCAGAAAGATTGATCAAAAAATGAAGTCTGTGGAATTTTTGATAGGTAGCCGACTCTAAAAACATTGAAAGCAAAAAGATTGGCGATCCCCCTGCAAAAATGGTAGGGAAATCAACATAGTCCTGTATCATCTTTAGCAACTAAATTTTTCTCTTAAACTACATATCATCTGAAAGTTTAAGAAATTTCCCTTCCAAAAATATATATTGTTGCATGGTTTAGGCGAAGAGTTATTTTATAATGATTGATGAAGCATGATACCTATATTTATCTTTAATATCGGTCGAAAACACTCAAAATTTGATTGCTGGACCTCAGAAAATGCAAATCACACAAAAAGTACTCTCTTTCCAAATTTGAAATCATGTTGTATGTATGTATGTATTGTTCATATTTATCCTCTATTCACGTGAAAGCGCATTGTATTGCTATATTTTGGACCGGACGTCCGCACTCGCTTGGGAGTTGCCATTTCCGAGGTTTATGGACCACCTGTCTTCCACATAAAGGTGAGGGCGTCCCATTAAGTGCCTTGCCCAAGAACACAACAAGCGAACTTGCCGGCTTGTTCTCTACAACCTCCCATAAATGCCGAGCGCCAAGCAGGGAAGCTGTGAATACCATTTTTTAAAGTCTTTTGGTATGACTCGACAAGGGGAATGAACCCCTAGTCTACCGACTGCGAAGCGGACGCTCTAACCACTACACCATCGCGCCGGTTATGCGTTTAGATAACTCATTTTTGCGTCCTGTATTAAGTTTTCACGGAGCTGGTGTACATCAAACACTTTTTATACATTTTGCAAGGTAGGGTACTCCGGGTGATAATCTGGTTCCTCCAACAAAAAAGGAGGGGTGTAAAAATGGTCCTGTTTCATGTTTAGCAATAAAATATTAGTTTTAAGTTTTATATTATCTGAAAGTTGAAGAAATTTCCTTTTTAAAAATATATTATAATACATATTTCAGGCTGAGTTTTGATTGGCAAAAAGGCTAGCCTGCATGATAAACCCTAAATTATCTCCGGTACCGGCCAAAACCCCCCTAATTTTGGTGCTAGACCTCATAAAGTTTCAAATTGTGAAAAAAGTACACCATTTGAAACTCTTAAAACATTTTTAGTGATTTGCCCCTCTCTTTTACTTCGTTGTATCAAGTTAGCAAGGAGAAAATGCAAACAAAGCACTTTTTATTTACTTTGACAAGCGGGCCATAATCAATCAAAATTAGCTTTCTCCCAGCAAAAAGGGGGAGGGAAGGAGTAGCTTATGTTTCACCTTATGCAACAAAATAATCTTTTTAAACTGCATATCATTTGAATCAGGAAGAACCAGTCTTTTCATAGATAGGCAATATTAGGTGGTATAAGCAAAGGGTTACTACTTAACGACTGATGAAAAGGATAGTTGCAGTAGATTCCAGGACCCCCCAAAAAGAACCCTGAGAGAGTCAGGGGGAGGAGAGAAGGCAGGAGGCGCAGAAGGACAGCCAGAAGCAAGGGATGGTGTGAGGGGGAAGAGGGAGAAGATATATAATGGTAAGATGGGTGATAAGAGATTTGGAAACGAGGGTGGGGCGAGAGTGCAGTATCAGTAGAGGGGGGGCCAGATTGTACAGTGGAGGTATACATGTCGGAGGAGTCCGAGGAGGGAGTCACAGTGTTATGGCAGGGGTGGCAGCTCCAAGAGTGAGAGCTGCCAAGAGCTCTGAATTTGGAAAGGGAAAGTTGTGAGCATCTTAGATGGACTCATTTGAAGCAAGTGCGGCATTGCACTGACTTGCCCCGCCAGGTCACATTTCCAGCGCACACAGAACAGGGAAAAATGGGGCCAGGGTTGGGATGAACGTTACCACTCATTAAGAGAGGGAGAAGAATGAGGAGACGAAGAAGGGCAAGAGAGGGGCAGGAGAAAACGAAAAGTGATAGTAGGCGACCGATTTTGAAGAAGCTGTGTGCTGCCCTTCTGCGGTCGTTCAGGGGCAGCATAGCGAAAAAAATGAAGGAGAGTTCCCGAGGTAGCTGGCACCCGCGGGAAAGCCAACAGCCATTTCGATCCAACCCAAACGGGGTCGGGGACCGCACCACCACGTTGAGGCGGCTGTTGATTGGTGCAGATCTTGTTCCATTATCAATAAAGCTGAAATCGTTGCTTTTATCAAAAAAATTGCTTTTATCAAAAGCGCCTTGTGAATAGTAGTAATAGTAATAGTAGTACAGTAATAGTTTAGTAGTAGTAGTTTTTGATCACATTTTTACGTTTAGTGCTGTTTGAAAAACCAAACAAAAATTCTACATTCAATCGCTAAATATGACGTTGTTTCACAGTCAAAGAGGGTAAATTGTTATGAATCAGTGAATATTACATCTCCTTCCCAGCTAATGGTAGGAGACGTTTCATGTCCTTCATCCGTAAGTGAATTGCAATAAAATCTGGTTCTGGATTTTGTGTAAGCAAAAAAGCGCCTTCCTCCGTCATAAAAAGCAAATAAAAAAATTATTTTTAGTCACGCCGAGGTTCATGATTGTACGGTCCCTAATTTTGGAGGAGTTAAAACACACAAACAAAATTGCGCTTATGTAGTTAAAACTTCTTGGAAATTATCTTTTTCAGTTATTTTGATCATCTCCTTCCATTTTTCCTCTCTCATGAATTTTGGGTCAAATTTTTTCAAAAGTCATGAGAAAAACTTTTTCCAAGTGGAAGCCTTGAGAACGCAACACCGAAATAAGGAAATTTAAGTTTATGGAAATTCATGCTAAAAGTTGCAATCATTGAATCACGGAAATAGAGAAATTCACACTCAAACATGGAACTACGGAAATTTATTCCAAGATTATGAATTACTGCAAAATCATCCAGCAAAAATTTACGGGAAGTATAAATCAAGGAATTTACGGAAGTCGACCAAACTATAAATTTAATTACCCAATTGAGTAAAATTAGAAAATGAAATTGAGTTAAACTTTGCATTTCGGTAAATCTTCGATTTCAGTATTTTACTTGGTGACTTTTCTTATTTTCATAATTTCTTATTTTTGTGTTCCGTGATAACAATTTCCAATTTGGCATTCTGAACTTTTTAAGAATAAAAGTTACCACTTGGTAGTCAATACTCCTACATATTTCTATCAAGACTTTTATTATTGCTAATTAGCAGCTAGCACCCTCCATTCTTTGTAAGACATTTATCGTTTTAATTAGTACAAGACCAAGATGTTCACAATGTGAGCGACGTAGAGTTAGGTCTACCGTTAAAGTTAATTGAGATCGAGGGCAGGTTTGAAAAATTCATGGTATCCATCAGGTTCCAATAGGGCGTCAAATTTTCCTTTTGTTTAATCGAGCATTAAACATATAAAATTTTCAAGGCACCAGATTTATGCAATTTTGCAATCAGAGAAAATCGCTCGAGTTCATGAAACTTGAACGAAGACACTAGACTTCCAACGTTATTAATCTCATGTAAATCATCCTCTCAAAGCTTATTGGGCCAGTAGACGGACACTATCAGGCTCAAGGACAGAGCTATCCAGGTCCACAAGTCAAGCCGAACAATAGAATCAAAAGTTTAAACTGGTTTTTGAAAAGAATAAAAAGAAAAGGAAATCTAGACGGCATGCCTTCTGCAGCAGTGGCTTACTTAGAAACGAATTTGGACTAATAGAGGGCCGGAGCGTAATACAAGTTCAATTATTTAGCTAGTGGAGTCAAAAAATAACTTCTTCGGAGAGAAAGCGGGAGCGTTAAGGAAGAGAAATCTTTTGAAAATGAAAATTTTGCTTATTTTGCTATCCAAAACAACATAAAGACCTTTCTTTTTGGAGATAGATGTTTTGAAACCGCTACTTTCTCTCCAGAAAGGCTTTTCTTTTATATGTTTTTCTTCTGGTATATCCTTTGGTGAGGGGCATAGCTCTTTACCCCATCCTCTAGATACGCCACTGTCCGGCGACGTTACCGCATTCAGTTGTAGAGCAGGTGGGGGTGCAATAACAGAAATATAGCTAACTTCGCTAAACCAAAATAACGTTTTTACGAAACCATTTCTATAATCCAATTTAAAACAATTAACAACAGCAAAAAAGAAAAACTTGTCAAGTGAAGCTTACGACGGCAAGCCTTCATTTTACTCCCGTCTGCCAGGCCCAACACCTTGCTTCTCAGCGTTTTTTTCATTTCTTTCTTGCAAAACTAGACTAGTCAATTCGTCCCCTACTCCAAGTCACAAAGTTAAGTTTTGTTAAAAATAACAAGAAGCCTGAAAATCATAGCGGTTATTAGAAAAATGCAGGAGAAAAAAGCGTGTCAGGTTTGTTTGAAGATCTCCAATCCCGAGCTTGCCAATGTTCTTTTTCAACAGAATGTCCGCAACAACACCTAAAAGCGGATCCATCTACTGTGAATATGGAGTCGCAAATGGCAGAATGGTTTTCATGGATGCTATGGCTAATTTGGGGTAGTTCACTCTTAGGTGAGCAGCTAAACGCATCAACTGGGCTTGGACCAGTGGCAAATTAAAGGAAAGATTAAGGGCGATCGCCCTCCAAACGATATGAAAATAGCAAAAATTGTAAAAAGAAACAGATGCTCGCTTTTGGAAGAAGACCAAAATGGGCAAAAATCTAGGTTTCCATTGAGTTGATCTTAAAAAAAAACAAGAAAACAGAAAGGTCTTCAGTTTCAAAAAATACTCTGGCCTCCTCCGAAAATTTGTTTCTAAATAGATCACTGGTTTGGAAGTACAAATTGGTTTCATGTTGTCACTTTTTAACTCTTAAAAGAGTAAAACTCTCGGTAAGTTACCTTTTCTAAGTGGCACAACTTTGGCAATGAGCCTTTGTCTGAAAGTTACCATAAAATATGTTCCTCAATGTATTAATCTAAATTCTAAAATGTCAGGATTTTTTCTAACCAGATTGCTTGGAAATTTATTTTTATATAAACTATTTTTTGTCTTACAAAGATTTCAAAACCTCAAAAAGATTAGGGAACATCCTGTGTAATTCGAGGTGTTGTTAATATTGTATTTTTGGTGGGTAGTTAGGTGTGCCTTCTGCATTTATGTTACTAACAAAAACCTTGATCTTGAAAAGCTCAAGGTATTTTTTCGGGTAGTCTACTCAACGTTGTACTGCAGCAGTACAATAAAATCTAAACAATTGTACGTTGAATATCACTACAGATTTCACAAAATTTTTTCACAACTACAGTGTAATTCAAATTTATGAATTGCAATAATTATGAACTTATGAATTAGAATTCAAATTTGTACCGGTACGATAGTGTAGTGGTTAGAGCCTCCGCTTCGCAGTCGGTAGACCTGGGGTTCATTTTCCAAGTCGAGTTATACCAAAAGACTTTAAAAAATGGTATTCACAGCTTCCCTGCTTGGCGCTCAGTACATAAGGGATAGTGTGGAGAACAGGCCGGCAAGCTTGCTTGCTGTGTTCTTGGGCAAGGCACTTAACGGTATGCCTCCGATTTAATGTGGCAGACAGATGGTGGGGCCAAGCAGTCTACCCGCCGTGGTGGCCCAGTCTGACGAAAGACATACAAACCGAGCATGAGCTCATACGCGTGAATAAATGAATGATTCAAATTTATGACTGCTTACAAAATCTTCTTTGTTGTGCATTATTATTTTCATTAAACTTGAGAAAAGATTTTTTGTAAATGTTTACGAAATACAAAAACAAACTACGCGACTACACGCGTAATCAAATCAATTTAAATCATTGCTGTTGTTTAGCAAAAATTTATAAATACATGACAAAAAATGCTTGCTTATGAAAATATGGTAAGAATAGAATAATAATTTGGAGTGTACATTAAAGTATAATAAAAAAAGTAGTAAAAGTCAAGAAATTTCAAATAATTTTGAAAAGAAAATAACACATTTCTAAACAATTAAAAGTTTGTTGGATCTCTGCCAACCAACGTAGATACTGCAGATTCTGGCCAGACATTAATTCAGGGAACTCGAGATCATTTTGGGGGCTTAAATTATTTAAGTAATCCATTTTTCTGCTCTTGTTCTTTTCCCAGCAAAAAAGGCAAAAATTTCTTCTGATAGAAATCTCCATAGAGAAAAATTCTCAAATCCAAAGAAAGCACAACAAGCTTCCTCCCCCACCGATTAAAATCATTTCTTACGCCCCTGGTCCTGAGCTCAAAAACTTACATGCCAAATTTTGACCAACCCCTCAACAGCCATGGTCACTTAAAAACTAAAAATAGCGCCGCAGTGTTAGCTGTATGCTTATGGTTGAATTAAAATAATTGAGGTTGTAGCGTTGTTGCTTTATTGAAACAGAAAATTTTTATGAAATTATTTGTTTTTGCATTTTGCAATGGATAACAGTTTGGCCTACATCGCGCAACAAAATTAAAATCGTTCAATTTACTTATTTCCCTATGTCAACAATGCTTTACTGAAATAGTAAAGTCCAAATGTAAATTAGGAAACAAAAAATGAACATTTTTTCTCCCCATTTCCCTTTTTGGGCAAATTTCCACCTGGAAATTAATAATTCCTCCCTTAGGGAGCCAAGTGGCTCGTGTTTAAGAGCCGCTGCTACAAGTACTAGACTACCTTATTGTGCCACAGCTTGTGTCGTTGTTTTTCTTGCTCGTTTTCAATTGCTACACCGCCATTTCTTATTTTACACTGCTAGAAAAAAATGAGATACGTCATTGCAGCTGTTTCTGTTGAGTCAACGTAGAACATGTAATTCATTGAACTTGTGAAACAATATGCATGTTGAATTTAATTTGTGCTTTTTGGATGACAATGAAGTGTGATAAGCATGCCAAAATTTTGTATACTCTGCTTTTTCAACGATTTTCTTTGCCTCATAAAACTATTTAAGCGCCAAAATAGCGTTGAAGACTGCTTCAATTTATATGCTTGTTTCCAAGTGATGATCTAGGAGCGCAGATCACATAAGCGGGAGGCTAGAAATTGATGTGTCAGCTATAAAGTCGTGAGGGCTGGAATGCTGTTCGTTGTGACAATGATCATGCGTTCGAACATTACAGCGACGAGGTTTTTATGTCTTATTTGTTTTGATTTTTGTAATATATCAGAAATAGTCATCTATTAATCACCTGCTAAGATATTAGAAATATTTTTCCGACTGCAATGAAGTAGGCCTACTTCATTAAATTATGGCTTTGATTGATAGGCTGGACCAGTACAAAAGCAAACAAAACTAAATATTGAGTATTTCTTCTTATTGGAAGCAGTAGCCTGGTGTTTTATTTCATTTTTTCCAGTCTGCGGAGTCAAGAGTGGGTTTTTATTGGTAATGTTGAGCTTTGAGTGTTCCCTGAGAAGCTCAATAGATACAGCAATTAGCCGACCCAAAAAGGGATATCATTCATCCAAAATCATTTTGGAGACGATTCATAGCGACTCAAATTTTTAATGGCAAATTGGAAAATGCAGTAAAAATACTAAAGGCAAAAGCCAAAGGAAGAAAAAAGGACGGAAATTAAATTTTAAGGTGCTTTTTGTGACATATGCATTGTGTGTATGGTGTATTTGTTGATACATTTTATGATATTATATTTATTGTGGTATGTACAAGGTATACTTTAAGGTGGGCATGATTCAGCAATCTGATTATTTCTTGATACCTTTTCCAACAAAACCATCTTTTTTGGACACGTGAACGCCGTTATCGTAGTCGGTGTGTACTCTTTGAACTTTCACTTTTATGGAGGAAGACTAATTATTTACCGAATTCGAAAAATATGCAATATAGAACTCGAACTTGAACTCGTTTGAACTTGTAAAATCATTTTGAACTCAAACTTGAGCTCAAATAAAAATTGATCGAGTTTGCAGCCCTAAATTTGAAACTAGTAGTGCTGGCAGCCAATTGAGAAGCCTTGAAATTTTTCAATAAAACCTATGAGACAAGTCGGCAGCAAAAGCATAAAGCGGTCAACTTTTGCTTGATACTTGTTCACAAGTTCAAATATTTTTCCCTTTCTTGGTTTAGTCGTTGTAGCCTACTTTATTGTGCTACTCGCTGCAAAATTTATCAGAAAAATTGTTAAAGCACAACAACATTGAACTCAACTCGCTTTTGCATTTTACTGAAGTCAAAACTGAATTAGCCTATTTCAAAAAACTCAATCGAAATAGCGATAGAAGTGCGGAAAACGCTGAAAACACATTACAAACGAATAGAGGTGCGCACAATGCTAACGTTAATGGCAAAGCTCGCCTTTGGTTTGGGTTATTACTGATTTGAGTTTTGCTCATAATTTGACTCACTGTAGCTAGCTGACTGGTTAGCTTCTGTTGAGTTTGTTTGAAGTTCGCTACTCTCCGATAATATTTTTACTCCAAACAAACTCAACATCAAATCTTTGTTCATCACTTTTATTTCATGTAGCCTAATGTGCGGTTTTCCTTCACAGCTTCCTACACGACAGGCAGCGAGAAAGGGATGGTGTGGGGGAAAAAAGCCGACAAGTTCATTTATTATGTCCATGGGTAAGGGAATAAAAAGAAATACTTTCATCTGTATGCGGCAAACAGGAGCTAGTGTAACGGGATGACAGGGACGAAGAGCTCTACTCAACTACGCAATTGGGCCAGAGCGTTGGAATACGGCCCATCTCTCCTTCAAACTACGAAAAAGATAAGAGCTATGTCCAACAAAGTAACAACTAATAAATAGAACGCAAGGCAGTAATTATTCGGTTGGACGCTTGTCCAACGAAGTAATTTGCAATATGCGATTAAACTTTGACATTTTTCCTGCTTCACATTAAAAAAAATAAAGATTGTGATATTATTATGCATATGGCCGCCAGAATGTTCAGAGACGTAGACTGCTTTTCATAAGCCACGTTTAGTGGATGACGTTTATCTTTTAACTTCAGCTAAATTTGGCGTTGATAAAGCGGATTAACGATTTCGAACCAATACTCTCTAGTAGCAGACAATTAACTTTTGTGAGCGAAGATACATTTTTGGTCAAGCCATGCCGTTGCCCACCTTGGTAAACAAATAATAATTCTATGTTGAATGGAATGGAGGTAAGGAAACATTCATTGCACTGCCAAAATCTATTCGTGGTCATAAGCTGACTGACAACCAAGTAACTTTTCACTTGACTGCCATTGGCTTCATGTTGATATGAAGACTTCCATCGGATTAATCAGCCGTATTTCAAAATATCGTCAAGCATAGGCGAGGGCGCTTCAAAATAGATTTTGATAAGTTGGATTGATAAAAGTTAAAATTGTGTGCAATCAGATCGTTAAATGCTGGGTAAATTTTTTTCAAAAATTTCTTCAACAGTTAATTGGATTTCAAAATCACGTTTTTCTTTTGTTCGCACATATCGAGTTTTCCTTGCTTGATAAAAAGCGATTTGGATTTCAGGCATTCGATGAGCCATACGAATCCTAAAAAAGGCGTCTGTAATATAGTAGAGACATTTTCTTCCTCAAATGACAAATTTTTTGTAAACCTTGCAACTAATTGGCAAAGCAGCATACGGGCGTAAGGGGCATTAACAATTTATTAAAATGAATATGCCAGGAAACAATAATGAGTATACCACCCAACCAATTTAGACGAGACCATTCCAACGACAAATTTTTTGCGGGAAAATCATTACAATTGGAAGCATTACAATTGGAATTGGAAAATCATTACAATTGGAAGCAAAATCATATTGGAAGCATTCCCTTTCGTCCGCAGCAAAAAATGTCGTAAGCATCTGCAGAATAAATGTAGATACGCCCTGCTAAAACCATGTTTTATTTTTGGAAGAACCCCTGAAAACTCAGAAAAAAGCTATTGTTGTACTGTTCACAGTGGTCTATCGTGGAGAACACCCCACCGGCGAAAAATCATTATTTTAAATGCAAACTTTAAGTTACTGAGATTGAAATGTCAGTGAAATTTATTTAGCCAACAACAAACAACTGAAGCCTGATTGGTTTACGTAAACATGTAAAGCGGTCGCCTCAATCTTTGCTTACCTTCCATCTGGAGCATAGAGATCAGCGTTGAACGTCATATCACTCAATGATGATTTTGAGGCAAGAAAAGTTGTTTGTTTGTTCTGGAAGAAATTAATAACAGAATTTACTGCTGGGGATGAAACAGTGGAAGATGGGAATGACATTGACTTTTTAAGAGGTGTTTAATGAGGTTAATAAAAAGTTTTATAAGGCTATAATTTATCAGCGGAAAAAAGGAAATATTTTTTAACATCTAGAAGACTCGAATGGTGACCAACATTTATTTTCTCTTTTCTGACGACCACTAAGATTGACAAATTGTTTAAAAGAAATTTTGTGAGAATGAAATCCATGTTGGTGGAAAAAAGCATCCTGTAACCAGCACGCTAATTTAGATACCACATGGGTTCCACGTTTTTTGTTATTTCTAGCTTTTTAACGCACCGGTACTAAAATTTTTTTGATTACACGTTGCAGAGGCAAAAATATACTTACATGCATTTTTAACAATTATTTCTCAAAGGAAAATCGCGTTAACTATTTGCTTTCTCACAATATCTATTTCTGTGACGTCAATAGTTGTTTATAGTGAACCCAATGAGCGTATCTAGTCATATTAGAGCAAGGTTCTGCGACAATTCGAAGTCGGAAATTCAAAGTCGACAATCCTAATCCTACTTTAAATTATCGACTTTGAATTTTCGACTTTGAATGGTCCCGACTTTGAATTGTCGGGACATCTTAGAGCAAAAGCTGATGTCACATAGAAGTATGTGTTGGTGACAATACTGCAAAACCTTACAAGAATTATCGTTTTGAGTTTAATTTCCTTATCAAATTATATCACAGACTTCAAAAACAGCATATTCACAGATCTCCTGCTTGGCACTCAGCTACAGGATTGATGTGAAAAATGAAATATGAAACCGATTCTACTTAGTCATTGAAAAACTGTTGCATTTGAAAAGCGTCAAATAATTTCCTTAACATTTTACCATAATCGTCGTTTAACAACTCGATTTTTAATTATTTAAGCGATAGCTGGTGAGGTGCTGCCAGTTTGAAACGAATTTCAAATAACTTTGCGGGAGGAGCTGAACATTTTGGATTGATTTAATACAGTTTGCATCAGCTTCGCTTGGAAAAAGTATACACCAGTCTTGCACTTGACATTTAGTGACGGAGCAAGATTAGGAGGAGGAGGTAAATTCTTCGCCGCCTTCAAATTTTGGATTACTTAATAGCAATTTAATAATTATACGATGATGTTGATAACATCTTCACAAATAATATCTAGTTTCCCATATGTCTGGGTACACACTTCTTTCGTTCTATATAGTAAAGCAATGGTGATTTATTGTTTCCTCTGGTCGTTCAATCAAGATAAGAAAAACAGTCGGCACACCTCTTTGTTTGACTTTGCTGAATCGGGCTTTACTGTTGTGTTTTTTTCTACTTCTTCGATTTTAGGCGAAGAACAACGATAACTTTGTTCAATTGCAGGGAAAGATTGAAGACTTTGTTTTGCTGTTGCATCACGCGATAACTGACGTGATGGAGATTTGGGGTTGCACTCAAGAACTTTGGTAAATTTATCACTCTCATTTGATTCAAGTCGTTGTGGTGTGCTTCCTGAAGAACAAGTTTGTGAGTAAAAATATCATCATTGGTATTACAATTTGTAGCGAGAACGGTAAAACTTAATATTAATTCTGGAAAGTTGTAGTCATAGCATCAAGGGCGTAGCCACGGGTATCAATTCGAAAAGGGGGTTGCGGGTAACAACAAAAGCTACAAAGTTTACCAAATTTAGAAATGTTTCCCAAAAGCCCGTCTTCATGAGCTAATTTTTTTCAACTTTTAAAACTTTGATCCAGCAAACTCTGAAATATGAAAATTTTAGGAAGAGATATGAGCACATTGATCTTCTACTCCCCCTCTCTTTTCCTCTCCTGGTGAGCAGCCTACAATTTGCTTCCTTTCAGGCCTAGAATGATTTAACGTTATCCTTTTTAAGCATTTGCAGTTTTTATTCAAAAAGGTGACATAATGTATCGGCTTGTGCAATCTACGAAGTTATTTCTCCAATAACTAGAAATAAACACTGAAAAGTTGCAAACCAAAAAAATGTCGCTAAACTGGGAACAAATTCTTCATTATCACGAATCTTTAAGGACAGAAGCATTTTTTTTAGAGATTTTCCTGCACACGACAACATATATAAAAATCATGTTAAATATGCTCAAAAATTTGTTAAGAAACAAAAAGGGTTGCCCGCTGACCAAAACTAGTTGGACTATCCTGCTATAAGACATGATCTTACACCAAAACATTACATCCACATTTACGTCAAGTGCTAGATTATATTTTTTTTTACTATCATCCCGGAATTCAAATTCAATTATTGCAGATTTTTTGTGAATAATTGAGCGATACCATCTCAATTCTATCAATCACTTAGTAAAGTCACTAACTGAAACAAAGTAAAGCTCTTTTTGCATGCATGACGAATTGCTAAAATGACACCCACTTTAATCCCCCAAGAATTGCCGATAAATTAGCTTTTATATTTTATAGTTTTAAATGACTTGTGGTTTCCTGTTGTTATGCAAGTGGTCAGCAAAATTTTTACCGGTTGGCTACAGCCATAGAAAGAAAATGAGGCAAAAGGGTAGGCCTACATGCTTCCGTATTTAAAAAAAATCAGCCTACGAGAGTTAATAATCCTTTTTAGGTACTATTTTGAAAAACAAATTAGGATGTTTTTCTGACAGCTTATCAGTTAAAAAAGTCACCAAAACTTTTAGAAAAATTTTCCCATCTTTTAATCGTGTGTTTGCTTACGCTGTTGGTATAGAATGTATGACTGATCTTTGTCGATTAAAACAGGTCTGAGGTCAGGAAAAAACAAGCAGATTATTAACACAGGAAGTTTGAATTTTATTGATATATTCATTAAAGTTTAATGGCATATATAGCAGATTCTTGTGCATTTCGATCAAGCAGATTCTTATGAATTTGGGTCCACAATTTAATGGATTTTTGTGTTGGCAATTGTGATAAGCACGCATGATTACATTCTATATTGTGCACATCCTCATTACTGGAATCCATGGCCATTGCCAGGTCACATGGTTGACCTTTAACAGCTTTACAATATAGATTTGCTTAAAAACTTTTAAATTGTTAATACAATATTTTCCGATTGTTCTTTTTATAAATTTATTGATCCAATGGCAGCAACAAGCTAACCACACTGGGCTTCGAAACATGTTTTGGGGGTAATCTGACCATCCTATCCCCATTTTGGGTTTAACCCTGCAACTTTATAACTTCATCTGAGAGATTAACACCATATCAAACGTCACACACTATCGTAGTTAATTAATCGAGATTAATACAGCTTTTACATTTGAAGTTTTTACCTCGTGATTGGGTTTTACTAAACCACATATTTAGTTTGTTTTGTACGGATCGATTTTCTTTTTGCTGTTCTTTCAACTTTTTTCCGATATTTTCTTCATGCATCAGTTCGTCAATTTTTTTGCAATAATCACTAAAAATAATTTAAGTATCTTCAAAGGTTTGTTGTTACTAGCTGCGTTTCACTGCTTGATCACACCATCATGCCTCGCACGCTTGTTTATTGCATAAAAACTCAGCCTACCAAAAAATGTGGAAAAGAATTGCTCCCGAAAGTACTGTAATGAAGATGGGTAAACATTTTAATTTTTTCAAAGAGTAAAATTTCAGATTTAAAATAAGTTGAGCATTACTTAATTATCCTCTTTCCTCAATTTTATCACAGATCAAAACCTTTGTTATGTTCACTCTAAAAATGCAACTGAGACATTTTTTAAATGTCTCTTAACTGTCACCGCAAAAACACAAAATCTACTGTAAAGAAGTTCTAAAGAATTTTGGAAAATTATATGTTGCAAACTTTTTTAAGAGAGCGCTCCAAAATTTTGTCCAAAATTGCAATTTTTTAAATTTTGTGCGATATTGAGCAAGTATGATCTGGTGACCTTTTCAAAAGTGCTAAAATACTATGGCCAAAAAGCTTGGAGCAGCACGAAATTTAATGTTGAATCTGTGAGTGCCAGCGTTATTTCAACGCTGCATTTTCAAAGAAACTCGAGCCCTCTTGTCAAATCCCAGTCCCGGGTCCTCATGCCCCTCTGAAAGCCATTGCTGCAAAAAAATATAATATCTTGTTGGTGTCAAGCAAATGCAAGTCAATGTGGTCAAGTGATTGGCAGGGTTGCTTGGTGGCAGCGATAATTCCATAACTTTAGTGTTTGTGAAGTCATTTTCTATGCTTAATTGCAAAGCTTGGATATAGATATGTAGTGTCTGAAAAGTTGACAACAAGGTTCTGATTTGCAAGTTGTTCTAAGTACGATTCTAAGCGCCAAAGGTTTGCCGTGACTGAAAAAATGAGAACATCTCAGTCAATGAAGCTGAATGTTGAATAGCTATTTACTTACTCCAGCGACTTTTCCAGTTCTCTCGTTGATTTTTTGATAGTTTTCTTTGAACCTGGCAGGCTCTGATAACCAAAGTAATTTTTTCCGTAATCTGATTAAATACTAAATTATAGGTTTAAGTTCAAAAGTAAAATGAAAATTGCTCAGAAAAAAATTGATCGTTTCAATTATGTTAACACTTATGGATTTTAATGATCCAATAAATCGCAGCATAAAATTGTTTTACAAAACAGTTTGCGGTCAAGCCAATTTATTTGAAAGGTTCTTCATGAGTCAAGACACTCTATTAGTTTTGTAATGAATATATGGCAAAAAGCAATGTGAATTGAGCTGCACAGTATTATGAATTGATCCGATTTTGACCAAATAGCTTAGACATGTTTTTTTGTTAACTAAACAACGCGAAAAATTTGCAATTTTAAATCACTTTTCTGCGTTTCTCTCTATTCTACTAATAATGCAATATAGCCCCCATTTACCATAAACAAAATTTTTAACCGCATCACTGTTGTAAAAAAAACTAAATAAGTTTTTACTGACCTGAAGATCTCCTTCGAGGAAGAAGAGTTCGACTGGTTTGCATCGAAAAAAAATCTTCAGAAGATCTGGAGCAAATTCCTGTTTAATGTAAAGAATGTTAAAGCTGCAATGCCATTGAAAGCCGGCTGTACTGTTTATTACATTCTGCAGCGCCTACAAACGGTTTGCCTGAACAAAATCAGGGTATCATCGACATTAGGCTTATGATGCAAGAACAAGATGCACGTCTGCACCTATGAACACTCCAGCTACGTCTTTGAGACTGTGCAAAGATAATGTTACAAGCTTTGCTTTTCTGATTTTGTAAACAGTTGATACACTTTGCCCGCTGTGGTGCATTTTTGGCAAAATGAATAAAAATAGTAAACAATCGTTGGTAAACAAATGCTTGAGAGTTTTTGGGAATAAGTCTTATGCGATGGCAATGTTTTATAGATTGCTTAGAAATTCGGGCGAGATCAGAAGGTTATCAAACTTAGGAAAATTTTGGTCGTGAACAAAAATTTTGACATTTTTATGCGATTCCAAATACTTGGCCAAAATTGTAGAGACACCAAATGTTATATGACGTATTTTCGAATGATTTCCTCTTTGCCTTCCCCTGCTTAAGTCTTTGGTGAAGCGTGTGGTTGGAAACTGGCAATGTATCTTATTTTGCGACTGTAATAGTTTCATGTAGATTATAATTTACAAACCACTGGCTGCAAAAACTTATTACTACCGTATCCTTCACTTGTTCTTCTAATGGCGTTTTTGGATTCAAAACGAAGGGTGTGGAGTTCCTTTCTCAGGACAGCTTCCTCCCTTTTCAGTTCAGCCAACTGATATCTGTCGACAGAAATGTTTTACTAGCTTGAACATGAGGTCGGTTTACATGGAAATTGTGGTGATAAGTGATAAAATTTCAGCAAGACAAAAAAATTGCTTTCTACGAAGATGCCAATATGAAACACCTCTCTTGCCTATATGCTTGGGTCTCTTAAACTGGGGAGCATAAAGATTTTTTGGGGAAGAAAGGACGCTGGCTTTCTGTTCCATCCTGGTAATTTCTTAAAGATATAGACAAAACTTGTTTAAATCATCGTTTTTCAATAAACTGTCCTAAAAATGATTATCGTTTTGTTTTTGCGTGCGAATGATGATCGCTATGAAGAAATTGATTCCCATCAAAAAAAGGTTTTCATGCTGTTTGCGGGAGAAAATGACGTGACAGCGGCTGGAAATGGCATTAACTTCAAAAAAAAATTTTCACGTATTAAAAGAGGTACGGGAAGGGTTTTTGTTGATATTGCCGATGGGGGCGCAACTAAAAAGTTCTTTGAGACATTCAAATTTATGAAGAAGTGTGATGCTTTAACAACATACTGGCTTCATACTACTAGCTGTAATGCAAACAAGGCAAATAAAGTAATCACTTTTCTAAGACGTCTTGAATCAATGTACGCATTTTATTTAGAAAATAAAACAAAAAGAGATCTCTAAAACAGACTTTTTGGAACTAATCATCAGTAATTCTGAGGGCTTTTTCAAAACTGTTTTCACGGAAATCTATTTGGAATGTGAAGCTTGGGATGCGTTTGCACTGAGCTATTTTCGTAACCAGGAATAATCCTTCTTACCCATATTCAGAGCAGGTTTTGGGACAAGGTTTCGCTGCTTGATATTGAGTGCGAAGAGTACGTCGCTGTGGTTGCACTCAGTATCAAGCATCGAAACCTCGTCTCAAAACTGCTCTAAACATCGGTAAGAAGTTTTATTCCTGGTTGCGAAAACCGCTATATGCGAAGACAGACTTATAGATGGGTCTCTTGTTTTATTCTTGATATACTGTAGCACTCCCATCTCTTCCGCGAAATAATTTTCAAATTTGTCTTGGAGAAAGCAGGTCTGATAAAACAGCTATTGTAAGCTATATTTAACCTTTTGATAAAAATTATCCACTCCATGTTATTTCACTATCCGCTTACAACATATTTATGCGATCAAAATAGATTGAATTTGTTTACCTAGCAACTAAATGAATGAATAGTTTTTTGATTCAGAAATCACAATTCGAGGTTATAAATCATTTTATCAACAAGATGAGCTATAACTGAAAAGTCTAGTTGTATTCGGATATTTGCTTAACAGAAATAAAACATGACTATTCTAATGAGATGACATGTATTGATATAGCACTCTAACTGATATCAACTATCTGGCTAGTTCCCGCTTGTTGAAACGCAATGATCTCATCTACAGAGTTTGCGATACCCAAAGTGGATTCAAAAAGCGTAGTCTCAAATTAGAGAACATGATAGCCTTTTCAACCCCCAGTTTCAATTAACCTTTGTTTTGCAGAAACAACTGCTGGAGTATCACACTCTCAAATACTGTGAAAAGAGGCGGATCGCACCCCCAACAGCGAATTTAGGAAAACCATTACGTTCTGCTACCTTCTTTGTCAAAAATTGAAAACAAAGCCAAAAATCAGCTTAATTTGGATTTGTACGAAACCTTTGAAAAAATTGAGTTTTATATAAATTTTACTTTGCTAAAATATCTTTTGGCAAAATTTTAGGTGACTTCTAAAAAATTCTTCGATGAATTAATAATTTTTGCCACTGCTCTTTTTCAAAAATTTTCGGCAAGCTAGTGAACACCCCCTGCTTGCGGCCCCACCGGTACAATACACATCACATAATAAATGAATCCCTTATGTACAAAAGCACACGGAAAGTTCTTTTGTATGCCGAACGTAGAGGGAAATTCAAATTCACAAACTACGAAACATTTCTGGGCAGTTGTAACTCATTCAAAGCTAAACGGTGCTGATGATGCTTTTCAAATCAAATGAAAACGTGAATTACTTACCTTCTTTCGTCTTCCAATCCTCCTGCTTTATTCATTTCATTTATCAATTTGTTTTCTGCTCTTCTCGTGGATTTTCTTGCCGCGTCGCTTCTTTTCGTGATGTCAAGGTTGAACTGCGTCATTGTTCGTCTGAACGTTAATTAACGCTAAACTACAAATATTGTTCGCTGAGGATGAGAAACTTGTAACAATTTATTTCATTGATGTTGCATGCACATCGCAAGTAGGTCTGCTCGTTCTTAAGATAAGAAGAAAAGAGAGGTTTGAGGAGACTCCGAAATGATGTTTTATAGTCTATGAATCAGCTGTCACCTACAAATGACACTGCAATCTGCCCACGTCGTACAGTAGCTTGCATCCAAAACGTAAACCTTCCGTCACGCTGTGTGCAACGTAACAATGCAAACGCTGATCTCGCTAACCTCGGGTCACGCATTGACGTTCAGGTCATTGCGCCATCTACTGACAAAATGTTTTCCCGACACTTTCTACAACAAAAGAAAAAACTCGCCTATAACTCCATTTTTATGCGGCGATTATGATAAATACGCCCTAGTTACAGAGATTAAATATTGACTGGTTGGTTCAACAAACGAGAACCATGAACAAATCATTCTATGTCTGCCTTACCCAACTGAATGACGTCATTTAAAAGAAGGACTACGTTTTTATGTGTACTTAAAATTGACAGGTGTTTAAATTATATTTTTGAAATAAACAAACTGTTAATTAAAAGCTCAACACAAAGACAGAGTATGTTGCAACAGCCCCTAATTACATGTTTTACAACGAGAATTTACGATCTGTAAATACAAAGGCAGGCCATTGTCACTTACAGTTCATTTAAAAAAGCATTTGGCCTTTCATAGCTTTTTCAGCCGGTTTCACTAAACAATTATTTGTTTTGGTTCTATCTTTTCAATGATTTAAATGCATCATTTATTTTATGGGTAAGGGAAAAGGAAATAATGGTTTAAGTCCTCTTCCCAGGCAATTTGTACGGTTGACTTTGACAAACTGTAAATGATAAAATAAAAATCATAGGTTACAGCGTTTTCCCAATTAGTCATCGAGCGACGACTAAAAACTTGTTCCTTTAAAAGAATGTTGAAAACGTTTCATGACTGTCGACCTTCAAAAAGGGTTAAAATATATCTCGTTCTTCCGATTAAAACAATTTTGGACTCTGTTCTTTGGGAAGTACTATCTTTGAAAACCATAATTTTTTGCTATCAGCTTTGATTTATCTCCTCCTCTCTTGGTAAAAGTTTTGCTACCCCCCCTCCCGAGTAAATAGAGTTCAATACTAATAAAAACAACTGTTGAAAAGAAGAAAATATTCTTCGCAGACAGTCTTTGGTCAGTTTGAAATGTTTCAAGGTAAACAACTAAGTTTTACGACAAATCATACTATTTTTAAACAAGTTCTGATGGCATTCTAAATAATCTTTTTACCAAAGTAACGTACTGTAAAAATAATTAGCGTTTGCAGTATTATCAACTAGTAAAGCAGTACGACAACTATGCTGCTCAAGCAGACATGGTTATTTGCAACTTAATATTGCTACATCTTACACTTAAGATACTTTTTGTTTTAGATAGCCGAAATAATGATATAGAAATTGGCTGCCAAGCTGTACTAAAAGCATATGCCACGGTAACTTGCTCTCTAGCCTCTCTGACAGGCAACTTTGAACCACGGCTCAACGCGAGATTTTATTCTTCAGTGACAGGAGCAAAAAAATAAACAAAACATTTAATTACTAACATAATAGAAAGTTAGCGCTACAACCGTTTAAGCTGAAAACCGAGCGAATTTTAACATACACTTGCGCAGCAGGAGGCTAGGTATGCGTCTGCGCTTACACAAATAGTCATTTATTACTGCTAGTCAAATAAACTTGAGTCGAACAGACGGGTAAATAGTTGTTTGTTTGACGCAAAGCCCACCATGTCGTCCTTGCGTCATTTACTAACAAAAAATTGTCGGCCTTTCTCTCAGTTTTTGAGAAAATGACATTTTGTCGTTGAAATACAGCGAGCTCAGCTGTTTCGTCGCTGCCCAGAGCAGTGGTTTCCAACCTTTTTGCAGCTGCGGGCCTTTTTAGTAAAATTATCAGTCTTGCGGACCCCTACCTAAGTGTTGGTTTTGGCGTATAGCGTTGGCGATGGCGTAGTGGTTAAAGTGTACGCTTCGCAGTCGGTAGACCTGGGGTTTAATCCCCTTGTCGAGTCATACCAAAAGATTTTGAAAAATGGTATCCACAGCTTTCCTGCTTGACGCTAGGCATTTAGAGGAGGTTGTGGAGAACAAGCCAACAAGTTCGCTTGTTGTGTCCTTGAGCAAGGTACTTAACGGGACGCTCCCACCTTTATGTGGAAGGCAGGTGGCCCAGAAACCTCAAAAATGGCAACTCCCAAGCGAGTGCGGACATCCCGTCCAAAATATAGCGATACAATTCGCTTTCTCGAGAATGGAGGATAAATATGGCAAATAAAAAAAAATTGTTTTAGAACTCGATTGTGGCACGTTGATGCCTATACTACGTCAACTCAAGAACTGTGCCAAAGTTGCTTGTTGTAGGCATATACTTTAACGTCTAATCCAGATTCCTAAACTGGCGGTGCAAGGGCCGAATTTGGTCCGCCGTGCCCCGATTTGTTTTTGTGGCCAGCGGATTACTTTTGTGCTTACTGTAGGCATTGCGAGTAACAAATTCATAGTAAATGTTTTTTTAAGTTTCCAAGGAATTACGTTTGATGATCAAGGATCATGACGCCATAAATTAACAGCTTTCAGTTATTAGGTACAAAACCACGAGGGTGTATAAACCCAGAAATTTAATTTGCATGGGCATAACAAAAATACCTCATAACAAATATGTCCAATTAACTCATTTTTTGACCAACTAGAGATTTTCTGCCAAATTCATGTGATATGTCTTCGCAGAGTGCTGACAGGCCATCCATTACAGTGGACCTAGTATAAGTCCCACAAGTGTGACGGTCTTAGCAATGCTTTATTCAAAGCCTCTAGCTTCTTGTTGGTCACCAACTGCACTGAAGAGACCTGATAGGTTGAAACAGTGCCACTGTCTGCAGTTTGTTAAGTGCATCGCTGGCCTCTTGCATCACTTTACTAACTTTTGTTAATTTTCAGAAACATGCGCAAAAGAGTCAAATTGCTCAGAGCTCTGTGATGCGCTTTTTAAAACAATGTACAGTCCCGTAGCACTCCAACTTCGGGGCCCCCCCCAAAGTAAGCGCAAGAGCCCCTGCGCACAGGTCATATCACTTTAGAGGTGTAAAATTGAAAAGCTGCATTAAGAAAATACACCACAATTTGTACATAAGTAAACAGGCTAATGTCAGAATAAAGCATGCCGATACCGAAGGTGCAAGTCATAAAAAATTCGGCACCGATGCCAGAGTTTAGTAGGACATTTATGCAGACACTGCAAAACGAAAGCAATGACACTGAAAAACATGAAAAAGTTATAAAAACACAGTATCATTTAAATAGTCTGGAGCGAACCTTTTTGTTCGCAAATGCTGTTATGACATTGTCATAATCAAGAGATCGGGCGCAGTCATTTTCGATTGACAACATGGCTAATGAAGATAGTCTACTGTCTGTCATTGACGTTCTATTAAAAGTTTTGATCAGTTTCAATTTGCTCAAGCTTCTTTCAGCGCTGGCAACAGTCACGGGGCAAGTTAGTAAGATTCGAAGTGCGATGTACACATTCGGATACAATTCAAATAAATGAGTCTTTAGAAGATAGTTCAGAAAGTCTTGAGCCGTATTGAGATTGCGTTTTTTTTGTAAAATTAAAACAAACCGCTGTAGCTCAGCGCTCATTTCATCAGAATCAATGTCACCGAACTTTTTTTGGAACTCTTTACAGCAAGTAAGAAGAGCATTTTCTTGTTGCACAAGCAAAAGTTTGTCTCGTGTGTACAAAAACGAAAAGGCGGAAGAAACCTCACGTAACAAATTAAAGCGCTCCTTTATTGACATAATAGCCTGGTCTACTAATGGATAGAAAAAGTTGCTTTTAAATTTCAGTTCAGGAGTAGCTCGTTGTTCCTCTTCACCTTGGTAATCAAACAATCTTCTTTTCTTTCCACTTCTTGACGGAGGAAAAGAAGGATCAATATCCAATTCCTGTGCTATTTCAACAGCAGATGTTGCGGCACTGTCATAACCCGTTGTGCGATAGTTTTGCAAAAACTTTTCAGTTGCCTGGATTTCCGTTTCCATTGTATGAAGGGAGACTCCATACGATTGAAGAATCTTGCTTGCTTTATTGACTTGGAATAGGATATCATAACAAATAAACACCGACAAAAGAAAACTCCATTTTGATAAATGAGCTATCAACGATTTTGTTTCTGAGGCAGCTCTTCCATCTTTTCTTTCTATGGAAATGGCTTCCAAGTCTTTCAGTGCCAGCAACACCTCTTTTAAATTGTATCGAAGAGGTTTGATGCATTTAATTCTGCTTTCCCAACGAGTATCAGATCGTGACTTTATGGGCAGCTCCACATGTTTCTTCAAAATTTCCCAACGCTGAGCAGAGGAAGAAAACAGCACATACAACCTTGTAAGTACTCCAAAAAATGTCAATGCTTCCGTCGATCAATTAGCACTGTCAACAACAACTAAGTTAAGGGTATGGTTTGCACAGGGCACGTAAACAGCTTTGGGATTGATGTCTAGCATTCTTGCTTGGACCCCAGAATGTTTTCCTTTCATGTTAGCACCATTATCATATGACTGACCTCGACAATCAGACAATTCGAGTTGCAGTTCGGTCGCTTTTTCTAAGAAAGCGTCCAACAAGCCTTTCCCAGTACTGTCACTTATTCTCAAGTAGCCAAAAAATGTTTCTTTAACAACAGCAGTTTCTTCATTACATAGTACATAACGGAGAATGACAGACATTTGTTCATGATGTGACATATCTGGAGTGCAGTCCAAAATTATAGAAAAATATTTTGCCAATTTCAATTGCTGTAAATTTTCTTTTTCAACTTCTGTCGCTAGCAATTCAATTAGTTCATTTTGTATGGTAGGACTCAAATAGTGATCTTTAGTGTTTTTATTCTTGATTCTGTCTTGAAGCTCTTTTAGGATCGGATCTCTTCTTGCCAAAAGCTCAAATATACCCAGAAAATTTCCATTGTGAGGAGATCCTAAGACTTCTTCAGATCCTCTAAAAGCAAGATTCCTTTCCGATAGAAACAAGGCAATGTCGATAAGTCTCTCTAAAACATTTCTCCAAAAACGTCTTTCATTGAAAAAAATATTCATCTCGCGTTTGTCGATAGTGGATGAATTTCTTATCCCTTCAGCTAGCAACATCCATTGACTGCAGCATTCTTGGTGGGAAATGCCGTTTTCATGGTCTTTCAGTTTTTTCGAAAAACCCTCCCATGTATTTATACCACTACAAAAGGGGCTTAGTGTTTTTCCAAATAGCTTACAACAAAAGCAAAAAACTTGATATGATTCCCCAGAATAAACTAGCCACGACCGTGAAACACTTTCACCATTAGGTAACACACGTTTATAATGGTTGGAGGAAAAACGTCGCCTTGGAGTTGTGTTATTATATGGAAAATTCATTATTAGTTGATGTGGTCCACGCTTTACTATATCACATCGTTGAGCATCAGAAATACTTTCAGGCCATTTACATGGGTCATCAGGGATAGGGGTAAATTGAGATTCAGTTATTTTTGATATTGAAGGTTGCGTATTGGCAGGTAAATCACAACTTACATTTTCTGGAAATTCACAATCACTTTGATGCTGATCGTCATAGTCTTCTTTTTCTTGTACACTATAGTTTTCTTCATCCCTCTCGGTACTAGTGCCAGGTCTACTCTGCTCAGTAATCTTGAAAAAATCTGTCATCTTGGGCAATTTCGCTACAGCATCTCGAGCAGTGGCTGCTTCTTTTCTCTTTTGAGCACCACTTTTTGAACGTTTCATTCTATACAATGTCAATAAAATACTTTATCTGCACTCTGCAGTGTATATATATTGTCCCGGTATTTATAGCCAAACAGAATTCCAGACCATTCTATGATTGTTGCGTAACAACGGCATTGTTACGTCAATCGAATATTCAAGATTCTACCAGAAAATCAATCGAAATATTCTAGATTCTGCGAGATAAAATGACGTTGCATTTACTTATGATGTCACAAGCCAATATCTTCCTACAGTTAAAATCGGTTGTAAACAAGTCTGCTGAACTGAAAATAGTCACGTAGCCAAAAAGCAATTTCAGACTAACTTGGGCCCCCAAAGTTGGCCTGGGCCCCCCCAATTGGGGGGTTTGGGGGGCGGCTACTACGTCTCTGACAATGTAGTTATGTTTGCAAAACTACTAGAGCAATTTGTGCTTAGAAACAGCTCGGTATGTAAATTCACCTTACAGCATGAGCAGATATAACCTCAAATCAACGTGAAGGTAGTTTTTTTAGGTAATAGTTGCAGGGGCGGGTCAGATATTTCGATTTTGAGTTATGGACATAAATCCTCTCTTGTCCGAGATCTACTCATTAAAAGCGATTGTGGTGTCCATTCTGCTCACATCATTGTGTTTTTTTTTCAATTTTTCGACTTGATTATTAGGCATATATTGACTACTCAAAAACGGCTGTTTTAAAATGCCTAATATTTAGTAGCTTTACCCCCCTCTAACTTTAAGCATTTCAGCTATTGCCCACAGCATTAAATGAGTTTGATTTCCAAGTTGATTGTTTATTGCTATAACTGCTGCTAATCTATCTTGGCAAAGGTCAATAAGCTGTTTATAAATGGTATCAAATCAATGAAAGCATTTGTCACAGTTGTTCTGAACTGGTAGCTACTTCATAAGGCGTGCGGGCCGCGGCTTCAATTTTTACTATTTAGGACAGCGGTTTCCAAAGTGGATGAAAATACGAAAATGAAAAAGCCGATCCCCCTTCAATAAAAAGTCATCGCCTTCAATTTTGTTTGAAGATACGAAAACCTAGACTTTGAAAATGTTGGTATTCAAAGAAAATAAGTCGTCGCCTTTTAAGTTGGACTGAAAATACGAAAATCAATGTTTGCGGAACTTTTTCAAGTGGGTCATCAAATATTTCACAAATAAGAGAAGGTCATGGCAATAAAAGTATTGAGAATCAATGATTTATCCTTGATTTGTAAAAGTTGGACACTAAAGGTTTGCAGGTTCTTGTTATCAAAAGTTTTTTTTTATCTTCGTTGAATAAAAATTTGATGTAAGGGCTATTGCTGGTATCAATAATATTTTGATGTGATAGAACATGATATGGTACTACAAATGCCATCCTAACCGTACTTGCCTCACAGTTCGGCTAAATATACAAAAAGCTAAAACATGTAATCAAAAATTGTATAAAATTATCGAGTAAATCAGTAACGCTATGAGCATAATCAAATTTTGTCAAAGCAATTACGGACCCCATGACACCTTCTCACGGACCCCAGGAGGTCCGGAAACCCCAGATAGGAAACTCCTGATCAAGCGGACTCATCGTTTTCTTTTAAAACTAGCCTACACTTTTAGCTTTTGCTGAATGCTACGTGGCTGGTTAGAAGATGGTATTTTTTTTTATAAAAGTTAGTGATGCATTTAACTCATCCAAACCACAAGAAACAAATAGTTTGGGAGACAGTAAGGTGATCTTACCGCTTTCCAGTCAGCACCCATCCTATACACGTCATTGTGGTCGGCACAACTAGTTCACCAGTGACGACTAGACCAATAGGCTAAAAGCAAACGCTACCACAGCAAGCAATATGTGGATGGTAGCATAATTCACAGAGAAAATATTGATAGAAATAGGCCCATAGAGTAGCGAACTAGGCTTGAAGGCCTAATAGACTTATGTTTAAATCAGGAGTAGTCTATCTCTTCATCATTGGAGGCAGCATTGCAGACTTTATTTTAATTTACGACCGCCAGTAATTCAAATTGAAAATTTCTTTTAGTTCATGGGAGGGTAAAGACCTTTTCTCTTCTAGGAGATTAAAAGTTTGAGTGCTAAATTTCTCATCTTGGGCAAAGGTTCCTTTCAAATTACTTTTTACTGTTCACGTAAAGGTACAGATCTTTTGTGGGGGGAGCGTGTGACTGTGCACATTAAATCCAAGGCCACCGGTTGTGCACCCCTGATTTAAATCAAAAGCGTAGCAAGGGGGCCTTGGAATCCATGGCCCCAAATTTCTTAAACCCGATTATAGAATCAAAATATTTTCAAATATAACGGCCCCAAAACGTTGATTTAATAAAAAGTAAGTCAAACAAAAATATGGAGCAGGTTGACAAATAGAAGGTTGGAAAATAGATCTCCAAACAGAAAACGGCCAAGTAACAAAATTACGAAACACATGAACCGAAAAATGTATTTTTGGTTTGCCCTCAAATTTTGCTTCGGGCAAAATTAAAAACCTGGTCCAAACCCTCTCGGTAGCTGTAGTGTGATGTTGCGTCTTTTGCAAAGACACTTACTTGCAAGTTTTTTGCGTGCTTGTGCTATTTGTAATTGGCTATTGTGTAGGCTGAAGATCTGTTTATTGCTTTAAATTAAGTGAGTTTGAGGACAAGTATGTTTTAGTGCAACTGTCAAAAAGTTTTACAAAACCAAAAGTAAAAAATTTGTTACTTAACACAAAATCTAAAGCTGTTTTTGAAAATGTTTTTTTAATTTGAAGTTAAAACAGCCAATATTTTACTTAACAGGCAAATAGGCAGGCAATTATATTTTTGTTCCAGCCGTACAGACACTGGTCAGCACACAATTTGTTGCTTCATATACAGGGTGGCCCAAAAGTAGGTATACAGTTATTAAACTATTTTTTATGTGCTTTGAAGTTACCAGCAGTGCACTTTATGTGGCCCAAAAGTAGGCATACAGTTAATGGAGAGAACTATTTGGAAATTCTTTGTGAAGTGGTAGTGCCACAACTTCAAACTAAACCTAACTTTGATGAACTCTTCTTTCAGCAAGATGGAACTTCTCCACATTATGCGTTAAGAGTTAGAGATTACCTTAACAAAGTCTTTACACAGCGTTGGTTCGGAAGAACAGGTAGCATTGAATGGCCACCATGCTCACCTGACCTAACACCAATGGATTTCTTTTTTTTGGGTGTTGTAAAGACCAAAGAGTATGTAAAGAACAAGGAGAAGAATCCCAAAACAGTAAATGAATTAAAAGATTGCATTTATGACGCATTCAGAGAAATTGATGCAAATTGAAATTTGTGCTGCACGGTATGTCAGAGTGTTTTGAACAAATGTAAAGAAGGACATTTTGAGCACTAAAAAGATTAAACAGTTTCCATTTAAGATATAACTATCATTCTAGAGGTTTAAAAGTGCCTACATAAGAACTACAAATCTACTTTTGGATCCAAACCCTACTTTTAATAACTGTATACCTACTTTTGGGCCACCCTGTATTTCATCTGTTTTAGGGTATGTTTTATGGTCTACAACTAAAATTCTAATTTTTAACTGTTGCGCATGGGTCATAGACAAAAAAGAAGTTTTTGAAGATTGCTTTAAAGTATGTCTAATACGCAGTAGCAAACTGCAAGTGTATTAGTGGTATTTTCAGCAATACAAAATAATAAAATGATCAATAATAGCAATAAACATGACAAAGTCCAATGTTTTCTTCAAGTGACGTTATTTCATAACATCTAAAATCGTGATACGAGTGATACTGCTTCGCAGAGTACTGTCAGACCATCCATCACGGTGGACCTAGTATAGGTCTCACAAGTGTGGCAGTCTAAGCTATGCCTTAATAAAAGTCACTAGCTTCTTGTTGGTCACCAACTGCGCTGAAGAGACCTGATAGGTCGAAACAGCGTCACTGTCTGCAGTTTGTTAAGTGCATCGCTAGCCTCTTGCATTACCAATCTAAAATCGTCTTTTCTCAGACTTCCTTTAGTGCTAAGCATCAGGGCAGAGTCTTTGCAAACTCCGACAATAATCAGCCAGCATTGTGGCACATCCCATCTTCGATGGTACCTCACCACCATTACTCTTAGGTCACCCCACCTTTCACGCTGTTCCTCACTAAGGTCATCAAGATTTTTCGAAAGTGATTCAAATAGCTATGAAAATAGGAAAATTTGATGCTTATATGTTGCCACCAAGATCTTTGAATCTGCTGATCATGTTGCTCTATGCAGTTGCTTGCTTTGCAATTTCCCAAAAAGTTTTTTATTACCAGCACAAACGCTGTCCAAGCCGCTCGTTCCTTTTCCTTCATTTGGCTATCAAAAAGTAAATCTTTAATAAGCTGCCTGATCTGCGGACCATTAAAAGTTCCTGCTTCAATTTTTTCCGTACTCACTCCTAGGAATGTACTGCACAAATATCGAAAGCATATTCCATCTCCATTCAATGCCTTGACAAATTGCTTCATACAACCAAGTTTTATATGTAATGAAGAGAGAAGGATCTTTTCTGTGACAAAAAGGGTTGGTAAATTTTGTTTTTCTCGCCCACTATCATCTCTTTCTCAAAGCGAGTCTTTTTTTGTCCTGTATTCTCTTTTTTGATCTGCTGTCCCACATGCAGAGAAAACACGGATATTTTGTATAACCACTTTGTTGGCCCAGAAAAAAGTTTACCGTAGTAGGATCTATACATATCTCCCACTGACGCTCAAGGTATACTACTAGCTTTTCCAGAATTGATTTAATAAAATCGTATTCTTCTTTCATATTTGTTGAATGGCCTATTGGAATAAAATCATACTTTTGCCACTATGGAGTAGAACGCATTTTAAACTTCTTACGGAACTGTAAATAAAAAGTCGCCATTCCTTTCATACTATTTTTTTAGAAGACTCCCGACATCATCACTGTTACAAATCTTCAGTCAATGAAAATTTGTATACAAGTGCCCGGAAGAAACACCAGAGCCTTCGCTCCTTCTTCACCACAACAATTAATTAAAAAACTTCTTTATTGCGGCAAACTCAGTTAAAATAAATGGAATGCAAAAACTCAATTAAAATAAATTCCAAAAAATAAATAAAAGAAGAGCAAAAATTCCCGAGAGCTTTTTCGTAAAATAAATTGAATGCAGAACAAATTCAACCTTCGTGCAACAACAACTGATAAACAACTACTTAAAAATGCAAGAACGTTGCTATTTACTGTTTGGAGCGAGAGGCCAGCCAATCAAAATGTAAATCTCGCCCGGTTTTGGGCAAAAAACGCACGAGAGGCGCATTTCAACCTCAAGCTACCAAACGCCAAATGGAGAAAAAATAAAGGCGTGCAAACTAAAGGCGCTAATTCAGTTCAGTCACGGAAAAACAAAATTTATGTATTTTTTTCCAAAGCCGATTCTGTAACAATTACAAAAAACCAGATTGTTTTCTCTGGAAAAATAGGGCAGCAAATGTTTTTATCTTGTACGATAAAACGTAATGTTAGTACCGCGTTGAAGATTTTTCTCATGCAACCGGGAAGAGAGGGCTTCACAGGCCATTTAGCTAGGCTTGATTAAATTGTAGCGGTGTAGCTACCGCATACTCAAACTCACTTTCACTGCTACAATACATTGCTGCATCAATACAACTACTACTTTCATCAGAGCTTTTTGTAAGTTCTGGTAGGATGTCAAACGCAGGAACGAGAACTTCCTCTGAATGTGAGATCGGCTGTCTTGCTGATTCTAAGTCGGAGCACGTCCATTTCCTTCTGTTGTTTCGATTGATTCCTGTGATGCTAAATATACAGAAATAGCAATCGTCGGGATGATTTTTGGTTCCCTCCAAACCAATGGGAAACCAAACTGTAAGCTTCCTTTTTTTCCATTAATTAACTGACGCAAATGCTCCACACAGGCTTTACAACCAATGTGGGGAGCCCATTGTTTATTTTGATTTCCAACTTTGAAGCCAAAGTAAGCCTTCTTCACAACAGTAGAAACATGTTTTCTTTTTTTTTTCAAAATATAGCTACCACAAATACCGGTACAGTGTATAGCAAAAAATAGCTGGGTGATTTGAACATCTATGCGATAATGCCATTAAATTCCAAGCTCGGTGAGACAACTAATCTAAAAAGTAAAAATTCGTTACGTCAAAATACTGTATGTACAATATTCCCTGGATATGCCTACATTTCTAGTAGTTTTTTGATAAATTGCGTAGAAAGCGATCTGCTAGACCACGGGTCTCCAAACTTTTAAGCGTAAGGGCCACATAAGCTTTCACACAGTAGTTCAAGGGCCAACCATGTATTCTGGATTCAAATAAAAAAATCAAAGCATGAATGCTGTTACCATTTTGTACATATCTATCACGGATATATAGAACATCCAGATTATCACCTTCGTTTTTTTATCCGCTTTCAGCTCTATCCAGGCCTTCTGCTGCAACCAATGAGATAGAAAAGGAGAAAGAAAAAACGAAGAGAAGATCTCTTCTATCTGGTTACTTGCAGCAGTAGGCCTGGATAAAGCTGAAAGCGGATAAAAAACGGAGCTGGAAATCCGGCTGATATATATATATATATCAGTGATATCCATAAGCAGCTTATTTTGTTTTGTCAAAAGTTTTTTTAATGATACTGCAGAAAATACAAATCCACGGTTAGTAAAACATATTTTTTAATGAGAATAATGAAATTGCTTTTTTGATGCTAGGATTGCAGGAAAATTTGGTTTAAGACTAGATGTTGCCAACATTAAAAGATACTTGAGATGATTATCTGATAGGTTTGTTCACAAATTACTCTTAATCAATTCCATTTTGGAAAATGTTTGTTTACACATGTAAGTAGTACCAAACATGGAGAGAAATCCTGAGGCAAAGTTTCGATACTTTGGAAATTATTGTTTTGGTAAGAACTGATAAAATGCAACAAGTCCTTCTTTAAATTTATCTTTAGGTAGGTCATTTGCTTGTAGTTCTATTATCTCCAGCTGCAGTATATCTGAACGAATGGCCACATTAGCATCGTGTGGGTTCTGAAAAAGTTTAATTTCATCTGCTATTGAATCCAAATCTGAGAATCTCTCCTGAAACTGATGTTGCAAATCTTGAATGATTCCGCAAGAAAACGCGACTGGGAACTATATGATTGCTTCTGCGTTAAACACTTTGCATTTTTCAAAATGGAAAAAATTTTTTACCTTTACCTGTTTCAAGAATAGATCGAGTTTGCATCTGAAGGCCTTGAGGTGGGTATACAAATCACAAATGAGGTTCTCTTTTTCCTGTAGTTTCAAGTTAAGATTGTTCATGTAATCAGTAATGTCTGCAACAAAGGCCAACTTCCAAACCCACTTTTCATCAGATAGTAATGCCTGGGGCTTTCCCTTGCCTTTCAGAAATTCACAAATTTCCTTTCGCAATTCGAAAACCCTTTTCAATACTTTTTCACAACTTAGCTATCTTATTGCAGTGTAGTAAGGTAAATCTACAAATTCTGTATCAGTTTCTTTCAGCATTTCTCTAAACAGCCTGTGATTCAGCCCATGTGATCTTATAAAATTTTCCATCTTAATTACAGGATTCAATACACAGCTTATGTCCACGTATTTAGCACACAGAGCTTGTTGTGAATGATACAATGCAGGAGCGTTGGTTCTGAAATCTTATTTTGAGCACACGATTGCTTCAATTGTCCAACCAAACCTTTCTTTAAGCCGCACATATTCCTTCCTCCATCAATTGTCAGGCAATGGAGATGACTCCAATCCAAGTTATAGTGGTCAAATATTTTTTTTAACTCGTCGAATAAGTCTTCTCCAGTTACTGTATTATACATGCCATTCGTAGAAGCTAACTCCTGAGTAACAATCAAATCTTCTTCCACACCTCTAATAAAAACAAGCAGTTAAGACTTGTCGCACATGTCGAGGGATTCATCCATTGCAAGAGAAAAGTAGCGAAATTTACTGGCATAGCTGACAATTTGGCCTATTATATTTTCACCCATACGGCGGGCAACAGTATTTGCACCCAAAGTTAAATTCTGGAAAAGTTTTGATTTTTTCCGGCACAGTTCCTCCGCAACTTCCAGCAAGCAGTTCTTTACTATTCTACCGTCTGTAAATGGCTTACCACATTTAGCCAGCACATAAGCAACTTTATAATTGACCTTTGTCAATGACTCATCTTCATTTGAACATTTCATAAACATTGACCTCTGAGCACTGATCTGATGCTGTAATTTGGCAAATTTTTCAGCACGAACTTTTCCCGTCTGCTGTGAATAGTTACTCTGGTGTTTGGTTTGGTAATGGCAACGCAGATTGTATTCTTTCAACACTTCAATTGCTTCATGACAAGTTACACACAATGCTTTGTCAGCGGATTTAATAAAGAAGTATTTTAAACTCCATTTATCTTGAAATTGTCGACACTCATAGTCTATTTTTCTTTTCTTCTTCTCTGCCATCATGGGGGAAAAAGAAAGATTTCGAACTTTAATCACAATTAACAATATCGCGTATACACTGCAATAAAAAGTAAATTTTACAATCACAGAACGTGGCCACTGTGCTAACCCTTGCTTTCATCCTCCACTCTGAACTTTGCATTCGACATTCGAATGTGATGCGCAGCATGTCATAGACCAGACGCCACGCTTGAATTCATTTTTTCTTACGAAACGCACGTGCTAATTTTCCCCGGATAAAAAGTAAGAAAATGTCGCTTTTTTATGCGATTACGAGACTGCCAAATCTCAGCCAGCAAAATCAGGTGTTGTTGCGTCGAAAAAACGTCGTAAGACGTTTTAGTAGTGCTGTAATGATAATTTTCAGCACGGTTGTAATAAATTTGTCTGCGCGCAGTTGTAAAAATCTACATTCTTTTACGTTGTATATGCACTCAGTTAGCAGCATTTGTAAAACGTCTCGGTGGACCGGATGAAAAGGACTGGCAGGCCGGTTCTGGCCAGCGGGCCGTAGTTTGGAGACCCCTGTACTAGACGACAAAGTAGTGTGGACTCGTGGAAGATGTCAAACTTCCCCATCAAATCTTTTATTTCACTATGAATATTCTGCTTTGAACTGCGAGAAAAGTTTTAAACAAAACGGTTTGTCTGCAAAAGGAGTTTAAACCCGCTGTGAATGAAATGGCAATAAACTTTCGAGATAAGAATACCTGTCATCTGTTGACTGTGTAAAGTTAGCTACGAAAGCGATGAACTTTAGCTAAAGGCTAACTGAATACTTGCAGTAAACAGCCAGCTTCTCCATTGAATTAAATACACGTTGAGACAGAATTTCAGATAGCTTCAACAAGCCTTTAAATAGTTCAAGTAGGGTATTTTACTTACTTAGAAATTCTGATGGCATATTTCATAATATAAGAATTAATAGTGGCGAAAATATGCTTTTCTGTTGAAATTACACTTATAAGATAATTTACTTTGAAATTCAGCTTTAGAATATGTTTCCATGGGGTTGAGCAAAAACACAAAAACAGCTCTAACCGAATCATGCCAAATATATCAAATCTCGATAGCTAAAGCTGCTGCAAAAAAACTAAAGATATTTTCGGAATCAGTGCCCCAAATGTACCCTAAAGCAGTTCTAATATCTGAGGCACCAAAGAAAAAAATGTTGTTTATTGATCAGCGTAGTAGAAAAACATTGCTAGCAGTGGGCATGGTCACCACATCTAACAACAAAACTACCAAAACAATACAAAAAGCAGCTGCAAAAAGATTCAGTTATTTCTAATGAAAAAAGCAGAATGTAATCAGCAAGAATGTTGACTTAAGAATCAATAACCTGCACAAGAGCACTTTGCTTATTCTTCTTGTTCTTCTTTGTCTTTTGGCTTTTCCCGATTAGGGGTCGTCAGAGCAGATAATGTGCATTTTTGTAACATGGCATTTCTTTTACCGTCTGATGCCCTTCCGGCCACCAACCCTTTCTTTGGAGGGAGACTGGGCCACCTGTCTTCTACATAAAGGTGGGGGCGTCTTGTTAAATGCTTTGCCAAACGACACAACAAGCGAACATGTCGGCTTGTTCTTCACAACCTCCCCTGAATGCCGAGCGCCAAGCAGTAAAGCTGTGAATACCATTTTTAAAGTCGTTTGGTATGACTCGACAAGGGGATTGAACCCCAGGTCTACCTACTGCCAAGCGGACGCTCTAACCACTACAGAGCACTTTGCTAACTTGGTTTTAATTTAAATTTAACAAGTAAAAAATTCATTTGTTAGACATTCATATTCAATTAATCGCTTAAGCTGTTGCTAGTTTTAATTACTAAAGAACATGAAATTACCCCAGATTGAGAGCTCTTTTCCTAAAGCATCTTTTCCTAGCCTGTAAAAACAAAACATTTTACGTTGTTTATTTAATAGAATATAGAAGTTGCTAGTTGCTAATTTGCATTTTCAAGCAGATCTCCTATTAAGAGGGATCCGCCTCCAGCATCACACTAAGGTAAAATAGAAAAATTTGCTCAAAAATGATCATCAACATCATATCATACCATACAGCAATCTATTACATCATGTCAATAACCCGCGACCGGTTTCAACCTTATTGGGTCTCATCAGGCAGGTGTAAAAAACACTCAATAATAAACATGCTGAAATAAAACAAATTTGCTAGTGGGTGCAAAAAAAATGCAATAAAAACAATATGATACAGCAATATCTATATCATGGGGGTCTCATTTAAGGACACACACACATGACATGGACAACAAGTCACATCGGTAAGCCCTAATAGGGGTGTAGGATCATTGTCAAGACTTATCATTCCATAGAATATAGAAGTTGCTAGTTTCTAATTGTTTTTTACACCTGCCTGATGAGACCCAATAAGGTCGAAACCGGTCGCGGGTTATTGACATGATGTAATAGATTGCTGTATGGTATGGTATGATGTTGGTGATCATTTTTGAGCAAATTTTTCTATTTTACCTTAGTGTGATGCTGGAGACGGATCCCTCTTAATAGGAAATTTGCTTGAAAATGCAAATTAGCAACTAGCAACTTCTATATTCTATGGAATGATAAGTCTTGACAATGATCCTACACCCCTATTAGGGCTTACCGATGTGACTTGTTGTCCATGTCATGTGTGTGTATCCTTAAATGAGACCCCCATGATATAGATATTGCTGTATCATATTGTTTTTATTGCATTTTTTTTGCACCCAATAGCAAATTTGTTTTATTTCAGCATGTTTATTATTGAGTGTTTTTTACACCTGCCTGATGAGATCCAATAAGGTTGAAACCGGTCGCGGGTTATTGACATGATGTAATAGATTGCTGTATGGTATGGTATGATGTTGATGATTATTTTTGAGCAAATTTTTCTATTTTACGTTGTTTATTTCAAATCATTTATGAGATAAATCCTTTAATTATTTGAATAAGCTATTTTATTACATGCTTCAGTGAATTAGTTTAGGTCAAAGTTCACCAGTTGATTTAAAACTTGAAAATAAAATCGTTTTTGTGTTAAATAGGGATATTGACAAATAAGTCGAAGTTGGTTAAGCTAGGTTGTGCGATATGAAAAACTGTAAATCTAGCGAGTTAGCATTGAGAATGAGTTGTGGATTTCTTTCCTAAGGTCACCAGAAAATCTTTTTTCGGAAAAACTAAAAAAACGTTGCATTCATTCTCGTTTTTGAGTATTCTAGTATTAGTTGGTCTCCTGCAGCATCATGCTGCTGGCCTGTTGATTTCTCTTACAACTGAGCAAACAGTGCCCAAGCAGTTTTTTGTGTTTTTTAACGGGCAGTCATTGTCACCACCAAGAGCTCTCCAACATACTTGCTCGTGTTTTTACCTGAGTTAGTAAAAGCTGTTTTCAGGTGTTGCAGTAGGCCTAAACGCCAAAATTTCTTATAACAGTATAAGAAAAATAAAACCAAGAATTTCCATAGACATGAATAAACAACTGTCTTGGTGTACAAAAATCGGTAATCCTGTACTTTAGCGTGGTAAATTATTTAAGCTGAAAGGGCAGTGTACACTGTAGGGCCAGGCCCGGTATGTAAATGTACAGGGCAGTGTACACTGGAACCCACCCTGTACACTCCCTTTCAGTGTACACTGCCCCGTACATTTACATATCGGGCCTGGCCCTACAGTGTGCACTGCCCTTTCAGCTTAAATAATTTACCGCGCTAAAGTACAGGATTACCCAAAAATCATCTTAGTTATTAACCACTGATCGATTCAGTAGTATTTTATTTTGGCAGTGGCTATTTCGCCGTCGACGGCAATTTGCCCTTGGAATCCATTTTGCTGTAATCATTCACGTGTGTTTATATAGCCGTAATTGCTATTATTACACCAGTGACACTGTGGTGTAGTGGACAGTGTGCTGGTCTTGGGATGCCATGGTTGCAGGTTCAAATCTCAGCTGGCAGGGCATTAAAGGAAAGGCAGTGTACACCAAAGGGTCAGGCCCGGTATGTAAATGTACAGGGTGGGGGATAGAGACCTGGGGGTGCAAAATTTTTTTTTTGTTTTTAAAATTGACCAATCAGAGACGACCAAAAGTCACATGTTTAGTACGTCATTAAGATTGACCAATCACAAATAACTCACGGCAAAATAGTCTCTGAGGGTAAATTGCCGTTGACGGCAAAATAGCCACTGCCTTAAGGTTAGGATTGGTCAGAGTTGGGGTTATGATTAGTCAGAGTTTTCAATTCTCATCTGTCAAAACTAACATAACGAATTTACCATATGACAAAATTGCTGACAACCACAATATTCCCAAGCAGGTTGCATCTTTAAATTCACATGGTTGCAAACTTATTTGTAAAATAACCTATTGGATATATACCATAATTGCTATTGAAAGACTGTGAGTTCAGTGCTTACGTAGTTACCTAGTTACTTGACAGCTAGGGAGCCTACCTTACATTTATATCAATATCGATATGTAATTTGTTTAAGACATTTTGCTTGGTGTTTAGCAATATGTTTGGTGTTATTGTAGTCCTTTGTTGTTCCGTTTTTTTGTTCCACTAACTAGTTTTTATGCTCTAATAATTTCCACATGTCACTTTGTCTTGCAACTTTTGATTTAGATTTAATGCTGATGTGTCAGTTTGAGCAAGTACTCATCGGTATACAGCAGTGTTTCTTAACCTTTTCCTTCCTAAGCACCCCTTGCGGTCAAGGCTAAGCAGTCCAGCACCCCCTGCCATTGGCTGACACTTGGTTACTTGCAAGGTTAAAGTAAAGACAAGTGCAATACATCTTGATCATTGCCTTGGTGTATTCTTCAGAACAGATTTCTGGTCAAAGTCGGGACACTCAGCTTTAGATCACTCCCCTGTGATTGGGTGGATCTCCAAAAAAAAAAGGTTGCCACCTATTTCTTGTCATTTTTGGCAATTTGGCAGCAAAACCTGCCGAAAATGACAAGAAATAGGTGGTGACCTTTTTTCTTTTTTTTTTTTTTTTTTTTGGAGATCCACCCAATCACAGGGGCACAATCTAAAGCTGAGTGTCCTGACTTTGGCCAGAAATTTGTTTTGCTTATCAGCACAAAAGCGGATCCAATCATACGGACCCCTTAAAGTACCTTTATGGACCCCCAGTTAAGAATCCCTGGTATACAGGCATGGCTTGGCGTGGGAGCAATCTTAGGTTTTGTGTTGTAGAGATGTTAATTTTGTTCTTACTTACATGTATAAATTTATGTTTTGTTTTCTATTTTGACGAGGATTTTGTTTGAATTTGATTAATGTTAATATGCGGTATATATATATATATATGACTTGCCAAATGTAACAAAGTGAGAAAGAGAACCACACCTTCAAATTACAAGAGACAAAGCAAATGCTGTTGTTGCTGCATCATCTTAAGTTTTTTTTTCTGTTTTGGACACTCTCAATTTCATTGTATCATTTGGATCAATAATACAAAGCTGAGTACATGACAATTTTGTGTAATTAAATTGTATTCTCCAGTATTCTAAAATTTATTAAAATGTAATAATAATAGGCCAGTCAAAACAAATACACATAACACTAAAAAAAGTAACAAAATGCTTGGCAGGAGTTGGCATAATGCCAGTCAAAAATATAAATAGTTTAAAAATACAATCTGAAAAACAATGCCACTGGTCAAACTAAAATGCATATTACACACTACCCAGAATATTTGTGTGGGTAAGCCTAGTGATCTAGAACTGTGTAGGTATCTTTTTATTAAAGGCTGTTACATACAGTAAAGACTGACCAGTCACAGCCGTAAGAGTGGTTTCACAATACTTAGATAAGTTGAAGGTGCTGAAGAAACCGTTATCTTAAGCAAACAAAATAACCAATCATAATTTACAGATATGCAGGTGCCTGTGGCACTTCAGTTCTGAAGGCAATCAGGTTCACATTTTTAAGTTGCAACTTTTACAGGTTCAATGCAAAAAATATAAAACTATATCAGACAAAAATGTAACTTTAGGATAGCCTGTGTAATGCCTGATACTATCTGAAAATGTGGCTCTATCCCACTGCCTATTCTGTTAACTTTGTGAAAAGTAAATAGTAAATATGTTTCCTGCCTAGATGTAGATGCCCTGAAGAGATCTTATGGTTCAAAACAGGCGTGTTGGCGTCTGTCATATGTTGTGAAAAATAATTGCAAATATGGTACCACAGACTGTTGATGATTGATAATAAACAACGTAAATTGAATCAACTATTTTCAACAATTAGTTTCCTTCAAATCAAAACACTAATAACACATTACATGGCAGTAACTACATATTTTAATCAATATGGGGACATCAAATAGCATCCATTTACTATTGAGTCAATGACACCAATCATTAGTGTGTTTCCTCAAGTATATTAGTATTACATACTTGCAAAGCATTCCAAACTCAGTTGGAGTCGGAGTAAGGATAACTTCACAAACTCCAATGCCGACTCCACAGCTCTGATTTTCGAACTTGCAAATCAAATGGAACTCATGAGTAATATAATGACTGAAGGCTGCAAGCATTGACACACGTCAATAAATTCATCTTAATGTAAGTTTTTTTGTGTTGGGAGTGTCCATTGTGTTTAAAAATCTTTTGGTTTCTTGATATTTTTAATTTTTCAGCAGTGGCTCTCGCAATGTGCAACTTTGCCCATCCCTTATTTACAGTCTGCATTTGGACTTGGTGTATATGCACTTTTTTCCAGTATGTATATGATGTAGAGAGTGGCATTGCTCATTTGAGGACTGTGCCCAGCTTTCTCAAGCTGTGACTCTTGATCTTTTGCATGTCTCATGGGAAAACACATTTATTGTTGATTGTAGTAAGTGCTACAGAAATTTTTTTATTGCGGTGTTTTTCAGTCAATAAGTATTTCTCACCACTTCAGTCTTATGTTTGAGCAATAAAAGTGGAGCAAATTAACGTATTAATATCTTGTAAAGCTAAATTGATTTGTTTAAAAAAATATGCTTTGAGAGAACTATGGTTTTAGCATGTCATTGATTTTTCCATAATTTTGCGTCTGCTCAAAAATGTTAGCTATGAACTGAAGTCAAGTGTGCCCAATTATTACATTAAGGTAATTTACTGATGGAGTCGACCATTACCTTTGTCAATGTGAAAAATTTATTGTCCTAAATAACGTAGGGTCTTCAAAAACTTGCTATGATGTTTATAAAGTACAACTGCTGTTGTTTTGAAAATCTATGCTTTGCAATAAGTTGGCGTGTACCCAAATAACCCACCAGTTTCCCCAAAAAGTTAGTGCGTCAACGACGAGATGGGAAATAAACGGCCTTGTGAAGACCTGCTTCAGCTAAAAAAGCCAGTGGTTGTTTTACGCCAGGGAGTGTATCAGTCTTGCTGCAATAATAGTGTTGATATACATTAAACAAGTTAAATAGCTTTGCATCAGTTAAAACTGTGTTGGTAAAAAGATTTTCTAGAGCGTACAGGTCTTTCTTGGATAGAATAGTAACAAATGCGATAGCTATGGGTAAGCAATGATGTGAACTGTAACTACAGGGAGTGACTTACCTTTGTTCCATCAGTTCACAACCACAGATGGGTTAACCATTAACCAATATAAGCATCAAGGTGCTTGGGGCATCAAGGGAAAAGTGGGTGTTGCAGAAATTCTTTATTGCCGAATTTTTAACGATGTTAAAGCATTTAAATGTCATGAACTGTTGTACCCGTATAGAAGGCTATAGATACAGGACAGGCTGGGCTATTGTTTATTTATTTTTAATCTCAATGGGTAAAATTTTTGAGTGGTTGATAGTGTTCACATTTTGTATTAAAGTGCTTAATTTGGTCCTCACTTTGATGCAGTCTTGACGTCTGTCGGTTGTAAACAATCTTTGAATGCATTGCTCGTTGCTTCAGTAGAACAACTTCAGTGTGATTCCATATGTGGTCAGTTTGTTGGAAGCCACTGTCGTGTAAGCAGTTGAACCTTAAGGGGTGAGGCTGTGTATGCCAATAATCTGTTGAGCTTGTTATATCTTTTTGTGTACCTGTAATCGAGCTTAGTGACGGTAGTGGTTGTTTGTGTTTTAAATAAACCACCCAGCACTAGGCCATCAGTGCTAAAAGTGTTATGCTTGAACACTTTCGCTAACATTATTCATGGGATTGCTTTGAATGCAGTTTGTGATAATCTTATTCAGGTTGCAGACATGATTTATAGGAATTTAGGAAAATCTGGTTTGCGTGTGTCTTGCATCGGTCTTGGTACATGGACAACTTTTGGAAATCAAATAAGTGATGAGTTGGCAGAAAATCTTGTAACAATTGCTTATGAAAATGGAGTCAACTTATTTGACTGCGCCGAGGTCTATGCTGGTGGTAAAGCTGAGATAATTTTAGGAAGTATTTTAAAGAAAAAAAAGTGGAGAAGATCATCATATATTATATCTACAAAATTATTTTGGGGTGGGATGGCTGAAACAGAGCGAGGTTTGTCAAGAAAGCACATAATTGAAGGTCTGCATGGTTCGCTTAAGCGGTTGCAACTTTCTTACGTTGACATCGTTTTTGCAAATAAGTATGATCCTAACACAGACATGCTTGAAATCGTGCGAGCTTTCACTTTTCTAATTAACCAAGGCTTGGCTATGTATTGGGGTACTTCAAGATGGACTGCAGCTCAAATCATGGAAGCTTGCTTAATTGCGCGGCAGTTCAATCTGATCGAACCTGTTGCTGAGCAAGCAGAGTATAACTTCTTTCAGAGAGAATTTGTAGAGGTGCAAATACCTTCGTTGGCTGAGAAACTCGGCATTGGTTCGTTGTCGTGGTCACCATTAGCTGGTGGTATCATCTCTGGTAAATATATGGAAACTCTTCCTGCTGGAGCCAGAGCTGGTCTAAATGGGTTCTCGTGGTTAAAGGAACGAATTTTTTCGGAGGCTGGTCGATGTCAACAAGCTGATCTAAAAAAAATACAAATTATTGCGGATAGACTGGGTTGTACGTTAGCGCAACTCGCCATTGCTTGGTGTCTTCGTTATCAAACAAACTCTGGAGTTCTGATTGGCGCTACGTCTGTTGAGCAGTTGTATGAAAATCTCAAGTCGTTGAACTTGCTCGCTAACATGTCCGCTGACATCCTCAAGGTAATCGACGACACACTTGGAAATGCGCCCAGTTGATATTATCACTTACGATGAGTTTGTAATGATGTTTTATGTTTTTTGTTACATCACTATACAGGGGTGTTATTGCAGTTTTTGGATGACTAACAAATTATGCTTGCTAGAATTTTGCAAAATATGTTTCAAATTTTTATCAAATGCAAAATAATTTTGGTAGTAATTTACCCTCGCTTTCCTTACGTCCTTTTCAGTTAAAGGTGTGAACTGTGACATGTTCCTTTCTGCTTTTGCCTTCTTGCAGCAAATTGTGCAGCGGACTTGCTAGACGGAGCTGTAAAAACTGCTGCACAGTAATTTACTGTGTAAAATTGTTGCCTTTCGATTTTTTTTTCAAACGAAAGCCTGGTGTTGGTAGTCTTATAATTTATTAATTGTTTTTGAGCGTAGAGTCAAATCATAAACGCTCGTATATATACCGGTATATACAGTAATTTATTAGGCAAGTCAGCTTGGTGTGGGTGCTTTGCAATAGGTAAATAACATTGCTTATTTAGGGATGGAGTTCTGAACCAGTGGTGAATAACGGGGTTTGCAAGTAGGGAACTAAGAATCTTACGCAGAGTTTATAAAGCGTCGTTTTGAGATGGCTAGAGCGTCGCGAGCTTACATCCTTGATGCCTCATTTTTGCCAATGAACCGGTGTTATTTTTTCGGAGGTCAACGTAAGAGCTTTTTTGTATTTGTCATTTATTGACTTTTTTTCGGAGATCGATTTACGCCATGCGTGACTGTTTTTTTTTTCGGTAGGTTAATGACGCGGCTGAACTAAGAAAAAATAAATTTAAATTCGATTGGTGTTGTGGGAAGTGGATACTTTTTCAAAGCTGAAAGTAAGCAATGACAAGAAAAGGTTAAGAACCACTGGTTTAGGGCCTGTAATCAGTTGCCAGTACTAGAAAATAGAGCAATTTTTCCTTATAGCGAACTTGCATGATTTTTTTTTGCTGGTAAAGAATGGAACATGAAATTTTGCCGCAGGCAGTGCTGTAATAACTGAAATTGCAGAAGAAACATGCGATGCAGGTGCGAATGTGTCTGCAACATCACTGTTCTCTAGTTGTATTCCGGAGTAGCTAGTTTGTTGGCATTATCTTTGAAGCATTTTTAACTGTATCGTTTGTGCTGTGAGAGCGTTTTAAAATATTTGTAATTAAAGTACGCGTAATAAATGATCGATCGAGGCGGTACTTGCAATTAGTACATACCCGCATTGTACATGATCAAGGGCGAGGGTTAGCGTTAAGATTAAGGTGAGTCCCCTTCATAGGATATCACGGACATTGCGGGTATTTGCGGACGTGTACTATTTAAAAGGACCGTGATCAAAGCGCTTTACAGTACTTTTTCGCACCTAATCAAACTTGGGTGCATTTGCATATGATTGCGTATCTGCTCTAATTAGGTTTAATTTGCTTTTTCATCGTTTGAGCTATTTGTTGTGAGCATTATGCAGGAAGATGTATATACATTGCGTTAGCGCTCAGGCTCTGTTTGCGAGTCTTTAGTCAGACTGGGGCCACCACGACGGGTAGACTGCTTGGCCCCACCACCTGTCTGCCACCTAAAGATAAAGGCATCCCGTTTAATGTCTTGTCCAAGGACACAACAAGCAAGCCTGCCGGCTTGTTCTCCACACTATCCCTATTTTGCTGAGCGCCAAGCAGGGAAGCTGTGAATACCAGTTTTTAAAGTCTTTTGGTATGACTCGACTTGGGAAATGAACCCCAGGTATACCGACTGCGAAGCGGACGATCTAACCACTACGCCATCGCGCCGGTTTTTAATTTGCTGTTGAGCTCATATGCTGTGTTTTATATGAAAAATTTATTTTTTTAAAAGTATTTGTCTATTTGTATTATTCTATTTGTAAAATGGCAAAAAATATCCGTTACACACTTGCTGACTGCACCATCGTATTGAGGCATTAATATAAGTGAATTAAAAATGGGGTTTTATTGGGGCTACGCAGTGGCGCCACTAAGAAGGACCCATTTCTGACTTACAGCGGCTGGAAAATATCATGCTTTAGAAAACAAAGGCCACGCACCCAACTTCATATCTTATGTGCATACTCAATTAAAGGTTAAAACGCGTCATTAGTGTGCAGGAAAGGAATAGTCAGAAAAAAATTACGTTCATTTTCTTCAGTAAATCACATGGGCTCAGTTTTTAAGATTGAATTAAATATCGTAAAAGGTTTTGTTGGTTTGCTTGAAAATACCTTAATGCTGGGATCAAGTACGAAAAATTGGCTACACTTGTGAGAAAGGCACATTAAAGCTATTTTAGGTAACGTAATTTAAGGTCATTTGGTAAATTTATTTACAAAAACGAAAAATACTGCTAGTAGTGATGCTTGGTCGGTTTGTGTTGACACTGTATGAAAAGCCAGTTTCAGACTTGGTTGTTCTTGAATTGTAAAAGCCTTGGAAATAATTGGCTCCCGTTTTCATTTAGAGCAGGGGTTGCCAAATTTTTACCTGGAGTAGGCTTTTATATCCGGCCCGCGGAGTCTTTTTATTAATTGAAAAACAAATGTATAGCGCAGTCTTTCCTTGACAGTGCCACTTCAATCATTTTGATAGCAAAAAGCATTGTTTTTGGTAGCCAGAGGGATAATGACTTTTTTTTTTGGAGATCACTTATTTTTCGGGCAATATTAAGCCACCTCCGACGTTCCTGACCGTTACTTTCTACCTACTTTGAGGAAACTTTGGCTTACGGGTTTTTAGTTAATCGGCTATGTAGTCCTCCATGGAAAAAGTTTGCAGACCCTTGATTTAGAGGATTAAAATACAATTAACACTGAAAGTTAACCACAAGAAATGTGATAAACCTTTTTGGTAATCCATTCTCTCCCGAAATAATTTTTTTTAACTTTTTATGTATGTCCAACAAGGATTCCAAGAAACTATATATTTCTCGTTAAATTTTTTTCTTTAGCGTTGGAATTATTGATGTATGCGATACCATGATATTCGTGGCTGTACCTTATGGCATAGGATTACATATGGTTTTAGTTTTTGATGCACTACGTTTTTTTCTGTGTTGTCTTACTGTCAAAACAAATCTACAAAATGACTCATTTGTACGTTATAAACTGCATTTTGACAATCTACGATAATAGCCAAGTTTTGCTGGCTGCCTACTTTTTTTGAAATTTTATTTGCCATATTTATCCTCCATTCTCGAGAAAGCGAATTGTATCGCTATATTTTGGACGGGCGTCCGCACTCGATTGGGAGTTACCATTTCCGAGGTGTCTGGGTCACCTGTCTTCCACGTAAAAGTGGGGGCGTCCTGTTGAGTGGCTTGCCCAAGGACACAACAAGCGAATTTGTCAGCTTGTTCTCCACAACCTCCTCTAAATGCCTAGCGCCAAGCAGGAAAGCTGTGGATACCATTTTTCAAAATCTTTTGGTACGACTCGACAAGGGGATTGTACTTCTTAATAACAGCAGTTGTATTGCGAAACCAGGGATGCGGAAGCGGTCCTTTTTCTACGGAAGCGGGAGCGCGAAAATTCCACCGCTTCCACATAGTAGGAAGAAAAGAAATTGGTTCTGCTATCCTTCGGAGAAGAGCGCATAGAGGGAGCATAAGCATTAAGAAATGAGAGCGAGGAGGAGTCGTTAAGAGAGATGTTGACCTCTACATAATCAGAGTAGGGGTCAAGCAAAGAAAGAGAGGAGGTAGAAAGCTCAGAGAAGAATAAGCCCTGCCTGACGAAAATGATGAAGCCGCCGCTAGCGTGTGTAACATCAGTAGAAAAAATACCAGATCGGGAGTGAGTGCCATCGGATCGCAGAGCAGAGATCCGGAAAGAGGAAGATAAATTAAGGTTGGATTTCGGGATACAAATAAGGTCAACGGGATGAGATAAAATAAAGTGTAGCAGTTCAGTGCTCTGGGATCCCCAGCATTCCATTGAAGAACCCTGAGGGAGTTAGGGAGGGGAGGAGGTACAGAGAAACAGCCAGGAGCATGAGGCGGTGGTGAGGGTGCAGAGGGAAAAGATACAAAGTGGGTGGAAAAAGGATCAGAGATTTGAAGACGAGGGTGGGGTGGGAGTGCTGCATTACCAGAAGGGGGCCAGATTGAGCAGTGGAGGTATACCAGCTGGAGGAGGAAGTCACAGTGCTAGTAGGTGTGGGATCTTCAAAAAAAGCAGGGACGCAGCAGGGAAGGCAGCTCCAGGAGTGAGAGCTGCCAAGAGTTCTGAATCTAGAAAAGGAGAGTAGTGAGCACTTTAAATGAACCCAATTAGAGCATGGGCAGCATTGCACTGAACTACCCCGCCAGGTCGCATTTTCAGCCCACACTGAACAGGGAAAGACGGGACAAGGGTTAGGATGAACGTTGCCGCTCATCACGAGAAAAATGAGAAGACGGGCAAGAGAAAGACAGGAGAAGAGAGAAGACAGGCTGATTTTAAAGAGGCTGCGTGCTACCCTTCTGCGGTCATTCAGGAGGCTGCACGGCGAAAAAATGGTTTGTGGGAGCGGAGTACTTGAGGTAACTGGGACCCTCGGGAAGACCAACAGCCATTTTATTTCAACCCAAAGGGGGGTTGGGGACCGCATCACCACGTTGAAGCGACTGTTGATTGGTGCAGTTCAATTTTGCCCGCTTTACATGTATATACTATATATACAACAGAAATTTCGCACTTCACTATCCAAAAAGATCGGAGTCAATACGTGTTTTGAGGACGGATAGAAAGTCCGTAATGATGATTAGAGTTAAAGTTAACTCAAAGTCAGAGTCAGTTGAAGATAGAGGTGAAAAATCAGCGCTATACGGTGTAATTTGTTGTTTTGACGACAGGTTACTAATTACTATCGAGAGCTGTAATATGTGGTCATACGGTTTAGATCTGAGAAGCATTAAGTTAACTATTGTAAAAGTAGTTGCAAGTAGTAAAGGAACTTGTAATAGCTGTCTATTTGTTGAAGTGTTTAATTATTTTTTGAATTGTAGTAACGAAATATTTGATCTTCTTGCGAGCAATTCGTGATTTATAAATTTTTGTTAGTGGGGGTTCCGTGACAAACGCAAAAGTACATTAGGGGTTCCTCGATCACAAAAAGATTGAAAAGCACTGTTCTACATTCAACACGAGTTCTAATATCTAAGAAAAAGAAATATAGAGTAGTTCGAAACAATAAGCTCAAGCGAAGTAGGTAAAGTAATAGCAATAAATGAAGGTTTTTGTCTTTTCAAAATGATGAAGTGTAGAAGGCAAGCTACACACCCACAAAAGTTAAAAAAATTATTAACGATCGTTTTTTTGTTTTTTATTAGTCGAAGCGGAAGCGATAGGTGTGGAAGCGGAAGCAGTTGAAAAATAACCGCTTCCACATCCTTGTGCGAAAGTGTATCTACGTTTTGTCTGTAGGCTAACGTTGCTCATGTAGACTACTTTTAGCGCAACCTATTTGTAAATCCAGGTAACTAGGTTTAGCCATTATTTTTGGCTCTCAAATAGAAGTTTTCTTGAAGTCAAGGTTGTCATAATCTTTGTAAATGGTGCGCATTTTTTCTTTTTATTGATGAGATTGTCGGAGAGGTCAGCAGGCTTACCAATAAAACTACCAAAGATTTTGCGCTGTTATATCTAGTAGGCTGAGCACATTAGAGTTTGTTAGTAAGTTTATTTCTAATGTACTGCAGCACAATTTTTATTTCACTTTTACATTGGATTTCTCCCACAAAAGCGTGAAGTATAGTTTGGCGCCATGGTTTTTCTGTCCCTGCCCTTTCTCCCAAAAAAACATGATCTTGCAACATTATTGAATATTATTGATGTCATTGTAACGTGTAAAGAGTGAGAATTTATCTATAAAATTACTTTTCTAGATATCTCGGTTGTACCAGAAAATATAAACCGCTTTTTATTAAAGATTTTTTCGGCGATAATAAAACCAAATTGATTGAAATTTTACACACAGCAACCTTAGGATATTATCAACACTTTTACGTAGTATCCAAAAGAACAGTTGCAAATTATGAGAGTATTGTCAAATTCAAAATAACGTCTCAAAAAATGCAATATCAGAGTAAAATTGTGCAAATAAGTGCTTTGTTTCGTCATAATTGTGTTTGCAGCAGGATGGGGCTCCTTCCCACACAAGTAACCCCGTAGCACTCCAACTTCGGGCCCCCCCAAAGTAAGCGCAAGAGCCCCTGCGCACAGGTCATATCACTTTAGAGGTGTAAAATTGAAAAGCTGAATTAAGAAAATACACCACAATTTGTACATAAGTAAACAGGCTAATGTCAGAATAAAGCATGCCGATACCGAAGGTGCAAGTCATAAAAAATTCGGCGCCGATGCCAGAGTTCAGTAGGACATTTATGCAGACACTGCGAAACGAAAGCAATGACACTGAAAAACATGAAAAAGTTATAAAAACACAGTATCATTTAAATAGTCTGGAGCGAACCTTTTTGTTCGCAAATGCTGTTATGACATTGTCATAATCAAGAAATCGGGCGCAGTCACTTTCGATTGACAACATGGCTAATGAAGATAGTCTACTGTCTGTCATAGACGTTCTATTAAAAGTTTTGATCAGTTTCAATTTGCTCAAGCTTCTTTCAGCGCTGGCAACAGTCACGGGGTAAGTTAGTAAGATTCGAAGTGCGATGTACACATTCGGATACAATTGAAATAAATGAGTCTTTAGAAGATAGTTCAGAAAGTCTTGAGCCGTATTGAGATTGCGTTTTTTTTGTAAAATTAAAACAAACCGCTGTAGCTCAGCGCTCATTTCATCAGAATCAATGTCACCGAACTTTTTTTGGAACTCTTTACAGCAAGTAAGAAGAGCATTTTCTTGTTGCACAAGCAAAAGTTTGTCTCGTGTGTACAAAAACGAAAAGGCGGAAGAAACCTCACGTAACAAATTAAAGCGCTCCTTTATTGACATAATAGCCTGGTCTACTAATGGATAGAAAAAGTTGCTTTTAAATTTCAGTTCAGGAGTAGCTCGTTGTTCCTCTTCACCTTGGTAATCAAACAATCTTCTTTTCTTTCCACTTCTTGACGGAGGAAAAGAAGGATCAATATCCAATTCCTGTGCTATTTCAACAGCAGATGTTGCGGCACTGTCATAACCCGTTGTGCGATAGTTTTGCAAAAACTTTTCAGTTGCCTGGATTTCCGTTTCCATTGTATGAAGGGAGACTCCATACGATTGAAGAATCTTGCTTGCTTTATTGACTTGGAATAGGATATCATACCAAATAAACACCGACAAAAGAAAACTCCATTTTGATAAATGAGCTATCAACGATTTTGTTTCTGAGGCAGCTCTTCCATCTTTTCTTTCTATGGAAATGGCTTCCAAGTCTTTCAGTGCCAGCAACACCTCTTTTAAATTGTATCGAAGAGGTTTGATGCATTTAATTCTGCTTTCCCAACGAGTATCAGATTGTGACTTTATGGACAGCTCCACATGTTTCTTCAAAATTTCCCAACGCTGAGCAGAGGAAGAAAACAGCACATACAACCTTGTAAGTACTCCAAAAAATGTCAATGCTTCCGTCGATCAATTAGCACTGTCAACAACAACTAAGTTAAGGGTATGGTTTGCACAGGGCACGTAAACAGCTTTGGGATTGATGTCTAGCATTCTTGCTTGGATCCCAGAATGTTTTCCTTTCATGTTAGCACCATTATCATATGACTGACCTCGACAATCAGACAATTCGAGTTGCAGTTCGGTCGCTTTTTCTAAGAAAGCGTCCAACAAGCCTTTCCCAGTACTGTCACTTATTCTCAAGTAGCCAAAAAATGTTTCTTTAACAACAGCAGCTTCTTCATTATATAGTACATAACGGAGAATGACAGACATTTGTTCATGATGTGACATATCTGGAGTGCAGTCCAAAATTATAGAAAAATATTTTGCCAATTTCAATTGCTGTAAATTTTCTTTTTCAACTTCTGTCGCTAGCAATTCAATTAGTTCATTTTGTATGGTAGGACTCAAATAGTGATCTTTAGTGTTTTTATTCTTGATTCTGTCTTGAAGCTCTTTTAGGATCGGATCTCTTCTTGCCAAAAGCTCAAATATACCCAGAAAATTTCCATTGTGAGGAGATCCTAAGACTTCTTCAGATCCTCTAAAAGCAAGATTCCTTTCCGATAGAAACAAGGCAATGTCGATAAGTCTCTCTAAAACAGGGGTTCCCAACCAGGGGTGCTCGCACCCCTTGGGGGTGCGAAGCAGCATCCTAGGGGGTGCGAGATGGTCATTCAGATTTTTCTGTTGCATTTTTGTCCTGTCATGCTCAGTTCATCATGTGTTAATAGTTCTGCACAATCAGTGTCTAATTACAGCATGCCTAATGCGCGGCCTTCACTTCAGCCCGAAACGATGCGAGGGTATTTTTTTTGGGAGATCACCTCTGCAATAATGGTGAGAAAACTGCGGAATTTGCCTGCTTGAAAACTACGGAATTAGACTCTAAGCCAGGGGTGGCCAAATGTGGCGCATTGCATGGTTGGAGGTGGCGCATTTGATGTTTTGGGCAATTTGAGGAAGTGTGCTTATATATGCCCCGAAAAATTTGTCACAGGTTATTAACACTCTGAAGTGAAAAGAACGATCAACTCAGGTTTGATCTCCAAAAAAAAAAAGGCGATAGCTGAAAATGCCACCAAACTTCACGCCAGACAAGTGATGACCTTTTTTTTTTTTTTTTTTGGAGAACACCGCTGAATGTGGCCTTATTTTGACTTCAAAGCATCAAGACATTACTACACGCTTGAGGGCAATGACAAGTTATGAATGTTTGCGTGGCGCATCTTCAAATGAATGTTTGTGTGGCGAAAAATTTTGGCGCATGGACTGAAATCGTTGGCGCATTGAGCCAAATTTGGCGCATTTCATGTTTAGAGGTGGCGCATTGCTCACTTTGCAATCTAAATTTTGGCGCATGGTCTGAAAAGTTTGGCCACCCCTGCTCTAAGCATGCTTAGTGCATGGCCTTATTCTTCACATGTTAAAATACTATAGGGGTGCGAGAACATATTAAGATATTTTAGGGGTGCGAGAACATATTATAACAATATAGGGGTGCAGGCCATTAAAAAGGTTGGGAACCACTGCTCTAAAACATTTCTCCAAAAACGTCTTTCATTGAAAAAAATATTCATCTCGCGTTTGTCGATAGTGGATGAATTTCTTATCCCTTCAGCTAGCAACATCCATTGACTGCAGCATTCTTGGTGGGAAATGCCGTTTTCATGGTCTTTCAGTTTTTTCGAAAAACCCTCCCATGTATTTATACCACTACAAAAGGGGCTTAGTGTTTTTCCAAATAGCTTACAACAAAAGCAAAAAACTTGATCTGATTCCCCAGAATAAACTAGCCACGACCGTGAAACACTTTCACCATTAGGTAACACACGTTTATAATGGTTGGAGGAAAAACGTCGCCTTGGAGTTGTGTTATTATATGGAAAATTCATTATTAGTTGATGTGGTCCACGCTTTACTATATCACATCGTTGAGCATCAGAAATACTTTCAAACCATTTACATGGGTCATCAGGGATAGGGGTAAATTGAGATTCAGTTATTTTTGATATTGAAGGTTGCGTATTGGCAGGTAAATCACAACTTACATTTTCTGGAAATTCACAATCACTTCGATGCTGATCGTCATAGTCTTCTTTTTCTTGTACACTATAGTTTTCTTCATCCCTCTCGGTACTAGTGCCAGGTCTACTCTGCTCAGTAATCTTGAAAAAATCTGTCATCTTGGGCAATTTCGCTACAGCATCTCGAGCAGTGGCTGCTTCTTTTCTCTTTTGAGCACCACTTTTTGAACGTTTCATTCTATACAATGTCAATAAAATACTTTATCTGCACTCTGCAGTGTATATATATTGTCCCGATATTTATAGCCAAACAGAATTCCAGACCATTCTATGATTGTTTCGTAACAACGGCATTGTTACGTCAATCGAATATTGAAGATTCTACCAGAAAATCAATCGAAATATTCTAGATTCTGCGAGATAAAATGACGTTGCATTCACTTATGATGTCACAAGCCAATTTCTTCCTACAGTTAAAATCGGTTGTAAACAAGTCTGCTGAACTGAAAATAGTCACGTAGCCAAAAAGCAATTTCAGACTAACTTGGGCCCCCAAAGTTGGCCTGGGCCCCCCCCAATCGGGGGGTTTGGGGGGCGGCTGCTACGTCTCTGCAAGTAACTCAGGCTCATCTGGAGGAGTCTGCACCAGAATTCATCATGAAGGATAAATGGCTTCCGCAAAGTCCTGACTACAACTCGATGGATTATACTACATGGGACTCTTTGAAGGAGAAAGTTTACCGCGGAGTGCAAGACAAATTGACCGAGCATTAATGAACAGGATAATAATATCATGGGAGGAGATATCGAAAGAAGCTGTGGAAGAGACGGCTTCGTTTAGTGGTGGAGGAGGATGGAGGTCACATTGAGCATAGACTGAAATAAATGAATTTTATTCTGATATTGCAGTTTTTGAGACGTTGTTTTGAATTCGACAATATTCATACAGTTTGTGACTGACCTTTTACATGCTTTGTAAAAGTGTTGATAATATCCTAAGGTTGCTGTGTGTAAAATTTCAATAAATTCGGTTTTATTATTGCCGAGAAAATTCTTGGCAAAAAGCGGTTCACTTTTTCTGATGCAGCCGATATATCTTACATGCCTTTTACAAAGCATATTAGGATGTCATAATGAAAGCATTGACCTCTGTTGATCAGCTCCCCCTATTTTTCTGGAAGTGTTGTAGCGATCTTCAAGCAGGTTGGGTAATCGGCAATCGTACGAGAAATTGATGGCAAGTTTGGTTTATCCTGATGCTCCACGTAGACAAGATAACAAAGAAATCAACCGAGGTTCCATAATATTAAGTGTTTGGAAGAAAGAAAAATCTAAAGGTAACGTATATGCACATTGCCAATGAATTGCTGAAAGATGATAAAAGATATAAATTGTTTCCTATAGTTGTTTTTTCTGACAACCTGGTTTTGGTAAATGTTGCTATTTGATTAAACGTTAGCACACAGCAATGGTTCCTAAACGCAACAAACCAAATCAAATTTTATGGGAGGTTAAAAAAAACTTTCAAAAAAAACACTTTCGAAGAAAAGAGATCTGCAAATTTGTTTTGGAAAAAAATTAATTCTTCCAAAAAGTTAATGCCCCAGAAACAATAATTTATTTTTTTGGTATTTGCGTTTGTTGTGTGGCGAATAGAGTAAATGTTGAGAGTGGTGGTATTACAAGTTGAAAGAACTGGTCCTGAAAAAAAAAATGATAAATACTTCCACAATAGAAGGCGAAAACATTTTTTTGGAGAAAAAAACTTTCAAAACGGATATACCAGCCGAAACATTTTTAACCGGCCAAGCGACACCTCTAAATGTCAGGAAGATGTAGAATGACTTCAGGCAGGGCAGTGGAGGTAATGTAAAACTTCAGAAAGGGCAGTGGACTTCAGAAAGGGTTGGGAAACATTGGTCTACAGCGTTACTAAAGAAATCTCAGCTTACATGGAAATTTGAAGTTCGAAGTTGACAACACTTGCGCCTTTCCTATATAACATCAACATTAAAATCTATCCATCAAAATACCCACTTAGTATAAACGTAAACACGCATATAGACTAGAATCGTATATGATTCTGAGGGGGGAGAATCGAGTGTTTTAAGGTGTGTAGTTACCAGACGGCGATTCCTTTCTCGAGATGGGGGCATGGCGGAAGACCAAAGAAGCCGGGTTACTCTCCAAAGTGGGGACTAGTAATTGCAATTAAATAAGCAGTAGCCAAAGAGCGGGCGGCGTAGAAAGTCGGTAGCGAAGCAGGACAGAGTGAAGCAAGAAATATTCTTAAGTTAAATGACCACAGGCAGACCAAAAAGAATTGACCATTCTGCGAATTCCAACCAGGAAATAGAGTTTTACAGAAGGCTGTGTTCGCTGCAGGCAGAACAAGAAAGAACTCTGTGAGAAAAACGAGAAAGAAAATTTTTTTATTGGATACTGAGGAGAAGTGCATCAATTCATTTTGATGATATAGGACGCCTCCAGTACAAAAGAAGAAATGGTGATTACGAGAAGTAAGAAAAGACAGACTACAAAGTACTATAAATGGCAGCTCATTGGCCTCATCATTACCACGAAAAAATGGGAAACCAGCGACTCATTGTAGCCTGATCGAAGAAGAGAGGATCGATATTTCCTGTCAGATGTGACAGTGAGGAAGATAAGATGGAGTGCGGGAAAGTATAGCGAAAGCCTCTCGAGAAGTAGAAGTAAAGTTTATTGGTGCTTTCGAAACCAAAGGCAAATTTGCGGAATGGCGCAAATTTCACCCAAAAACTTGAGCCAACTGGGCTTGCCGATAATAGCCCAAGAGAAAATCTGACACTGAGTGACAATTGGCAACAACGCAAGAGCTTCCTTCGCCAAAAGAAAGAGACTCCAAGTCGTCTGTCCAAATAACAAAATTATAATTTGGGAGAGAGTCAAGGTGGGCAAGAACAGCACCTAAGCGAGAAAAAAGGGTCAGAGCAAAAAGATGGAGGCAATAGGAGCTTCCTTTGCAGAGAAAGTAGAGAGAAAGCATGAAAGGGTGAGCTGTAGCAAAGTTTCTTCAGGAGGACCTGAAAAGCGTAGTGGTTTCTCTTAGATGAAGGGCCTGCTCATTAGTGAACACGGCGAAATATGTCAGGGTGACTCGTAAGGGAGGCAGAGAAGCCGCAGAGAGAAGAAAAAATAGAGAAGAGTGAGAGGCAGCCGAAAATTGCGCGAGTGGTTGCTCTGCGTGAAAGTCTCTCAACTTGATTAAATCAAGAAAAGACAGCTATTCGATGAAGTACAAGCAAAGAACGGACCAAAAAATCTTTGTACACATGTAATAGAAACTTCATAAGAAAGCAGAAATACAGCGTTAGAGTTTGAGGCAAGGAAACAACTTGATTTACAGCAAAGATGTACGTTTAAAAAAGAAAAGAGAGCGAATAAATGTGATCCCAAGAAAATTGGGAGAGGGGCTAAAGCGGAGAAACGAGTTAATTGATTTCTTGTTTTTGACATTAGCCTGCTGACAGGGGTCCTTAGGGCGTCGCCCTTGGGGTCAACTAATTATTATAAATTTGACTGGACAAAACTGATTGTCAAACACACGTTTATTTACCATAAAACTAACCTTTTTGTTCAGCTCTAAAATGATTTTGATTGATCGAACGCTTGGGATGATGAAACAAATATTTCTGCTTAATAATTTAGATATAAGTGGTAGTACGTTTCGAAGTAGCGAACAAACTAGTCTGTGTAAATACTTTTTGTATTCAGTCAGTTGTAGTTGGCTAATGTGGTTGAAGTACGATTAACCTTGGACGGTATAGTCTTACAGCATTGAAATTCATTCGCCCAACAGCCTTTTTTCTGTAAAACAAAGTAATCGCGGTTGGAATAACTAATAGTCTACCTGAAAATTGAAGGAAGTATAGCCTTATCGACTTGTTAATAAGAATATAAAAATTCACAAATGACACTTATAATCAACTTAAATCTTTGTTATTGCAAGCTTTCGTGAGCGAATGCTCACTTCTTCAGGCAAAATAAATTAAGACTAATGAATGAATTGAGATTAATACAAATGACTATGGCAAAAAATTAGACATAAAATATACATACTGTGACATCACAAACAGGTAAGTAGAGACCGGAGTCAATAAAAAAATAGAATGAAAAAGAAAAAGGTGAAACATAGGTTAAGAAGATTAGCAAGAAAGTAGATAGATAGAAAATAGAGGAGGAAGTAAGTGAAGAAATAGTTACGTAAGGTAGAAGTAGTAAGAAGCCAATTATTGTTTTTTCAAGTAAAGTGATAAAAAACCTGAGTTTGTTTAGTCCTTCTTGAATACAATTGAATTTGGATATAAGCTTTTGTTCTTCGATTTGTCGTTGTCTCCGGTTCGTGTTGCTTCGTTTTGGTATTGATACTTGAAGATGACTGACTGAATGTTCAGAAAGATTAAAATGCTTGGTAACGGGTTTGTTTATATTTTTTCGGATATCACTTTTGTGTCCGTTTATTCATTTTCTGATGGTATTTCCAGTTTTTCAAATATACTGTATATAGCTTTGGGGCAGAGTAAACAGGAGAGTAGGTACACGACATTGAACGAAGTACACGTAAATTTTTCCCAAATGGTAAATTTGTAATTGTTGGGTCCTGTAACAATGTTATCAGTCCTGATCTGTGCGCAAAGTTGGCGTCTGGGAGTATTTTAGAGAAAAGTACCCTGGTGAGGTTGAGGGTTTTTATTGGAGGTGAGTATACGTTTGAAGTAGGGCGTTTGTCGGTAAGCGATTAAGGGGGACAAGAAAAAGATGTTGTAATAGAGGGTCGCTCTTAAGAATAGGTTGTAGTCTTTTGGCAATATGAGTTACAAATCTAATCTGTGGGTGATAGGTTAAGATTAAAGGGGTTCGTTTTTTTGGGACTTAGGTTTGTATTGAAGTAGCGAATCTCTGGGAATAGATCGAGCTCTATTGATCTGTTTATTTATTCATTCAGTATCGTAACTAATTTCTGAAAGATGTATTTACGTTAAATGTAATTAGAATCGCGATCATTATTTTCCGAGCAAATGCGGTTGTATCGCAATGCTTGACTAAAAATAATCGATTTCAAGATATGAGGTGGGTGGGAGCTTTTGGGGTGTGCGTAGTTGTGTTTGAGGGTTGGTTTTTGGTAGAGTGTGGTGACGAGCTTGTTGTCTTTGATCTTTGATTTCGCAATTCCAACAAACGTTTGATCAATAAGTAGGTGAAACCCCAGCATATACACGTATCAAGCACTGGTCTTTTCGTTTCTCGTTTTTTCGAGCAAGGATAATACGTTGGGAGAACGAAGCTTGGCAATTTATTGCAATGAGGTTGTTTTAGGCCATTTTTAATGGAAAGTTGAAGAGTGTGGACTGCGCAGCGCATATGGTGAATACGAACAAGAGAAGGCAATTCGTTGTCATCATCACCGTCATCTTCTTCGATTAGAGAAGGTGTTTCCTCTAGTAAAGCAGAGGTATCATTTTCGTTCAACCGTTCTACGGTTTTCGTCATTTTGCTTGCGTTGCCAACAATTAATGCAAGTGCATTTTCTGTTGGTACTTCATACTTTTGCAAAGTTGAATTAAACATGCAACACTTTTGGTGTCTACGCAAACCAACGTTTTTATCTCTGTTTGTTTCTTTCTTTCGTTGCAATACCGAACATTGAAGCCCAAAAAACTTCTCAGTTGCCTCGTTGCGCAGTCCATTTTAACGAAAATTAGTTTTCCTTTTAAATCGTTTTTTAATGAATCCTTCATCTGGTTTGCTGCGTCAGTAGCAACTTTACGGATTGATTCTCTTGAAAGTGACACTCACAACTTTTGAGCAGTTTCGCCATTTAAAGCAAAGAATCCTTGACTTTCAAAAATACTTAATGGAACACCAGACATGACCATTTGCACTATTCCTCGAATAAACTTTTCTTTATTCATCGAAATTGTTATTGATAGTGGAGTAAAATGAGACTTAATAGTTGGTTTGCTTGAGGATGCCAACTTCTTTTTCTTCGATCGTAATCTTGATTCATCTTCATCGGCCAACTTCACCCGCTTCCAGCTTTCATCATGGCATCTTTCTAAATGCCCTTTCAAATTGCTGCACGGGTTCCACTTCCCAATCGCTATATTTGTTCTACATGCTTCGCCATTGTTCTTTGTTTCTATACATTGGTACGCTTCGTTTTTTTGATCAAATTGAAATGAGTCATATACGCGACTGTATTGATTGCTTCGTTTAGCCATCGGCTTTTCAAAATTAAATTTATTATTAAGTTATTAAACATGTTACTCTGCGTAAGTTTAAAAAATACTTAGCGTTATCAATATCATTTAAAAATATTTTTACAACCGGCGTTTTACTTCATCGTATCTGTACATTTAAGAATTTATCTGTCTAGACGACAGTTGTTTTTTTTCTAATAAATCTAATTGCTTTCAGTTTATTCACAGTTAATACTATGTCTGTGTTGCGTTGCTGCGAAATATATCAAGGCAGCAAACTTTATCGGCTACTCTTCTTTTCCTAAAGTAGCTTGAAAATATTTAAAGCAAGTCTGAAAAACCTTCGTCAACTTAGATAAATTAACTTCTCAAATAAATATAAAGACAATTTGAAGTACTATCTTAAAACAACAATAACTGACTACGTTATAAAATATTTAGAAAAGTACTGCGGGAATAAAAAAAATAACGCAATTGCATTCTTACTTTTTCGGTTGAAATTACTCAAATATTGAACTTGAACTTGCCGAACTTTTTTTAAGTTCGAGTTCATGATATTTTAAATTTCGAGCTCGAGCTCAAGTTCGAGTTCGGCAAAAAAATGCCGAGTTCTTTGAGTTCGAGTTCAAGTTTGAGTTCGCAGCCCTGCATACCAGAAACAATGTTGCGCCAAACTTCATTCAAACAATTGTAGCAACACACTTTATTATAACCAACTTCATCTAAATTCAAGTAGAATAGTTTAGTTTCCGACTTTAGCTTATTAAACACCTAATCTAGTCTACATACAACTACCAACTCTTTTGGCTTACTACTGATATCGCAAAACAACGGTACAGTAAAACAACAAATTTTGCGCTGTGCTTGAACGGTCACGTGATCATGTGATCAACAAAAGGCAGCAATTTTAACCTAAAGACGGCTTACAGAAAACGTGGCGACAACGACTGAATAAATATCTAACACACTGTTTTGGCGAAAAATAAATTTGCACCCGACAGAATATATAAAATGGACTACACAGGCGTTACACTGCGCAGTCTCCCAAACACGTGTTGTTTGAGAAGGGAGTGGTGCAAGTAGACACCTAAGTTTGGCGGAACGCGGTGAACATATTTGTGCTATAAACGCAATGGGAAACAGCCTTCCGCCGTTGTTTGTTTTTTGCGGGTAAATTACAAAGAACATTTTGTACGACATGGGTCTACTTGTTCAGTTAATGCGACTGATAAGTCTGAGTGGACTACATAGGAAAAAATTGTTCACTAAAGAAAACCCAATTTTTCTCCTTTTAGACAAAAAGCCACTTCTCTCTTCAATCAGTTCAACTGGCCGAACAAAATGATGTGACAGTTCTTCCTATTCCGCCTCATACCACGTCACATCAATTGCAGCCGTTGGATACGGTCGTGCTTTGCCCGATGACAGCTCAATCAGGCAATAGATACATAAATGAAATCGAATCCAGAAAAATTCCGTCACTAGTAGCCAAGGCATACTTAACACTGTTCATTTCGTTGAACTTTCAGTCCGGCTTTAAATCAACCGGTATTTTCCCCTTTGATAGGAATGTGCTTACCAATGATTGCTTTGCCCAGTCAACATTGACTGACCGACCTCACTTGACATTTGATTATATCAGTACGAGACTCTACAAATACAACAGAATCTAGTGAAGAAGAAAATCTAACGATTGGTATTGTTGATCATAAACGTCCGAGCTCAAGTGATGATGATAAAAGGTATGTGTTGCCAGCACACATTTTTTCTCTACCAGCAGCTGGTCCGCAAAAACAAATACGAAAAAGACGTAAGAGGGCTAAAACTAAAATTCTCACCGATACACCAGAAAGAGAAAAATTGGAATTACTACATGCTGGTAAATTATTTAAAAAACACCCGAAAAAAGAATTATTACGACTGAACAGTCAACTGACTCAGAGAGCAACGAGTCTGCTGAACTACTACAAACTATTTGCAATGACCTCAGTGATGACGACTTGGATGTTATCGAGCCAGCAGAAGCCGATTGGTCAGCTTTACAGGAAAAAGCGTTCTTTATTATGTAGAGTCATTAAGTGTACAAATGATACAACAGGGGGGGGGGGCGTGTGAAGGTAAATTGTTAAAGAAAGGATTGCAAAACGTTAGTTTTCCCTGCAAACTTAAAGAACTGCGTGAATTTGTTTAGGTAATTTAAGCGGTGTGTTCTGTTGAATTTTGTATAAACTATTTCTGTCATGCGGTATAGCTAATTTACTGTTAATTTGCCCAATTTATGTGGATGCTGTATAATGTTGGTAACTGTATTTTGTGAACATCAAAACGATTCATAGCCTGTCATCGCAAGAGGACACAATTTCTTGAGTAGCTGGGCGTAAAATATTCAAAGCAGTAAAAAATGCATAGTAATGAAGAAATTTAATATCATTTGCCTTGTATGAAATCTCAACTAACATAAAGGCATTTAAATAATTTGAAGAATATTTTGTGAGTTCAATTTGGCTTTTATTGCATGAGGCTCAACTAATCCTATAGACTGATTCAACTCACCCCTTCAATTGGGTAAGTTGAATCAGAAACTTGATCATTTTGGTATTGAAGTTATTCATGAAATAAAAGTTGCCACAGCAAGTAATTTATGAGTAATCATGCGTGTTAGATGTTACCACCTAATGTCCAAGTGCCAGGTTGATAGTGTCAGTATTGTGTGACTTATGATCAAAAGCGGAAAATTTGGTTCAATTTACCCCGTTCTCCTCAACTGTTTTTTATTTCTTATCCTGAACCTGGATTTTCACTTCTACTTAGACTGAAGGCGGCTTCTTGACTTAAACAATGCTGCCACTAGTGCTTTTGGTGTACTGCTCATCCCGGTATTGAGCAACCGGGAACGTAGGCTAGATTTAAAGGCCTTGTGGGAAATTAAAGGGGCTGTATTGTTGGCGCTGAATGCGCTGCTTGGCACACTTCTTCACGTTTGAGTTTTCTACTTAAGGTCTGCTAACTATTTCTATTAGGTTTTTTTTCTCATATGAAAATCTCAACTTTACTGCTGGAGACAAGGCATTAGTTGTCTCAACATATCTAGTGCTAGAATCTGATTACTGGTAACTGTTCTTTTGTTGTGAAATTGTCGTATTATTTATTTTAATTTAGAAGTGGTTGGACGACCAGCAATCTTTTGAATTGCGTAATTACCGCTTTATTACCAATTGTTTACATTTGCTATAAAATGCTTATTGTCTTTGTACTGTGAAATTCTGCCCCCTACCTCCTTATTTTATGAGGAAACGGTCACATGAAATGACATCTTTAAGTTGTTGGGAAGCTAAATCTTTGATTTATTTTTCCAAAGTTAGCTGTCGTGAAATGAAAGTGGTTTCGGGGGTTGCAGCCATACATTTAACTTCAGGCTAAACATCATTTTCGCAAGCTTCTTTGCTCTCCCTATATCTGGATTGCACTTTGAGTGATACATCTTTAGTAATTGAGAACTGAATTTGGTATCCACAACACCAACACTTTTTCTGAATTGCATTAGAACTGTTGTTTGATCATTTTCTGAATACAACTTTCCGGTATCAGGAACGAGTTGCTTGGGTTCGTGTATCGAGTCAAGTTGCGATTCATTGATGTCGAGTCATTTAGTCCAAACGACTCGAGTCGAGACGAATCTTTTTTATCACGTCTAGATTCTTTCCAACACTTCATAGCTCTCGCTTAATTTTCTTGATTTTTTAAATAATTGCTGCGGAAAGCATGGGATATGGAAAACAATATATTTCTATCACAAGCACTGCACGTAGCAGAAGATATTGCCTATAAGTGCCTTTTTCAAAAACAAACTACACGGAACGCACGAAGTTATAACTAGCAACTTATTTGACATAGTCAACGTATTTTTACACTTGGGATAATTCAGCAACAAAGATCTTTGGTTTTTAACATGATTCTTGATTATTGCGTTACACTAAGCAATTAATACATATATGCTTGTAAAACATTACCACCAAACAGAAAACTAATCGTTTATTTCATTTTACTATTAGGCTTATTAAAAACAAAAAAGAGAATCCGGCGTACAACATCTTGTTGGACTGTGATACTTACACTTTTACACAAATGAAAAGTAAATCATTCTTTCCAGATTTTACAACCTATAATTTTAAAACAAATAAAATTGGAATCAGAGCTGTCTAATGTAAAATTTCATGATTTAGGAAGTATTATATTTCCGAGTATTCTAATCTGTAACTACTGTTTAGAGAGAAAGCTGTTTTAAAGCAATGCTCTGACTTTGAAAAAGGCTTTGATTTTGTTCAGAGGCGGCTCGGCTACCTTCTTTCTTCAACACCGTCCACTTTTGTAATTTTTTCTGTGACCGTTTATTCTGTGTGGCTACTAGACAGTTGGACACAGGCTAAAAGCTTTCGAAAAATGTTACTTCAAGCAATCTTTAAATTTGGTAGGCCTACCACGAACCAACTTTTCTAAAATCAATGGAGTACTTGCAATATACACCTTGAATCAGACGAGTATTATCTCGTCAATGCAAATGCTGATGTTATTGTCAAGTACACCCATTGATGTACAATTGTAGTAGAAGCAGTAGCTATTTCAGTGTTTGTTATTTTCCAAGTTACCCTCTTTTTCCGATTTTTTTCAGACTTTAAAGATCTAATTCAATGTGTGTCTGCTGCTACACACTTGCATGTTCTGAAGCAACGTGGCACATCAAACCCCAGATGCCTTTTTCGAAGAATAGGCTTACCAATAGAACTTTTACAACGTTTCTAACTTTATGCCAATAAACCACGGAGGCTGCTTCACAAGGTTTACCCAGGTCTTTATTTCGACATCTGATTGACAAACTACTTCAGTCATTTTATCAAAGCACATTTTATCAATTCGATCAAAGCACTTGTTATAGTTATCACATTTTTATCTTCAGATTATTAGAGAAATTTTGTGGTTCAGCATAGAGTAGCTTGTGTTGAGACCAACTTCGGAGTAGCTAGTGCTGTTGGCTTAATGCACTTCCGTTCAGGTTTTTCTTTAGGCAGGACATGGTGAGGCAGCTAGTGCAAGAGGTGTCCGAATTCTGGAGGATCCCACCCTTCCTAAAAATTGTATCTCTGGAAATTTTTCTTCTGAGGAAATTGTCAGTGCCCTTCAGCTGCTAAAGTCTGGAAACGCTCCGGGTTCTTATTTTATTTGCCAAGAGCTGATGCTCTGTAGTCCTGGTTAAAGCAAGCTCCTGTCTTTCTGCATGCGCCAATTCAAGCTTCAAATCTGCTGAACAATCTCGCTCAGTCAGGCATCAGTATAGCACACGGGGCGGAATACAAATGGAACATATATGACGGGGAAGCACTTCCCGACTCCATTCATTCATCGCAGACGTCAGTACAGCACCATCGAGAATGTTCTTTCCCAGACCTGCATAGGTCAGGCTTAATCGCCATCCAGCTGGCTTTGGGCTATTCCGCTCAACAATGCACAAATGGGGTATGGCTCCAACCTGAGTTTCCCATGCAGTAATTCCATGATGAATTCTCTTGTAGACAAGACTATAGTAAAGCATGCAAAAAGTTTCTCTAGAAGCAAAACTGCGCAATCTGTAAAAGAATCCTATGCATCTGGCAAGCTGCGTGGACAAATAATTTATTTGCGACGTCCATTTGAGATTATCGTGAATAAATAAGCCAAGGTATTTGACAATGTGCGCTCTATTAATAGTAACACCGTTAAGAGCTATTCTAAAGTTACACTGACAAGTTTTACGGGGTTGCTTGTTTACTATTATGCAGTTTGTTGTTGAAAAATTTAGAGATAACTTATTTTGACAGAGCCAAGAATTTACTTTTTTGAGTTTTATTTGAACTTTGTGCTGCAGGTTTTTCAGAATCTTATCAACCATCATCAAGCAGGTATCATCGGCAAATGTGGTGTCAAAATTGGAAATCAACGAGTTGTTGTTAATGTTCAATCAAAAAGTAGCAGCCCAAGGCAAGATCCCAGGGGTACCCCGCATAATACTTTGATATATGAAGACATGAAGTTACGTACAATAGTATATTGATATCTGTTTTTAAGTAGCTTGTAAATAAATCTAGAGATTTACCATGAGTTCCAAAGTTACGATACAATTTATCTAAAAGAATGTCATGATCAACCGTATCAAAGGCATTTGATAAGTTTAAAAACAAACAGCATGTATGTAAATTTAGATCAATATTGTTTTTACAGTTGTCATGTATTGAGTTAATTGCAAATATAGTTGAAGAATGTTTCCGAAAGACACACTGATTTTCACAGAGCAGATTATTTTTTTCAATAAAATTGATGATGCAGGAGTAAATTATTATTATTTTTTTTAATTCCGTCAAATTGTGATAAAATTGATATGGGACGATAATTAGAAGCTTCTCTACGATCACCCTTTTTAAAAATTGGAATAACTTTGCCGATTTTCAAACAGTTTGGGTAGACGTCTTTACTAAAGCAATCGTTTATCAATTTACAAAAAAAGGAGATATTATTGATTTACTAATTTTTATAAATTTAGTTTCGGTATCTGCATACCTGGTTGCTTTTGAATCTTTAAACGAGTCGATAATACTTTTATTTTTGATCGGATGTGGTGGAGTTGAGAAGAAAGAATTGATCATGCCTGTCGGCGTTGTTGCATTCATATCATTCGTGTCAACTTTGGGAATGGTCTCAGCCATTTTTTTCCCAATGTTGGCAAAGTATGCATTGAGGTTTTCAAAAATAGCAGCAGAATTAGTTGTCACGTCACCTGTTTTGGTGTTGACTTATAAAGGCCAGACTCAATTGGAAAAAATTTAAGCAGGCAAGACTATATATCAGTGGTCCCCAAACTTTTTGTCTGCTGGCACAGGAAACCAGTTAATCAAATTTTGCAGCACACCAGCTGCCCAAATCTATTCCCATTGATGGTGAGTAGTATTATTTGAAAATTACCACTTCTCCGGGCAACGATCTCCGGAAATGGTGTGATGTAGCCCGAAATGGTACTAATCTCCTAAAAAAAGGTCATTGCCTCGTTCGCCGTAACTGTTAGAACAAAGTCAGCGTAGCACGTTGACGCAAGTATTTCCCTACCATGTCGCATTTGTTTACAAAAACAAAGATTTGTTTGCGATCGTAATCTGGGTGTTATCCAACATTGCAATAATGCCGAAATTGATTAAGAATCCTTTCGCGGGCAGTACGTTTGACACCCTTGTTTACACCAATCGCGTCTCCCAACACAGCAATTTGCTACTAATTTCTACTGCACTTTGGTGAGAAGAGAAGATTGGAGAAAGTTTGAAACAGCTTATTCGCAAGAACGGAATCGTAAAAGGCATAGTGTTCCAAAATTTTGAGAAAGTTCAAAATATCAACAAAGCTTTTCTATTGGTAGCAGTAGGCCTAAAGAAGAAATGATTTTACTTTTTAAGCAAATCTTCAAATTACCATGCAAAAGTCTTGCCAATTTCCACACTTTGCCGACACACTTGTAGCAACCTCAGCAACTTCTACTACAAACCACAAGTAAAAAATCGCCAACCACATTTGGCTTTATACATGGATCGCCATCTGCGTTCAGGCGCTATCATAATAGAAGTAATTAGTCGCCACACGGAGTGCACTCATTTTTACCTGGATTACAGTCGGATGTATGCCGTTGCGCTACAATGGTGATCCTGCGAAGAAACTACATCTCCCCTGATGTAGTTGGACGGCGGCGTCTTCAGTCAAGCAACACAAGTCATAGTCGAGTCTCCGAGCCCTAACGTCAAGACCGCCTTCCAATTGAAATCTTGACTGGAATCTCACTTACTTCGGCCGGCAAACCTCACTATCTCAACGTTGGCAGGGAAGGCATGTTGCAACCTCAGCAATTTTCTTGTTCCTTACGCACGTCTCCGCTAGCTGCGCGTGCTTGAGGAGGGGAATCGTGTAGCAACCTAAGCAACTTTAGTTACAAACCACAAGTAGAAAGTCGTCAACAACATCTGGCTTTGCACTGCATATGGAACGCCATCTACGTACAATGGTTATCATGACAGAAGTGACTAGTCGCCACATCGAGTGCACTCATTTTAACTCGGAGTACAGTCAGATGCTTGCCGTTGCTGCACACTATTTGACGCCTCAATTTTTGTTTGCTTTTACGAAAGTTTTCAGCTCGACGTTTTTTTCTCTTTTTTTTGGCCAGAATTACGTTCTTTCATTTATTCTGCCGGAATTAGGATGGTAGATTTTGATTTTTGTGATTCAGAAATTCTTTATTTTAGCACAAACTTTTGGGTTTCGTTATTTTAGTGTTGCTCCTGATAATATGCAAATTGGTTGTAATATGCAAATTGATCCTGATAGTATGAAAGCTGCCAACGTTTTTCAGCTGGACTTTGGCTTTAGCACTGTTGAGGTAAGATTCAGATGCGATCAGAGTCCAAATCCAATCTTGATTTGAGCGCCCAACTTCTGAATACTCTGATCCAGTTTCTGTTGGGCACAAAAAAACTAAATTCTAATTCTGGTTCGACTCCAAGGAAATGACTATAAAATTTTTTAATTGAATGCTTTACAGCCATATACAGCTGCAGTAGAATCAAGAGTGGTGGTATTTTCACTTCTAATTCAGACCTGATTTTGAAAATTTTGAAAAACTGACTGCTTAATCCTATCCTAAAACAAGGTTTTTTTTTAAATCCAGCGGGATCCGACTCCTAAAATTTTGACTCTGGCGATGGCGATCTTATGAGATACCGATACAAACTTTGGATCATTGATGTTTTGCTAAAATCATGCGGGTGACTCATAAACATTCTCGTTCTGTTCGTACGCTCGTTGTTGTACAGTTTATCGTTGTTATAAATCATTCGTGGCCTCAATGTGAAAATCATCCTTTGGCCTAAAAACTGGTCATAAAGGAATAAACATAGTTACATATCATGCTGTAACAATACTGGGTGACTAAGCCGTAGCCTATGGCTAGGCGTGGTTCCGTCTGACGTGTGGCGAAGTGTCCTAGCATATAAAAAAAGGCATTGTTATTTCAATTAAGGCATTCAATTAAAAGTCAAATTCAAATTCATTCGATTCAACTCAAAATTAAATTCATTCGATTCGATTTGCTTCAAGTCAGTTCAATCAAGATTCGTGCTTTCAACGTTGTGCTTGTGATTTGAAATACGTTCGTTCTGTGGATTCAGACGTGCTGTGGGAACTCTACAACAATACCGAAACTCGATCCCCACAATTTTGATGATCCCGACGTGCAATCGACGTTTTGTTCCCCATAGCTTACTGGCTACTTCTCAGAGATGAGCACGGATTAAGGTTAGGATTAAGATCTAGATCCGACCGGATTCGGATCGGATTAAAATTTAGAGTTTTTAAAAAATCCGGATTGGGATTAGTATTTAACTTCTTTGTGATCAAATGAAGTAAAGCTTGAAATCAATTACAAAATTTGCATTTTCAGGGTTAGGATTAGGATTTGGACTTGGATTTAACATTTTTCAAATTCAGGATTAGAATTAGGATTAGGATTTGATGTTTCGGACTACGATATGAAAAATCCGAGATCCGCTCATCTGTGCATATTCTGGCAAGGTTATCAGTTCAGTTCGCTTCCCTCAAAGACTAGTTGTGGTGACTTTAACAGATGTAGTTGGTCTGCAGCATAATCCAGTGGACTAAGCATCAGACTTGTAATCCAGAGACAGCGAGTTGAACGCTCGTAGCTTTGCGTTGGGCGCAGCATGGGTATGCGGAGTAGTCGATAGCATTAAGCTTAGGCAGTGGCTATTTCGCCGTCGACGGCAATTTGCCCTTGGAATCTATTTTGCCGTGATTATTCACGTATGTTATATAGCCAAATTTGCTCTTATCGCACCAGTGACTCTGTGGTGTAGTGGATAGAGCGCTGGTCTTGAGATACCATAGTTGCGGGTTCGAATCTCAACTGGCCAGGGTTTTAAAAGAAAGGCAGTGTACACTGAAGGGGCAGGCCCGGTATGTAAATGTACGGACAGTGTACACTGCCCCTTCAGTGTACAGAGTACACTGAAGGGGCAGGCCCGGTATGTAAATGTACGGGGCAGTGTACACTGTCCGTACATTTACATACCGGGCCTGCCCCTTCAGTGTACACTGCCTTTCTTTTAAAACCCTGGCCAGCTGAGATTCGAACCTGCAACCATGGTATCTCAAGACCAGTGCTCTATCCACTACACCACAGTGTCACTAGTGTTATTATAGGAAATTTGGCTACATAAACACACGTGAATGATCATGGCAAAATAGATTCCAAGGGCAAATTGCCGTCGACGGCGAAATAGCCACTGCCTTTATAAAACAAATCAGAATAACAGGCTAGTTGAAAAAAGAAGTGTTGGATTTGATCACACCACTTCAAGTTTTCGTCCACAAATATTCCTAGATATTTTACAGTATGTTCTCTTTTCAAAGAAATTTTATTGAGCTGCAATTGAAACTCAGCAGTGTAGGAAACTAAAAAGAGGTGCAAGAAATTACCACTACTACCTATTTCTAGATTTATCTAATTTCTAATTCATTAACAATAAATCACAAAACCTTAGCCTGAAAATTGCAATAGCTTTCAGAATTATTGGTGTTAGTTCATTTCTCACCAATCACTTCTAATATACAAAATGAAACCGTGAATGGGCTGAATGGTACTCCACTCAGCATACTACAAGTGGTCTTCTTTTCATTCCTTAAGCATCAATGCTTGCCCACTTTCTTAATAATATATGTAAATGTTTTACCTCTCGGTACAAAATTTTCTGTCATCTTGTTTGCTCCTGATATTATATGAGCTTACTTAATTCATTAAGCTGTCAAACATAGGATGAACAAAGAGAATTTGAGAGACTGCAAAATGACCTCACAGTCCTCGTGTCAGAAGCCACTTAAGCCTATACCTGCTGTTGCGGTTGACACTAGCCATAACTTAAAGGCAGTGGCTATTCCGCCGTCGACGGCAATTTGCCCATGGAATCTATTTTGCCGTGATCATTCACGTGTGTTTATATAGCCAAATTTGCTATAATTGCACCAGTGACTCTGTGGTGTAGTGGATAGAGCGCTGGTCTTGAGATACCATAGTTGTGGGTTCAAATCTCAGCTGGCCAGGGCTTTAAAAGAAAGGCAGTGTACACTGAAGGGGCAGGCCCGGTATGTAAATGTACGGGGCAGTGTACACTGGAAGGGAGTGTACAGGGTGGAGGATAGAGACCTGGGGGTGCAAAATTTTTTAATTGGTTTTTAAAATTGACCAATCAGAGACGACCAAAATCACATGTTTAGTACATCATTAAAATTGACCAATCACAAATAACTCACAGCAAAATAGTCTCTGAGGGTAAATTGCCGTCGACGGCAAAATAGCCACTGCCTAACTTAAATTCAAAACGTAAGCTTAAGGCAGTGGCTATTTTGCCGTCGACGGCAATTTACCCTCAGAGACTATTTTGCTGTGAGTTATTTGTGATTGGTCAATTTTAATGACGTACTAAACATGTGACTTTTGGTCGTCTCTGATTGGTCAATTTAAAAAACCAATTAAAAAAATTTTGCACCCCCAGGTCTCTATTCCCCACCCTGTACACTCCCTTCCAGTGTACACTGCCCCGTACATTTACATACCGGGCCTGCCCCTTCAGTGTACACTGCCTTCTTTTAAAGCCCTGGCCAGCTGAGATTTGAACCCACAACTATGGTATCTCAAGACCAGCGCTCTATCCACTACACCACAGAGTCACTGGTGCGATTATAGCAAATTTGGCTATATAAACACACGTGAATGATCACGGCAAAATAGATTCCATGGGCAAATTGCCATCGACGGCAGAATAGCCACTGCCTTTATAAAATTTGTGACTTTCTCCCACCTGTCCCACAACGGATATAATGCATGCTGTATCACAGTTTGGCATAGTTCAAATTACAATACGGTATTCTAGTTTGGAGCTCTTCATCTAAAACTCACCTTCATCAATTGCTGGTTCAATTATATATTGTTTGTGTTTCTACCTTCAGTAGGAATTGTAGTTGAATGTCTAATTTATATAAAAGTTTATATCTTCTGAAACTTAGTGATATATATATAAACTTGATCTTGCCAACATCTTTGTGCTTCATAGTAATTTCTTACTCAATATTTTTAAGACTCGCTCACCAAACTGGAGTCATTGCATGACAATAGCACCAGACAATTGATGAAAATTTTTTTATTTTTATCCCTCAGTTAATAAAACATTGGTAACGAGGCTTTATTACACAGGCAAAAAGGTTTATGGGAGAAATAGATGTAAATATCAAAAACGCTAATTATGCATCTTTCAAAATGCAATACAAAAAAACTTTAATTGAAGCTTATGAGTCATAAATCTATGATTCCCACATAATTTAAAACACAAATTTAGAATACACTTCTCATCCTCACATTTATCTACTGTTACATAACAGCAAGGACATTTGTCAAATCTTGTTTTTTTTATAGTTGCCTATGTGTTGTATATTGTGTTGAATTTTGCACTTTGTTGGCTGTTTTACTTCAAAATTACTAATGACTAGGATACTGTTTTGTTGTTTGTTGTTGTCTTTGCTGCCTTCTTGACGTACTTTCAATTTTGTCATTTCTGCACTTTTATTGTTCAACATAAAACAAGTATCATATTTGCATGACAGGAAGCACCTTAACTAGATAACCTATTGGTTCTTTAGTGCTTCTTAGTCTGACCAGACCATTTCCAACTGCTGTGATAGGCTTTTACAAATTTGGACTTGAAGAATTTATTGTTTGTTCAGACAAATAATTAAACCTCATATAAGCTTTAAGCAATTTTTTTAGAAGATTGTCGTGTAGCTTATATTGCAAAGTACATAGCTGGAACAGAAGTTGTCTTTGAACCTATTCTGACAGTTAAGAAGTTACTTTAGATTACATTTTTTTAAGAAATTGGAAATCAATTAGATCACATGCATTTAGATATTGCTTTAACATCAGATAAAAAAATGATCGGTAATTTTTAACATCATGCAAATTGGTTTTTGGGTTTTAAATCATTTTGTTAATTGCATAGGTTTTTTGGCCAACTTTTTTGGTGAATTGGCAGTTGATTTTGGTGCTCATCAATTTTTGGCAACATTATGTACTAGTGAAATTATCAAAACAATTAAACTCATCAAACACAAGAAGGATAGAGAGTTTGATAAACTTAAAGGTGATTAGGTTTACTAAGGAATTGGCTATATTGCTTTAACTAACTGCATTCCTAGTTGTAACTTTTACGACAAGTCTACTGTGCCCCACTGTAATCATGTGCTGAAATGTCAAATGTTTTTAAACAACAAAAGGTACTATTTTAGGCACTACAAAAGTGTTTTTCAATGCATCTGTTATTAAACGCATTATATTTTGTACTTTTGCCAAAGTAGTTGTCTTTTTTGGATGTATTATGAGCACACTTAAACTTCAGCTGGCAGTTAGATTTTCAGGCACACCTAAAACTGGCAAATTTTGATAAAAAACTAGTTAAATATCATATAATTGTTAGTGGTTTTCAGAAAAAAGTGATCAAGCTGGAATTTTATAATTGACAATGTAAAGTGCTAATACTTGACTAGGTCTGTGGTTATGCAATTTGATTACTTTAAATTGAAAAAGTGATAAATATCAGCATGATGCTGGTATTGCAGCTGCAAGAATGAAGCTGGAATATTAAACATGGCCAGCACCAGTGAAGATGAAAAATATCCCAAACTAGTTGACGAGGTTCCACTTAACAAGCCAAGAAGTTTAGAAAGTTTATGCATTGGTTATATTTCAAATCATCCCAATGTATTATTTTGTGATATAAAGGTATTATGACTTGATTTGATTATTATTCAATATTTATTGTGCTTCATTTTTTTATAGCTTTATTACTTGTGCAGTTTTGCACATGTGTTGCTGTGTTAAGGTGATCATTAACAAAGTTTTTATCAATTTTTTGTTAACCTATTTTGTGAATGTATATAGTCAACAAAATTTTGCAATTATTATTTATGAGAATTGGTATTGCATTGAAAATTTTTTGCCTGTGTATTCATAGCTTTATAGTTTAATTCATAAGCAAGGAACTTTTAAGAAACATTCTGATGTGTGATTCTCTAGATGTGGTTGTGCAAGGGTGTGAAGTTGATACCAAAATTGCTATTTTGCCGTTGATGGTATTTTGCCCTTGCTAGCTATTTTTATGTCAAACATTTGTGTTTGATCAAGTTTGATGACGTCTTAAAAATGTGACTCTTGGTCTTTTATGATTGGTCAGTTTCTATGATGTATTTAACACAAAAATTTTTGATGTCAAATAATGTCATCTATTTTTCTTTGCTACGGTAAACTATTGGTAAATTCTTTGAAAATGGTATTCACAATTTTTCTGCATGGCACTTAGCACAAGAGATATAGTGTAGAAAAGCCAGCTAGTTCTATTGTTGTGCCTTTAGAAAAGGTATTTTAACAAAATTGTTTCATCATTAAGTGACAAAAAGGTAGTGTCTATTGCAGTGATTCTCAACCACTGTGCCATGGTATTTTTGGGTGCTGCAAAATTATAAAAGTGTGCCACCAAATTTTAGAGATATAATTTTAAATTATTATCATAAACTATTTAACACAGTGTGTTATAGGTAGGTTAATGATTTTTAAACTTATCTTTTTCTAAGTGTGCCCCCAAATTTTGAAATTGTTAAAAGTGTGCTGCAACAAAAAAAGGTTGAGAATCACTGATCTATTGAGTAGTTTGACTATGGACTTGCAAACAATGCATGATGAACTGTCCTATGAAAACTGTCTGCTGTTGCATGAATTTTTAAGGGATCAGCAAGGTCATTGTTGGCATCTGGCTCCATACGTTACAATAAAAATGGTACACGCAAGCTTTGATGGTGCTTTACGAGTATTAGCATTGTAACAAGATGAAATTGTTTTGCAGGAATTAAATTTACGATTCCGACCTGAAGTTTTCTTACCGGCAGTTTTAACAGATGGATTGTTTAGTGCTCTTTTGTAAGTACACGTTGGAAAGATGGGAAGCGCTAGGCAGATCTACTGTTATCAACATTCCATTAATATTAGGTTACTGTGATGGATGTGGATTGTAGAAAAAAGCTTGCCTGCCTCTTGCTTTTAACAGATGCAAAATCATTGAAGAAGACACCTGATTTTGCAATTTAATTTTATTGGTCAATATTCATGCGTTTGTGTCAAAATGTTTGTAAAGAAAATATTATTATGCTAGTGAAAATGGTTTTGAGCCAGAAATGTTTCGCTTGTAGTTTTTTTTCCTGGCATGTGTGATACATAACTGACATACTGATACAGGTCTTATAGTGCAGCAGCTCATGGCAATTCTTATTTTTTTAGTTATCGATCCAGAGAGAATTCTGCTGTAAATTCTATTAATTGTGATTAGATATGTTGTAGATTGGATTCTTCATTTACTTCAGAGCAAATAATTTGGGCTTTTTCTGATTCGGTAAGATGTCGTCTTCAGAAGTGCCAGTTGAGCAATCTTGAAGTTGACATCAAATGTCTCTATCACTTGTGCACATCTCAGGTAAGTATCTTATATTCAAAGCATTTTTGTGTTAATTTATGGCTTTCACCCTATATGTGGATGCTATGAGTGTTGATAGTTTTTGGGTTATTTTTTTGACGGTAGGCTTACTACAACTTGACACGTTTTTTACTATATATTAATAGATGTTGAGTTTTTCTACTATGCCCTTGTTAAGGGTGTGCAAGAAAATGTCGGATTTAATAGTAGTTATGTTTATGAATTTTACTGGTGAAAGCTCACATAAGATATGCTGGGTTTGCAGACTTTATATGTAGTTGTATCAAGCTTTAGATGGTGCAAAAACACTAATATTCAATAACAAACTGTATCTGTGGTAGTTGGTTTAATAATGTGTTATTTCTGTGTAAATTATGTGCAAAGCCTGTTGCTTAACCAAATAGATAGTACTTTGCAATATGGGATAGTTTGTAATGTATTTACAAATTGTAATTGGTTGCCAGCTAACTATGATTACTAAATTATTAATCCGTATACACACTTTTCACAAAATTTGTTGTTTGCAGTGTATTCAAATCCTTGAGCTGTGCAACATTGACTTGTATGGCAGTAAAGACGATATTAAGAACTTGCTCCGGGTAAGTAGCTTGCAATTATGTTTGCTTGTATTAGGCTTTCACAAGAAAAAAGCGGAAGTATGATATTTCGCCGTTTATTTTATTTTTTTTGTCTTTAAAAATGTTTGCTTGTCGCGTACCTGGTGATCGTGTTCACCCCTTTTTCGTAGAATGAAGACACAGCTCGCAGGTTTACTGCACTAACCCAGAGACTTGATTACAGGATAGCACCAGTTAACTTACAAATAGTTATTACTAAGGTCCACTAAAGTCAATAGAGTCAAGCATTTTTCAGGGCTATGTTTCATCATCAAACTTATTGGTGTCGGTTGCTCCGAACTCTTTTTGATAAGTTTTATAGGTCAAAAAAAATGTCAGAATTTTGGGTAAAGTTAAAATTTGTCAAAATTTTGTTTCATCAAAGTGTACTCACAAAAAACAATTTTTTGATTTTATGATTTTTTAAGAAGCTATAAATAATTTAAATATTCTGTTTCTGTACGGTTTTCTGAAAAGTGTTCTAATACAAACTTATATAACAGTAATGCATTGTAGTTACAATGAAAATGCATGATTGAACTGGCTATTCGTCACTTTATGCGTGTTTGTTAGAAAAGTATTCATTTCAGCATCTTGATTGTTGATGCATGAATGCATAATTGTTACAAAATTAGTCTAGTCCTATAAAACATTGTCTCGCTATGTGATGTTTTTTTGAACCGTAACTTGCGATATTTAGTTGCATTGAAAGGTGCAAAAACAACCAAAATCATATACAGCGAAAGGTAGGCAAATTAGCAGCCGATATTTGAATGAATTTTCGGCAACTCCAGTAAGTTAGTTACGGTACAACATTTGGGACATACCATATTAGTCAAATTTCATATAAGATTTTTTGTGGAAAGTCACAGAAAAAGTAAACATCACCAAGCTGGATTGCAGAGGAAAAGTGGATCCCAAGATAAGCAGATCTTTTTTCTGCCAGATCAGCTAAACTTCAAGGAAACATTGGTCTCTTCATTTCTGGCATCAGATATTCCACTTCATAAACTGAACCATCCACCTTTTAAGTCTTTGTTTGCAACGATGGAAAAAGTTTTCTTTTTCGAGACTGCATCCCGGGCTAGCGTTGCTCAATTAGCATCTCAAAAAGACAATCTAAATTCGAGAACTTCTTCACATGACAAAAGATTTTTTCGATTTTGGTTGAAGCAGCGGTAGCTAAGCAATGCGCTGGCGGACAGCTTGGAGACTCCAACTGACAAATACTTGATTGAACGCTGTAGCAGTGCAAGTAGCGGTTTTATTCTGCACACTGTGGATGACATATTGCGGCAACTTGGCACCAAACAAAAAAATTTTGCATTGTTTTAAACGGATGCTGCTTGTTATATGTCTCTTGCTGGTAAGACACTAAAAGAATTATACTCTTCTTTGATGCATGTCACCTGCATTGCACACTTAGCACATAATTGTGTTATACGAGTACGTGCGTATTTTAGAAATATTGATGACGTGGTAGCAACGACAAAAGCAGCAACAATCAAAAACAAAGATTGCAAAAAAGATTTTCATAAAGCTAGTCTGCCATCACCTCCTGAACTTACGATTACAAGATGGGCAACTTGGCTCAGAGCTGCATTGTACTATAGCAGTGGTGGCCAAACATGGTTTTTTTGACTCGTGTTGTTTTTGTGTAGTTTGGTGACTGGTGGAAGAGTACAAATGCGTAATTTTGGGCTTTGAAAGTGATGATCTCCAAAAAAGAAAGGTTATCACCTTCTATTTGGACGGAAAATGCGCTAATTAAAACTGAGAATTGCGTGGTGGCTCTTTTAATGACGGCTGCTATCATTTTTGGCTCTTTAGTACAGCAAGTGTTGCTACCCCTGTATTACAATGAATATCTTCCTGCTATTTGTGCTAGTGTCAACAGTTATACAGCTGGCAGACTCTTAGTTAGCTGAGCAAAAGAAGCTATCAATCTGGATAATTTGATGCCAGACATAGTTCGTATTAATCAATGCTGGACTCTAACAGCTAACGTCGAGTTCTTAACCCTTTGGGAATCATAAGATTCTAATTCATGAAATTTGAGACAATTCCTTTATTGTTTGGAAACAACTAAATTACAATGAATTTCAGAAAAATGGTTGTTGCGTCATATTGATACAGCAATTAACAATCATGTAACATACGTGTTACATTATCCTCAAAGGGTTAGAAGCAAGTGACTGCACTGTGGCAGAAGTATTCGAATTATTGAAAAATACGCAGCTTCACGATTACTCCAGCTCAATTCAAGCTCACACCAAGAAGCGTTTATCTATCTCCGATTTAGAAGCAGTAGTAAACTGTACAAACTTAATATTTGCCCCAACCATTTTAATGCATTATTGCAAAAAGCTCAGCCAACTTTCGCTACTGCTGAGCGATCATTCTCTATGTTAAAAAAATACTGAGAAAACGTAGACATTTTGAACCAGAGAATTTTGGTAATTTTACGGTGTAAATTCTTGTTGAGCACTTGATAGGCTGACAATAAAATACATGCAATGATAGTAACATAGCGGTTTTTATATGCAGTCGTCGTGCGTTACCAACGACCAATTGAGATTTTATCCAACTGGTAACTATAAAATACGAATTATAGCTTTTCTAAACTTATTTAAATTGCCCTTTCTGCAACATTCCATCAAAATTTGTACATCAAAACTTCATTAACAGGCCAAAATCGTTTTGTCAAAATTTAACAAAAATAAAGTCAAAAAATTTTTTTTATGTCGAAATAAAAACGGCCCTAGTCATGACTATAAACTGATGGACCTGCTATCAATCAGACGGTCAGGAGTGAACTAGGTGTAGTGAATGTATAGCTTAATTAAAATTTTTAGTTATGCAATGCTTTGTTGAAATTAATGATATTGATTTATTGAATTTTTTAGCTATGCAATGAAAAGCTTATATCGTTTCAACTTCACAATCTCCAGCATGTTTCAAGTACTTTCTCTTCACAAAATTTCCGAAGTAGCTCTCATCCTCACTTAAAAGTATAATTTTTTGTTTGTATCCTACTCACGTATTTTCTTTTAATTAAAGTTTTTGAGGTTTAATAGCACGCAGTTAACATATTCATCACTTTGCGAAAGTTTGGATAATATTATGTAGGGAAAAGCACTCACAATTTATGACTGGCTTGTTACTCTTAAAATTTCTAGGAAATCCAGACGGTTAGTGGTAGCCTACACCTAATCAGTTATATTTCTTGAGAAATTTTTATAGGATTGGAGCATGCAATCAATGACCAGAAGTGGAATAGATACCGAGTGAAGGCTTTGCAAGCACTATGCTTATGTGTACCATTACGTTCTTTGGTCTCTTTTTTAACAAACAGCGAGTTTAGGTCTGCATTACGTGCAAGTTTCTGCCTTGAAATTAATAGTTTTCTCTATTAATTAATGGAGCATTATGCGGAAAACACAGCAATTACTCTTACTCATCCAGTCTTTGAAGAATCATTAGAGATCAAGAATTAGGTTCGACTGGCTACTACTAGCAAGGTTGTCACGTTTACATTGAAACAAAAATTTTTTTAAAACATGGAGAAATATTTGGGATCGTGTGAAACTGGTCGTCATGGAGGATTGTTGCGTTACTGCAGTGGTTGCCAAATGTGGTTTTACTGTAGGTAGTTGAGCAAAGATATCTTGAAATATAGAAAAGTGAGAATTTCTTTTTGTAAACAACTCTAGGAGCAGTTCCTTAAGCATTGTGCTGCCTTGAGTATTTACAATAACATTTTGTTATAGTCTTTGAAGTTTTCTGGTGGTGATTATGGTTGGTACTGTTTTGTAAGCTCTGATGATCCTCCTGCAATAGTTTCATTAGAACTGGATGCAATAGCATCTCGTCCGCACTCTTCTTACAAGACTGATAATCTTCTTTCCTTTTCTAAAATTAATTTCAAGGTAAGTGGCATGTAGTTTTATACATAATATAGCTGTGGAATGAAATTGTACAAACTTTGTTTGTAATGACCTAATGGCTTGTAAAAGAAAGTGTGCTTGTTTTGCTCATGTCAAGTCGTCTACGGTTTTTATAATAATTTGCATTTAGATCTTATGCACCCAGGCAGGGGTCGGCCATAGTTGGTCTATGCGATAAGATTGTAATTCTATAATAAAAGGTATTTTGTGCAAAAGTGTTTTTAAGGCTTTTTTCGTACTTATTTGCTGGTTTTGGTTTTGGCATGTACTGTTCTAGCAATCCTGATCGTTTGTGAATTGACGGAACACACAAGCTGTGAAGGTTGCCTTTATCAAACTAAACTGTTCCGGTTTATAACTAACTAGAAAAACTAGCAGCTTCGAGTCTGGGAAACAGGGGCGGCAACCCTACTTCATAAATTTTGGCCGGGGGTGACCCCCTTAAAATTTGTTCAACTTATTTGGTTGATATGAATAAAAATAGTCATTACTTTTGCGGTAATCGCTGCTGAGCAAGAGCCTGCGGTTTTGGAAAATAGTTACGAGCTATGTGCGCCAAGCTCGCAACTATTAATTACTCTGAATTTTTTCTTTTTTCCTTCAATCAATTTTTATTCAATTTTATTTTTACAAAGATGCAAATTCTTCTGTAAAAAACTTGCTAGCTCTTTTCACGGAATTGGTGAATGATGAATTAAAACTAGGTGAGAACAAAAATTTTTGAGCCGTCGTGTTTTTGATTCAGTAAACGCAGCTTTTAAAGTGTCTCGAAGTCTCATTGTTCTGATCGCATTATTTTACCAAATAATGACGTTTGCTGTTTTCTCCCAAAAGAGACTAAATTTCTAAAAATTAATTATTTCGCTTCGACCAGACACGAGCAGCCTGCAGCCTGCCTTGTCATCCTGTCCAGCCCACATGGTATTCGGCATAATTTTAAGATTGTATGTCAAATCATTTCTATTGCATTGTTTCCGATGTAGAGGTAAGAACAGCGTTTCCCAAACTTTTTTGTCTGTTGGCACAGTAAAAAAGCTAAACAAATTTCACAGCACAACAGCCACACGAATTGATGTTGATCGCGAGTAGCATTACAGGTGACAGAGAGAAAGGTGTTTTTTTGAGGTCACCTCTTTTTCAGGCAACATAACACAATCTCCAACGTTATCGACGCTACTTCATGGCAGCTGTCGGGTTTTGCAATAGAATTTTTGATTCTATTTCAATTTCAATTTACTTCTTAAATTGAGGCGACTTGCAGTATCGCTCGAATAACTAAGTTTGGTTGCAACTTAATAGCTAGGAAAAGATTGGCTTCCACTAAGATATTTTCAGCCGCGCACTTCGCGATCAAGAACAGAACAAATATATCCACAAACCGCTTTAAAACTTTCGAATCCCTTCGCTTGCCAAAACACAGAACTAAAGCGCTTCAATAATTAAATATCAGAGACTAACAAAACTAAGCCACCAAAATAATCTCTTGATTCCTGTCACAACAATCTCCACACAACAACTTTTTCAACATTAATTTCTACTCTACTCTGATCAACTACTCAATCTCTGAATCTCTGCATGAATGAAAAAAATCTCGCCGCCTTATACTAGTATATAAGGCTGGAAAATAATCTAGAAATTGCTAGAACAACACGTGACACAGGAAAAAATCGTTACTAAATTACGTAATCGGTAATAATAATAGTAAAAAGGAAAATCTTCGAGAAGAAACAAGAATCACTAGAATACGCTGGAAAACTAAGTCACATAGACAGCCATTGTGACATCAGAAAGGCGTGTGAGTTACAAATCTATTTATAAATCCGAAAAAAAAACAGTTTAGCAAGTTCTGGGCTTCAGACAATTTAGATTTACAATTAAAAATGATTACTGCAAAATAAAACAACAGATTACAATAACTGTACATATATAAAAACTATTCTTTTGACGCAAATTTACTTATTTGTGACAGCAGTTTATGAATATCAAGTATTTACAAAGAAAACCCGCGACACACCTGCAAATCTTCCACAGCACGCAGTTCGGGAAACACTAGGTTAGAATCACGTTTGGGAGAAGCGAAGAGAAACTGGCATAAAAGTTTGAAATAGGTGCCATCAATCAATGATCATAAGACAACTAGCGTTGTCGATACGTCACTACAAAACCTGGTAAATTCTCAAACAAAAATGTGAGAAGAAGAGCTCAAAAGGCGATTTATCACACCAATGTTTGAAAACTCAACTTCAAATTGCATGTAGTTCTGTGAAAAAAGTTTTCCGCAAGTTTGCAAAGATCTGTAGCATCAAATATCACCTCATCAGAATATCGTTTGAGGGGGAACAAAACCAAAAATAAATGCAGTACAAGTAAATGCGCTTGATTGGATTTGCTGTGGCACCTTTTTTTTAACTTATTCACAGCTTTTAACAAAATTGTGACACGCCGTGCTTTCGATTGCATTACATCTGTGTCTTGACCAAATTGACTGCTTTAATGAGAAATTGGCACTAAGTTATCTTCTGTATAAATGGATGCGTCTCGTGTCAACATAAAAATTTTTTAATTTTATCCGCCAGTGCAAAAGATTGCTCATGCCTGGCTTAGGCTTCCTTGAAATCGATAACGTTTGTCAGTTTAATAATCTTTTGAAACTACTTTCGCAATTGAGCGAGACACTTGCTACGACTACTGCATTGCACGAAAATTCTGTTCTTTAAAGTTACGGCTTTGATTACTTTATGCTGCTCAATTTCATGTGGAAGTCCCGGAAATGAAAATTTAAATCTACGGCATCACAATTGCTTTTTATGAACCTAAAACAGAAAAGGAATATTTTTCATTCATTGCTAAATTATGACATATTATTTGCTAGTATAATGAGGTTAATTTTAAAAGCAAAATGTCTCTGTTGTAGTGATCATGTGGTACAATTTTTTCTGACGTACACGCATACTTTTCGCTGCATTGCCAAGTGTATATACAAAATTAAGACAGAGACTGCAAGCAAAGAAACCGTAGTTGCAATTGCAAATGCGGTAGGGCAGCATTTTTCAAACCACGGACTGCGAAGACCTCATGAATAGGTTGCCAGTACTTGTGGAATCAGAATATAAATTGAATAGAAAGGCTTTATATTTTTGTCCTTCATAGAAATATTGTTTGCAGGAGGATCGTGGTGCCATGGCCTCCTCTTTAGTCTTAGATAGTGAGTTTTATATGGGTCCTCTGTAGTTTTAAACACTTGATCTCCAAAAAAAAGAAGCTTCACTGATGTTTGCAACCAAAATTAGCAAAAAAGTCTTTACCTTGGACAGAATCGGATTCTAGTTGTAGCTGCAATCCGTGTTTTCATACGATTTGGGGTCGTAGAAAAAATGCTGAAAAACGCTGCGATAGGGCGATGTAATCAGTTTAATGGTTTGCCGTAATCAAACAACCAGTAAAGTTCACTGGCGGTGTTTTTTTTGGGCCTATAGTCGTTGTAACGCTCCAAAATAAGTATGCACGCGAACAAACCAGCTAGAAATGGGGTAGAAATACGAAAATTTATGGCAACTCATACTTTAACTGAATTCAAATTTTAATTCCATCCCTTTGGGTAGATGTTTTCTTAGTTTTTACCAAATAAATCAATAAATTTTAGTATTGCGATTTCCGTTCTTCTGTAAATGAAAGTTTTTGCATAACTCAGATATTACCAATTATAAAATAAGTTTCTGTATTTTCATAATTTCATGTTTTGCGAGGAATTTCCGCGACTTTGTGATTAATCATTTCAGTATGAATTTCCGAAATTTAAATTTCCGTGTTTTTGTGCTGTCCAAAACCTGCACCCATCATAAAGCCAACATACTGTACATACATAAATCTTGTTTCCCCATTACTTTTATTCCAAGCACTGTCTAAACGAAGAAAGTCACCTACGGCCTGAAACTTTCTCAAGGGGTAGTTTTACATAAAAATTGATGGCGTTTGCTGCCACTAGGTTAAATGCTCAAATAGTCTTAACATGATCTACGGGCTTTTTGAGTAAGATGACACAATCGATTGCACCTGCTGCATGAAGCTTTATGCATTATAGCCTACTTTTTGATGTTTACTAAGTTACACAAACATGTATTTCTAAGTCAATCAGTCAATACCAATGTCAAAGCAAATGTTTAGTCACACTATTGTGTAGTTCATATCTGGAAGTATTCGTTGAAAGCTTTTCTTAAAATACGTAAGGCATCGTTTTTCCTTTCCCTTCTTAGCAGCAACATGCACCTTTTTCCCAACATCTATTTTTGTAACTTTACTCTCACTTTAGTGAACTGATCAAGCCATAGTCTGCTAATTCAGCATTCTATTTATAATAACCGGCCATTTGAAGCAAGGGAGTAATTAACTGTGCAATAACAAAGACTGTTAGCGATACGAGTTTCCAAAACAACTTATAAACTGCTTTCACAAATCTACATTACTCTCCCAGCATAGTCCCTTAAAAGTTTTGAAGAAAAAATTAATCGGCCAACTTTTGGTAATATCTCATCGCAACGCTACCTGGCATGCATTGAGCAGTCTAATCTGTCACTAACTGATGATGATTTACTTGAAAAACTGTTACACATTTGAACTAACGCTTGGCAGTAGACAACTTGTGTGGTACGTCAGCAGCAAACTATTCAGTTGCTGAAGCAGTGTAAAAAGAGAAAACATCTTGACTCTTTATCACAAAAAACTGCGCAATCAAAAAAGGCAACGATATGCTCTACCTCCCATTAAAATATCCTGCTTTTGAAAAAAATGAACCAAAATATTTGAGTCGACAATTTAGCACTGGATTTGCAGACTGCGGTACCTGCGCGGCTATGTGCTATGTGCTACGACGCGGTTACCATCTCGACCAGACACAATAACTTTAAAAGTTGCCAACTTTAAAAAATCTGCGAAGTAAAGCGATCCTGAATCTAATTCTTTTAGACTAATTACCACTAGACTCATAGGGTTTTGGATGTGCAAACACGAAACGTCAATTAGGACGCCATGCTATTCTAGATCTAAATTGCTCTCCTAACAAAAAATCATACGTGCTATGACGCGTTCAAAAAAGAACACGTAAAATCACAGAAATCTTGGACTTAAAAGTCTGGTCTATACTGAATCAAGAAATTCTTAACTCTGTTATATTTTGGCTGCAAACTTGCGACTTATCCAACACAAGGTGGAAAAAAGGCTTGCGATCGAATTAACATGAAACAAATTAACAGCTAAGCCGCGCTTGGCTTCAGTGTAGAGCAGGCTTATGTGTAGTAGACGAATTGCAAAGAATGCTGCTTATGATAAGGTTTTCACGATATTCGCCGTGAAATAAACAAAAATATCCAACTGCACCTTATCGTAAAAACCCCTTGGCATTTATGATTGCTTTCTGCCTGCAATTTTCACAAGTAAACCAATAATTACAACAACATTTCTATTGACAAGAAAAGTAAAAATGCAAACAAGAGCCCATAAGATTCTAATAATGATGAAACGCTTGGGTTTTTACTGATTTAAAGAAATAAGTTAGAAAATGTTTAGTTGTAAACTAAAAGGCCTCTTCATGATGAATATAGTGTGATTTCTTGTTTTCCATAGAAGTCGGCAACTTGCATTTCGTACGCTCGAAGTTAGGAATGGCAATCAAAGGGTTCCTGGCGGCTAAGTGTCGCCGAATACGATTAAGTCACCCGCCCTGTACCCTAGTGACCGGCAGATGACGATTCGACGACTGGAAGATTAGCTTGGTAGAGTGCAACGACTACCTTCTATGCCTTATCCTGCGGCCTAAGGACTTACGCTTATGAAGCTACGTTGCAGCCCACTAATGCATAAGCGGTTGCACTCCGACAATCACCAACACCACACTGTAGCAGCCGATAGTCCCCCTTCCTTCTAGTAGTACTTGGCCCTTGCCTTCTAATTCTTCACCCTTCTTCTTTTCTTTCTTCTCTGTTCTGTCGTCTGTTTGCTTTTGTCTCTTTCTCTCTCTGTTTACAAAATGCCCCACCCGTATATATACTTTCCATTCGTACGTAACCGAAACAACGTTCCCAAATATTTTAGCCAATCAAAAAAAATCTAGAAACTAAAAATTAACAAGAAAGGTTTGAAAACGGGGGAATACCGGAAACTGCTACCCAAAGAACAACCAATAAAAACGCATATAAAATCAATTAAAAAGGCTTGTCTACGGGGGGAGTAGAGGAAATAACTACCAATAAAATTACTTTGAGAATAAAATACACAAGCAAAGGTTTGTATACGGGGAAATACCAGAAATAATGATCAATACAGAAAAACTGCGTCGACACGGGATAATAATATAAATATTCCAGAGATTATTATTGTTACACTAAGTAATTGTCTAAAGTGAGCAACAGCATTGGTTGTTGCGTTCCCTAAAAAAAGACGATATTGATAACCCAAGTCGACAGGAGACTTGAACTGAACCCTTAAGGATACCTATTGTTTGTACGTTGGACATATTTGAATGCTTAGTTCATTGCAATAAAAGGGAGGCGTAAAATCATTTTTGTTGTTGCTCACGTCACAGGAAGACGTGCGCACGAAAGCTACCACCGCAATCTGCTGGACATATAAGATGTTGCTGTCTAAATGGCATTGAACTCTCAAACCTAATGTTTACCATCTATCATGTTACTAGACTTTTTGTAGCCTCGTGACCACTATGAAATGGCAATCAGGGGCAACCTAACTAACACCTGCAAAGTTATTTTTGTGGCCACTCACACCCGTGCTTGCGAAAGTCCCAGTACAATCAATATGGCATCAAAGGTGTTACCGTCTAAATGACATCTTATGCCCTAAACGCAGTGTTTACCGCTGATCACGTGATATAATAAGGCATTTTTTTAGACTCATGACCTCTGTGAAAAGTCAATCAGCGGCAGTGTAATTAACACCAAGAAAATTATTTTTGTTTTTCTCTGTTGAAACTCTGGCTTTTGTAATGTTAAGATTTTCTCACTTTATGGAAAAATAGAAAAATTTTTTTCGGTTAGTCCCGCATCCTCATTATCGTTTTGCTTTTGCCCGACGAAAACCCTGAGTGTTCTATCGTGAGCAGTATAAAAAAATTAGCTACGGGCTCGCTTTGCATAGCAATCTTATTAATGTTGGCAACTTATGAAGTCACTAGCCGGTGTCGCCCGGCAGAGATCCTCCATCAGTAATGCCCGGGTTTAGTAATTTCGGTTCAACCGGCTGCGAAAGCTTCACCCATGCGGCTCTTGTGTGAGCAGTAGCGAAAAGTTAATGAATTTTGTGCTCTTTCACAATTCTTCTATACGAAATTGTGATCATCATATTCTCTTAATCATGACTGGCAATGCTCACAAAGAATCTTGCCACAAATTATTATCGTTAATACTTGTGAGGGAGCAGAGATCGTACATAATCAAAACTGATTGTAGCGGCGAAATGGTGGTTGCTTTCACAATTAAAAAAAAAACTATTTAATGGTAAGCCTATTTTGCCAATTGGTGCTGCCGCTTTCCTATTTATATTTGCAGTAGTACATTCCTAATTTAGCTGCGCTATTAGTCTTGTTTCCGGCATAGCAACAAAAGCGGCTATTTTCTCTATATTCAGTTTTACAAATTGTTATGATTAACTTTATATGTTGATTTTTTCTTAAACTTGGGATTTTATTACAGTGATGTAGAAAACAGACATAGATGACATAAATACCGTAATTGGCAGCCTATCAGTATAAGAAAAAATCCTTGCTTTATAGTATATACAACGGTGTCACCGGCAGAGACCCCGTCAGTAACGTCGAGATTGAGAGTGTCGGTTCAGCCTGCCAAGCCGGCTTTACCTATCAGATTCTTTTATAAAGAGTTACCAAACGTTTATGTGTTTTCTGCACATAAGATGTTTACGACTTTTTTGCTCCTTTTCCTGATATAATATATCATTTCAAGATCTTGGCTATCCCTTAGGTCTATGTGCCATGTTCATTGCTGACACGAACCCAAGGCAGCCTTGCGTTTGCCGCAGTTTGGAAGTAGGGATTGCATTTCTGATATTAAGCTATTCTAAAGCAAAAGGACAAAATTGTCTTTCGTGTAGTGCGATTTGACACAGTGACGCTGTTTTCTTTTGATTTTCCCTAAAACTTTCTCAAGTTCTCGCTGGCTACGCATTATGTAGCATGTTCTTTTCTCCCTGCTTGACGTTTCCTGGGGAGTAAAAAGAGTCCTTGCATTTCCCCAAATGTTTGGTTTGACCCCGGTAACTCTATAAAGCTATTATAAAGCAAAATACCAATAATATGTTTCATGTGGTGCGATTTGACACAGTGACGTTAATCTTGATTTCGCCTCAAACTTTCTTAAGTCCCTGCTGCCTAAGCATTATGATTTATATTTGTTTTTCCTTGCTTAGGTATGCTAATAGAAATCAAATAAGTTCTTGCTTTTCCCAAATTTTCAGGTTTGATTCCGGTAGCTCTATAAAGCTATTATCAAGCAAAATAGAAAAAATGTTTCTCCTAAGTATGATGCGATTTTACCCCGGCAGGCCATACTATCACCGGTGCCGATTTAAATCGTATCAATTAATACAGCTACGCCAGCTTCACCGTACAAACATTTGTTAGAGTCACAATAAAATGTTTTACTAAATATAAGTCATAGCTCCTGCACATGTAATGGTGATCATGTTGGTTTATTAATGAAGACTGGAAGTATTCAAAAACAAAGAACGATGACACAAACTACCATTTGTAATTTTTAAAAGAGTAAAGGAGGGGGAGATGAAACATAGTTAAAATTGATGGCGTCGCCCAAATGGTGGTCGTTTTGACTCATAAAGAAATGAGCTGTATGGTGGTAGGCATTTTCGACGAATTGGTGGGCCCGCTTTTGTATTAATATTTAAGATTTGTGCTTGTGCTGTTTGCTTTAATTCTACCATAGCATGAAAAGGGGTGCTGCCTTTCCTTTAAGCCATACAACCTATTGCAATAAGCACCTATTACGGTCTTTTTAAACAAAAACATTCCCTCTTAATCCAGTGTTACAGATTGATGCTGTTATTGTTTAATTTTGATCTTTTCTTAATTTTGGGATTTTATTACATTTAACTTTGCCCCTAATCCAGACCACCTTACTTTTAAATGAAGATTATTATTGTTTTGTACCAATAGGCCTGTACTTGCAGTTACAAATATCAGTAATGGGCTTTATCATTTATGTTTGCTATCAAAATGGTAGTGGATAATTTTGCTGTCTGCTGCTGTTCTCACTAAGTAGTAGCAAGCATTGTGATGTCATTTAACATTATGACCTTACAATACGTTTTGAGCTATTATTATTAGGATTGCTACTTACCGCTTCTTCCTCACTGCAGGCGAATTAATATGAACTAACGTCTTTGACTGCGTGAATGTTGCTTGGCCCTGGCATAAACGCCACCATCCAAAGAGCAAACTAACTTGAAATGAAGTACTCACAGTTCAGTTATAGCAGTAGCGGGAGCCCTCATTAATAATGTCGAGGTTAAAAGCATCAAATCAGCTGGCTGCTGCGACAGCCTTGCCGAATTGCAAAGGAAATTGCTTCAACATTTAGATCATATGTAGCTCGACACTTGCATTTTGTTGCAAACGATAAGAAAGGACTATCTTTACCCCATCGTCTTTTTCTTGGGTGATCACCAAGTGTTTTGCTTGGAGTAGGCTACATATTAAAGTTTGTAGACTTCATTTTTCGATGAGTCTTTTGAATAATTTGATTGGTAATGCCAAAGATCCATGCTATCGAGAAAGAATAGCAAAATGTACCAAAGAACTTAGTTATTCTAGAAATTGCAATTTTGTGAACTGCAGGCACTAAAATTTTGTGTGTTTTTAACCGGTAGATTGCATTTCATAAACATTTGTTGACTTTAGTTTTTGATGGATCTTTTTGAAAATGTCGACAGACAATGCAAATGAACGACGCTTGTGAGGAAAAGTCAAAATGCACCAAAGAGCAAACTTTGCTTAACAATTGCAAGTTTGTTTGCTCTAGTAGGATAATTGTATAACTAAAAATGAAACATGATATATATGGCAACGAATTTTTGATCAGCCATTATAAAGTGATCCTTAGCTTCAAGTAATTGGAGTCACATATTGCTGGAAAGCAAATTTCCTAAGCTTTCAAAGGATAGTAATTGTTAGTACTTTATTATAACGTTATTGTATTGAAGTCACTTGTTTTTCCTGAGCTCGCCACTTTTGGGAGGGGTAGAAAGTTACACCACAGTTCTTAAAGTTGTTTTTTTCAGTATAAAAAGTAATATTAATTGTACATATTATACACTATCGGAATCGCATTGAAATAACCTTCAATTTGTTAAATAAAATTTGAAACTCACTTGAGAAATGAGATCACAAATCAGTTTTTTAATAAACCGATTTTGCAAAAAGGTTGCAATTTTTGAAAACATCTTGATATTATGATCTGCTATCGCAGACATTTGTGTTAATCGTACCAGACATATTATGACGTCATAGACCCAGTTCAAGCGTGCAAGGAAAGTAGAGAAGAAAAAAATGCTTAGATGGCTTGAAGTGCTTAAATAAAGAATTCCTCGTAGCATAATCAAATAAACATTAATTGTTATAAAGTTGTTTTTATCAAAAGTAGCTTATTAATATCTCCTAAAAGAACGTGTAATCGCGTTTCTGCGATGAGTACTTTTTGAGAAAGAACAAAAATCATATTGTTCAATGAGTCGTTGATTGTGACATCATTTTAGACCCCAAACAAATGAAAGTTTTTGAAATGTAAGTCGGAAGCTGGCTTTCGTTTGAGCAAAAAGCGGTTGTCCTCTGTCAAGTAATGCAAATATAAAAAATATTTTGGGTTATGACGTCATCATGACGTCACGAATACTCCTATGACACTCACCACCGGGTGGTGATCAATCGTGCCAAGTTTGATGCTTGTACCTATAGCAATTTCAGAGGAGTTAAAACAGACACACAGACTGACAGAATTGCGCTTTATATACACAGTCCCGTAGCACTCCAACTTTGGGCCCCTCCCCAAAGTAAGCGCAAGAGCTCCTGCGCACAGGTCATATCACTTTAGAGGTGTAAAATTGAAAAGCTGAATTAAGAAAATACACCACAATTTGTACATAAGTAAACAGGCTAATGTCAGAATAAAGCATGCCGATACCGAAGGTGCAAGTCATAAAAAATTCGGCACCGATGCCAGAGTTCAGTAGGACATTTATGCAGACACTGCGAAACGAAAGCAATGACACTGAAAAACATGAAAAAGTTATAAAAACACAGTATCATTTAAATAGTCTGGAGCGAACCTTTTTGTTCGCAAATGCTGTTATGACATTGTCATAATCAAGAGATCGGGCGCAGTCATTTTCGATTGACAACATGGCTAATGAAGATAGTCTACTGTCTGTCATTGACGTTCTATTAAAAGTTTTGATCAGTTTCAATTTGCTCAAGCTTCTTTCAGCGCTGGCAACAGTCACGGGGCAAGTTAGTAAGATTCGAAGTGCGATGTACACATTCGGATACAATTGAAATAAATGAGTCTTTAGAAGATAGTTCAGAAAGTCTTGAGCCGTATTGAGATTGCGTTTTTTTTGTAAAATTAAAACAAACCGCTGTAGCTCAGCGCTCATTTCATCAGAATCAATGTCACCGAACTTTTTTTGGAACTCTTTACAGCAAGTAAGAAGAGCATTTTCTTGTTGCACAAGCAAAAGTTTGTCTCGTGTGTACAAAAACGAAAAGGCGGAAGAAACCTCACGTAACAAATTAAAGCGCTCCTTTATTGACATAATAGCCAGGTCTACTAATGGATAGAAAAAGTTGCTTTTAAATTTCAGTTCAGGAGTAGCTCGTTGTCCCTCTTCACCTTGGTAATCAAACAATCTTCTTTTCTTTCCACTTCTTGACGGAGGAAAAGAAGGATCAATATCCAATTCCTGTGCTATTTCAACAGCAGATGTTGCGGCACTGTCATAACCCGTTGTGCGATAGTTTTGCAAAAACTTTTCAGTTGCCTGGATTTCCGTTTCCATTGTATGAAGGGAGACTCCATACGATTGAAGAATCTTGCTTGCTTTATTGACTTGGAATAGGATATCATACCAAATAAACACCGACAAAAGAAAACTCCATTTTGATAAATGAGCTATCAACGATTTTGTTTCTGAGGCAGCTCTTCCATCTTTTCTTTCTATGGAAATGGCTTCCAAGTCTTTCAGTGCCAGCAACACCTCTTTTAAATTGTATCGAAGAGGTTTGATGCATTTAATTCTGCTTTCCCAACGAGTATCAGATTGTGACTTTATGGACAGCTCCACATGTTTCTTCAAAATTTCCCAACGCTGAGCAGAGGAAGAAAACAGCACATACAACCTTGTAAGTACTCCAAAAAATGTCAATGCTTCCGTCGATCAATTAGCACTGTCACCAACAACTAAGTTAAGGGTATGGTTTGCACAGGGCACGTAAACAGCTTTGGGATTGATGTCTAGCATTCTTGCTTGGACCCCAGAATGTTTTCCTTTCATGTTAGCACCATTATCATATGACTGACCTCGACAATCAGACAATTCGAGTTGCAGTTCGGTCGCTTTTTCTAAGAAAGCGTCCAACAAGCCTTTCCCAGTACTGTCACTTATTCTCAAGTAGCCAAAAAATGTTTCTTTAACAACAGCAGCTTCTTCATTACATAGTGCATAACGGAGAATGACAGACATTTGTTTATGATGTGACATATCTGGAGTGCAGTCCAAAATTATAGAAAAATATTTTGCCAATTTCAATTGCTGTAAATTTTCTTTTTCAACTTCTGTCGCTAGCAATTCAATTAGTTCATTTTGTATGGTAGGACTCAAATAGTGATCTTTAGTGTTTTTATTCTTGATTCTGTCTTGAAGCTCTTTTAGGATCGGATCTCTTCTTGCCAAAAGCTCAAATATACCCAGAAAATTTCCATTGTGAGGAGATCCTAAGACTTCTTCAGATCCTCTAAAAGCAAGATTCCTTTCCGATAGAAACAAGGCAATGTCGATAAGTCTCTCTAAAACATTTCTCGAAAAACGTCTTTCATGGAAAAAAATATTCATCTCGCGTTTGTCGATAGTGGATGAATTTCTTATCCCTTCAGCTAGCAACATCCATTGACTGCAGCATTCTTGGTGGGAAATGCCGTTTTCATGGTCTTTCAGTTTTTTCGAAAAACCCTCCCATGTATTTATACCACTACAAAAGGGGCTTAGTGTTTTTCCAAATAACTTACAACAAAAGCAAAAAACTTGATCTGATTCCCCAGAATAAACTAGCCACGACCGTGAAACACTTTCACCATTAGGTAACACACGTTTATAATGGTTGGAGGAAAAACGTCGCCTTGGAGTTGTGTTATTATATGGAAAATTCATTATTAGTTGATGTGGTCCACGCTTTACTATATCACATCGTTGAGCATCAGAAATGCTTTCAGGCCATTTACATGGGTTATCAGGGATAGGGGTAAATTGAGATTCAGTTATTTTTGATATTGAAGGTTGCGTATTGGCAGGTAAATCACAACTTACATTTTCTGGAAATTCACAATCACTTTGATGCTGATCGTCATAGTCTTCTTTTTCTTGTACACTATAGTTTTCTTCATCCCTCTCGGTACTAGTGCCAGGTCTACTCTGCTCAGTAATCTTGAAAAAATCTGTCATCTTGGGCAATTTCGCTACAGCATCTCGAGCAGTGGCTGCTTCTTTTCTCTTTTGAGCACCACTTTTTGAACGTTTCATTCTATACAATGTCAATAAAATACTTTATCTGCACTCTGCAGTGTATATATATTGTCCCGGTATTTATAGCCAAACAGAATTCCAGACCATTCTATGATTGTTGCGTAACAAAAACACAAACGGCATTTTGCCGTTGCAAAAACAACGGCATTGTTACGTCAATCGAATATTCAAGATTCTACCAGAAAATCAATCGAAATATTCTAGATTCTGCGAGATAAAATGACGTTGCATTCACTTATGATGTCACAAGCCAATTTCTTCCTACAGTTTAAATCGGTTGTAAACAAGTCTGCTGAACTGAAAATAGTCACGTAGCCAAAAAGCAATTTCAGACTAACTTGGGCCCCCAAAGTTTGCCTGGGCCCCCCCCCAATTGGGGGGTTTGGGGGGCGGCTGCTACGTCTCTGTATATACAGTATTAGATTCGGCCCTAATTGGTGTGGCGCCTAGAACGCGCGCCAAGTTTGTTCGCTTTCACTCGCGCTCATTTAATTTGTTGCTGAAGGGATTTCGCCATCTAGTTGGCGGGTACTGTCGTCGTAGCAGCTATTGTTTCGTAACAGACGCATCACTCGTGCTGATGTCGGCAGAAGTTAATCCTATTTGCGTGCACTATTAACCTGATTTTCCGAAAAGCTTGCAAACGACTGTCGCAAAGGCGCAAAGATATAAGTGAGTGCGTTTAACTTAAACTACAATGATTTAATTCTTGATTGAACATAAAAATAAATACATTAATCACTGATCTATATTGCAAATGGCAATTCTTTGTTTGTGTCTCTGTTTTAGCTCCTCTGAAGCTACTGAACCCACAAGCATGAAACTTCTCTCCTGGGTGAGTGTCATAAGGGAGTTCTTGACGTCACAATAACGTCACATTAGAAGATGATTTTCCCAGAAAGCGTTTTTTTAGACGAAAATCAGCACCTGACTTACTTGCTTCAACCGGTTTCATCTTTGTAGGTTGTAAAAAGCATCATAATCAACAATTGACTGTAAAATTTGTTTTCTTCATTTTCTAAAAAAAATACTGACTATAGAAACGAGGTTGAAAACTATTTTGGGAGATATTAACAAGGGCTTCCAATAAAACTAATTCTTTAACTCTTTAGGCTTTGTTTGCGACGCAAAAAGCGATTGCACATTTAAGCGTTGTTTTAAGCATGCTTTTTCTTCTTTTTCTTGAACTCTTCAAAACAGCATTGTTTCGTCATAATGCTGTCTGGTACCACTTCAGTAAAAACAGCAGCAGGCAGCGGCTGTATTTACTATACATTATCATTTTGAAAGCAGACATAAAAGGTAAAGCCTATTACTGATATGCTGCTTGTTAAAGCAGAATGGTGTATTACAGCAGTAACATACCAGTCTAAATCTGTTTTTTATGATGCAACTATCCGGCTCGGCCGGCGTTGCCCGTAGTGCCACCACAGTAATGTTGGGGTTAGGAATATCGGCTATAGGATGGGATGTACAATAGGATGGGATGTACAATAATTATGATGACTGAAACTGTGGTGGAACCCAAGTTAAAATATTTTTGCAGCATCTTCATGTCGCGTGCCTATTACTCTTAACCCTTGTGAGGTTTTTATCGCTGATGAAAATGCCTAGTTTTAACGTAAAATTTTTCATGATTTTAAATACATCATTCTTTAGCACAAAAAGCTGGTCGATAAGTTATTTACTTAAGCCGTAATCTAAGTTATAGTAATAACTCAACTGTAGATATTGGACTTCAAGCATGAGGTCATTACGCCCTCCCATGGCTGTGTTTATGCTGAAAGCAAGTTACATGCACCCAGCCAGAGAATTTATAACTAGGCCTATAATTACGAAAAATTGAAAGTGGTAAGCCAATTACTTCATAGCTTAGTTCCTTTAAATACATCTATCACTTTAGCGTCCTTTTGCAACTTTGCATCTATATGTATGCACTTAGTCAAACGAATGCATGAAGATTTGTGAAATTGATTGCTACTTGTAATTAAGCACATTCTTTACTAGTTAGAAGGTTGGTTTTTGGCATAATTTATGAAATTTAAAGAAAACGACAGAAAGTTTATGCCACTGTGAAATTATAATCACCAATTATGCAATCGTTACGTAGGGAAGGGAATATTTTTTAAATATGGGTTTTTTTGGCCAACCAGGTGCTCGAATGCAAGACATTTAGGGAGAGGTATAGCCCCTTGTTCTGTATTTCGAGACCAAAGCAATTATTTAAATGAAACTGTCGCAGCCGGCTGACTCGATATTTTTAATCCGACATAACTAACTGGTAGCGCTGCCGCCTAATTTTATATAAATTGAAGTGGCCTGTTTTTCGCCGCTGCAGATCTGTGACCGGTAGGCTACGGTAAGATAAACTTCAAGGCTGCGTTAAAGCCGCGAATTATTTCGTCACAGAAGTGGAACGTCACAGTTTCACCTCCCGGAATAGATGCATGTGAGAAGAATTACTCTGTTTAATCTTGCTTCATTTTTATTTGCATAAAAGTCCTCTTTTTCATGATATATCAATGTATTATCTACCTAATATTTACTTAATTTGTATCTAATCTATTTATATTACTACTCAGGAGGTTTTATATTTCAATCAAAAATCTAATGAAAAAACGAAATTAAATGATAATCAATCGCTAGCTAACCTGCAGCATTCTTCACTTCTGCAACAATATAAGTAAGTTGGTTGATCATATTCATTTATACCACGAGTACCTAAATTTTTTTGTATCAACCAAATTTCTCACATTTGTCTCTGAAACTGCCGCATTGCGTTTAATTACTGCAAAATTTATATGGGAATGATATTTATGTTGGTGTCACTAGTAGATTTTTATTAGTAATGTCTGTTCTTGTTGTTACCTGACCTCCGAGGAATGGGGGCATAGTGGAAGACCATAGAGCCCCAGAAGCCGGGCAACTCCCCTGGGCCTGGACCAGAGAGACAGAGAGTTGCCAAAGAGCGAACGGCGCAGAGTCCGTAGCTGGACAGTGCCCAATGAGACGCGAGGTGTCCTGGGACGAGGGTCTGCAGGCGCTGTAGGAAGGATTCTCAATTCTGCCTACCCTAGAAAGATAGAGCTTAACAGAAGGCTGTGTCCGTTGCAGTGTAGACGAGAGAGAACACAGCGAGCGTGACAAGGGAGCACAAGTTCCTCGGTGGCAATCGAGGGAACCTTCGTGTCAAAGAATTTAGATGAGACAGTACGCCTCCAGTCCGAGAAAAGACAAGAGTGCATACGAGAGATGAAGGGAGAGAGACTACAAGGGATTGCAGAGGGCATGAGAAGCGCTCCCCGTCTGGCCAGCTCATCAGCTGCGTCGTTCCCCATGAGAAACGAGTGTCCGGAAACCCATTGTTGCCTGATAGAACAGGAAGAGAGAGAAGACAGTTCCTGTTAGATCTGCCAGAGAGATTAAGGTGAAAGGAAAGATGGAGGAGAGGACAGGGTGGCGAGGACAGAGTGAGAGTCGGAGAGAAGGAGAAGAGAAGTGGCAGACTTGTTGGTGCTGCCGAGACCAGCAAAGAGCTTGAAGAATGGCGCAGGCTTCAGCAGAAAAACTTAAGCATACTTGTCCTGCTGAAAAGGAAAGAGTGGCCTCAGTTCCACAGAGAGAGCAAAGTACGCCAGAGTCAAGAACTGATCCTTGTGGAACACCTCGACAGACTCGAAAGGAACGACTTTTGTGATTTTGAAAAAACACGCGAGCTTGCTTATTAGAAAGGAAAGATTGAGTCCAACGAGCAAAGCAAGGAGGGAGGCCAGAGGAAATGAGTTTATGGTAAAGGACGGGATGCCAGACAGAGTCGAAAGTTTTTGAGAAATCGATAGTGGAGAGGATCGTCCTAGAGCCCAGCCTAAATTTGTTATACCCATCCGAGATGGACTGAGAAAGACACAAAATTTGATATACAGTAGACTGCCCAGGGCGGAAACCGGCCTGGTGGGGAGAGAGAATGGAATTAGACTCCAGAAGGAAGACTAGACGGGATAGAATGATGCGTTCAAAAAGCTTTGAGACGCAGGTGGTGAGAGAGGTAGGTCGAAAAGAAGCAGGAGTGTCGAAAGGTTTTTCCGTCTTATGGATGGGAATAATAGAAGATGTCTACCAGATGGTAGGAAAGGAATGCAAAGTCCAGGAGAGATTGAAAATGTGAAGAAGAAAATCCATGCCAGAGCGAGGAAGGTGCTTTAGCATGGAATTAGAAACTTTGTTTGGGCTGGTGGCAGTGAACAGGGAGAGGTTAGAGGCAGTCGCCAGAATTCAGCTCGGGAGAATGGGAAGCAATTGACAAGTGAGACTCTTAGGGCACGTTGCTCGGCGGAGCTCAGAAAGGTAGCCTGTGGCTCTGCTACGCAAGGCCTTTGGCTGAGAAACAGAAAAGTGGGATCTGAGGTAATTGACGAAGACCAAAGCCCGAAGCCGATTCCCTTGGAGAGGAACAGTTGGGGAAGTTGGGAGATGAGGAAGAAGAGCCAGCAACAGAGCAAAGAAGAGAGTATACAGATTTAGGGTTAGATGTGGTGGAGAGAGAAGAGCATGTCGCCTGCCTTGTCCAGCCTTGGCCTTGGCGATGACAGACAAAGCACGCCGGGAAGCGGAAATATAAGCCTGGCGATCTTCATCACTTCTGTGAGCGGCAGTAAAAGCCTTGCGTCTTTCACTAACTGCTTCTTCCACTTCAGTGGACCACCAGGCTTTAGGATAGCATTTAATGCAGCCGAAAGAAATGCACGATTTGGCCGCATTCAGTGCCAGAGAAGTGAAGAAAGCAGAGGAAAGGAAAGGACGAGTATTCCTATGCTGAAGGACAGCAAGAGTCAAAGTAAGAAGCAAAGTCATCCCAGCGAGCCTTCTCAAAATTGAAAAAAGGGGGACGCTCGTTGGGGCAAAAGACCAGAGAGGGAGAGACAGGTAGAAGACTTGGTCGGTGATCAGAACCCAGGTCCTGAAGCACCTCCCAGGAGCAAGAAAGGGCGAGAGAGAAGGGAGCAAAGGAAATGTCAGGGGAGGAGCGACTGCCAGAGGAGTGATGGAGAACAGTATGTTTGTCAAGGTCATTGAGGGGAAGGAGGTCAGAGGAGATGACCCCGTCGAATACTCCCTCCAAATGTGGGTCGGAAGTACGTTTTGAGTCCCAGAGAGGGTGATGGCAATTGAAATCTACCAGAATGAAGAGCTTACTGGAGGAGGGAAGAATGCAGGGAGAAAAGGAGTCGGTTCTGCTATCTGTTTGACAAGAGCAATTAGGGGATAGGATAAAGGATAGGATAGGCCCTACCTGACGAAAATGATGATGATGCCGCTAGCGTGCGTGGCATCACGAGAGAGATTGCCAGACTGGGAGTGGATGTGATCTGATCGCAGAGCAGAGAATCCAGGGATCTGGAAAGAGGAAGATGAGTTAAGATTAGATTCTTGTATATAGATAAGGTCAATAGGATGAGACAAAAGAAAATGTGGCAGTTCAGTGCTCGTTGCTCGGAAACCACCAGTATTCTATTGAAGAACCCTGAGGGAGTCAAGGGAAGGGAAGAGAAAGCAGGAGGCATAGAAGAACAGTCAGGAGCAAAGGGTGGTGGTGAGGGACCAGGGGGAGAAGAAACAGAATGGGCAGAAGGGGGATAAGAGGTTTAAGGACGAGTTTGGAGTGGGAGTGCTGCATTAGCAGAGGGGGGGGGCAGATTAAACAGTGGAAGTATGCAGGCCGGAGGAGTCTAAAGAGGAAGTCACAGTGCCACAATGTGGTGTAATGGTGGAAGTCACAGTGTTACAATCAGGGACGCCGCAGGGGGCAGCTCCAGGAGTGAGAGCTCCCAAGAGTTCTGAATTTGGAGAGGGAGAGTAGTGAGCACTTTAAATGGACCCATTTTGAGCAAGTGCAGCATTGCACTGACCTTCCCAGGCAGGTCATTTCTATCGCACATTGAGCAGGGAAAGATGGTTGCAGGGTTGGGATGAACGTTACCGCTCATCAAGAAAAGAAGAAGAATGAGGAGACGAAGACGGGCAAGAAAAAAGCAGGAAAAGCCATTTCGACCCAACCCAGTGGAGGCGACTATTGATTGGTGCAGTTAGTAATGCCTGGGGGGCTTTATTATGTAGATAAATTTGGGTAGAACGGCATTACAGGATGCCTGGAATCACTGGATTGAATTCTATAATTTATCCTCTGGTCACAGCAAAATGTTTTGTCGACTATACTAACACGTCTCTGTGTTCAGATGCTACTATTACTGCTGGCACAATTGCGGATACATGCGTATCTAAATGACGGTTTGAACGTGCGACGATATGATTATTGCCCACATCCTTCAAGCGCTCGACTACATTGCTGATAATTGACAAATCATCAAATTTAGCTTGTCAAGAGCCGCAAAAACTTTGTGCCGAGCGCGTTTTAGTTGCACCTTATCTATAACTAACTCTCATCTAGTTGCACTTAAAAGAAAACAAAGTAATGTAGTTGACCTGCGGTAAGGAGCAAATTTTTACTGAATCTGTTAACAAATGTTTTTTTTTTCAGATTGGTTTTAATGAAAGACACGTTGCTTTCTCTTTGTTTGTTTGACACTGAAACGAGTAGTGAAGATTTTCAAGCGATATTTAAGTTGAAGAAATTGCAGTGAGTGTCTGAATATGTTACAATGATGTACGACAGCAACGCTACTATTCTGAATGACAGCGCACGCAATCGTTTCCCACACATGACTTACATTATATCTGGTAAAGACTGAACTAAACATATACGCCCGGAAGTTAACAGGAAGATTCAAATGAACGTGTCTCTTCTCGCTCCGATAAACAATAAAGTCGAATAATAGTAACCAAGCTACAAAGGAGTTGATAAGGAGAATAAATGAAAAGTGATGGCGGGAGAACCGGTTTTTTGCAATAACCAATCATAATTTCCATAACTACGACACGGTCACAGCGCTTTTTGAGTAAATTCGTGGAACGGGGATACATCAACGATAGAATTATCAACGATAGATTCGAACATGGAAATTACTTCAGTAATGCTTCATACAGTATGAACTAAAGATTTCAGAACAATTCCTATTTATTTATGGGTGTTTAATAACCCGAATGGCCACCAAAAGTTTTGTTACTGTGCACAGAAACCTTATTCGCTTAAATATATGATTTGTTATCACTGCCATGAATTGCTGGAAAAAGTAAAATGATTTGTAATGAAGGTGTGAATTATTCCCTCACTAAGTCCTCTCCGTAAAAACGTTACCAATAATTACGAGAAAGTTAGGGGTTGCCTTCTGGATTAGAAAGACCACACTTTTTTAAGTTCTGTTTTTTGGCTATGTATTTCTAGAAAATCAATAAGACTTTTGATATGGAATTTTAGATCGCGTTAATGGCATCTCTATTATAGCTGCCGTTTTTATAGTCAACCATTTTTGGACATGTGGAGTTTGTTGATCTATGCTGGTAGTGAACGAATAGTTGGTAAATACAGCTGAATTAAGGCTGGTTTCCATTAGGCGTAGATTGCAGGCATAACGTGAAATATTTTTTTGTTTCTCTATTTAGTGTTAAGTGCGGACCGCGAAACCATCCTTCAGAATCCCAAGTTAGATCTAGTAGTTTTAAATGCAGTGGTGAACAGTTTGAATTGTGTTTAGGCATTTGGACATTGGCTGTTCCAGTTTGACTGAAGATGAAAAAGTGCGAAAAACTAGTTATTCTGTATGGGATATTTTAGAAAACTTACCCAAACTTGTCTCATTAGATGTTAGTTGCACGGAAATCGGAAATAAACTCTACATTGATGGAAAATTAAAAGATCTGTAAGTAGCTCAGGTAAAATAGAAACGTTATTACTAATATTTCTGGTGGGGCTCTTTGTTATGCTTTATACGAACGACAGATTATTACATTACACCATACTTGTACAACTGGTCTGTTGGTGATGGATCACGAAACAGTCACATGACTACTCTTGTATATTTTTATGAAACCTATTGAAATTGACTCAATAGCAAAACAGATAGATGTTGCTCAACTGTTGCCTACTGACTGCTATTTTTCCTGATGTTTTCAAAAGTGCTGAAGTCATACCGGTTCGGAAAATGAGAAGCTGTAATGATGTCAGCGTCAGACTATTTCTTAGATTTCTCAGTTTAAAATCTTCTAAACGCATTTAGATCAACCATACTTTTTTTTGGAGAAAATGGTGATTAATTTCCATTAATATAGTTTAAAAAAATTCTCGATCTAAATTAGGATTTAAGTCACGTTCTGTTTTTCTTCATTTTACCAAGACTTCCATTCCATTAATATTTGATAAATAACTTTTTTGTAGAAATGGAGAGTTTAAACGTACTTTACACCCTATATGCTTTTTACTCATTTGAACTAAGTAATGTGCGTATGAAATTTCATTTATCAAGCTTTTCTTTGCAACCTCATAACTACACAAGAGTCACAATTTTGTTGAAGCTAGTACGGGCAGCATAGATCTTTCGTATGCACTAATTTGCACCCTCATTTCTCAAACAACCCCAATTCCACTCTTGGAATGATCTCCGCTTTTACTGCAGTAACATTGCAAAACCTATCAACTACATTTTAGATTTCATGAATAACCTTGTTTTTTTCGTTTATGTGAAGCCGCTGATTAATGTTCGTACAACTAACAGCTTCAAGGCAAATTTGAAACAAAAATGGTTCAAATGTTGCCGCATTGAGTAAAAATAAATGACAACAACGTCAATATTCTCAAAAATATGTTTTTTGTTGGTACATGTATTAGGCTTTGCCACATCACGGCAGTATACTGCAATGGCCGTGTAATAGTTAAAGCGTCCATCTCAACTGCTAAAGATTGGTAGTTCAAACCTCGACTTGGTCTTAACAAAGACCTCATAAACATGGTTATTCCAGGGTTCCTACCCGGCGCTCAGAATGGAAAGAATATAGCGTTGAGAAAGAGTCGGAAAATTGGATTGTAGTGTCCTAGGGCATGGTCATTAGATAGATAGCTACACCCAACGACTTCCGAGGCCATAAATGCTTTTGTTGAGGCACGGGGCTGTTAGGAAGCGAGAGATTATTTATGCTTTTACTTGATTTTTCCATATGGCTAAAATTTTTGAGCGTCATTTTTGTTTTCTTAATAGTAAGAATTAGTCTCATGGAGACGAAATGCCGCGATGTTTACCCGTAGATAACGGTTGTTAAATCTAAACGTAGCCTAGGATGAACAGCAGAGTTACTTCTTGTTTTTTTTTTGAACAGCACCGGCGAACGTCTTTTGGGTCAACCCGTGCCACGGAGGTTGGAGTTTCTAGGTTTGTGTGAAAGCGAGGGCTGCGAGGTGGTGGATATATATGCACTTGCCGATCAGGTAAACTGTTTGCAGTGGATGACAAAGCTTAAAGAGTCAGGTGTGGAGCCGAGCTCTTACCTTTCTTTTCTTGGCGGAGGAAAAGTATAAAACCGATATTAAACTTGCTCTACCATCAAATTTATAAGAACTCTGCTGTCGAAGTGGTTTCATATCTGTTTTTTTTTCAGGTATCTGGCTATAACAATGAGCATCAGATTATGACAGCTTTGCAACGTTATCGCAAACGACCTTGCTTGATGACACCATCCTTCAATCACTTGTATTCAATCAACAGGCATCAGTCAATCAGCTGTCCACATAAAACATTACAGGTTTTTTTTTAATCTTGGCATGGCTTTCAAGCTGAGCGAGGCGATCAGATATGCGGAAGACGGAGAGAAATGGAGAGAACTGGTTCATAGGTCATCTGCAGCGCCCTGACGGCAACCGCCACGGGATAGATGAGATGGCTTTCATATTGTTCATGCTGTATACACCTTAATACAGTTTTGGTTGTGAAAAGAACGAAAATAGTTGTATTTATGTAAAATATACTTTACGTATGGCGTTTATTTGGCAGTTGCTACTTCCGCTTTTCACAGTTTTTCTGCCACAAAGTAGCATAATATTGTGGCGTGAAACCACACTGATATTGTTTAATGCTGACTCATGAATTTTAAGCAAAGTTGTTGTTTGTAGTTCGTTGTTGAAACGATGCTCAATTTTCCAAACAATGACAATCTGACTTTGACATGTACTGCAAACCTCTTCTTCCTTACGAGACAACATTACACGTTTTACTCTGTTCAGCAAAGGAAGTAAGTTACAAAACATTTTGCGTACCTTTAAATTATGAACGCCCAATTTCAACAGCAACAAGCAAACAACTTTCTAGCTGCAACAAAAACTCCATCTTTCGTTCTTCCTAGCATTGCGTGCTGGTTAGAGATTGCATCTACAATTGAGCCAATCCCAAGTTGAAATATTTGAGCCATAACAGCAAAATATCTGGGTGCTAAGCTTTATAAGGGAAAATTCGTAGTATGAAGACCTGGTAAGCCGTAGCGTGTATGGTAGGGCATCTAACCGGTAATGGAGTCCCAATGGGATTGTCTTTAGCTTTTCACACTGATCCATGTTTAGTGATCCTAGTTTTATGCTTCAATAAAAACCTCAAGTAGGTTATTCTCACGCTGGTCGTAATTAACGCCAACGTTACTCTCACCAACATTCTCCATGCCATCATAAAGTTTTAAGTCATAGTTCATAAAAAGCATATATCTGAGTGCCAAGTTTATAAGGGTAAATTAGATGTGTGAAGGTTTGATATTCCGTTGCTCAAATGGTAGAGCATCTGTACTGTAATCAGTGGGGTGTGAGTTGGAATTCAAGCGGAATTATTTTTAGTCTAATGCACTGCTCCATGGTAAGTGACCCTGTCATTAACTGCTTCATCTAGTTATTTCAGTAGATATTCTGCAACCACGCCTCTTGAGATGTGTTGAGTTAAGCGGATGTTATTACTGTGATGCTATTTGGTGTTGCAACATTGAAACTAATGATTCGTTTACGCGCGAATGAGCTCAGGGTTTGTTTGCATGTTTTACGTCAGACCGATTCACTGCTCGCTACCCGTCTGCCACATATGGATGGAGGGATCCTGTATAGTTTGGGGTACCAATTGTAAACTACTTGGATGAAGAGAAAATTAGTAGTAATTAGGACATTTTATCGATCGAAAAAAACATAATTTTTTCGCCAGTCAATCATTCTGTGGCGAAAAACCCGTGAAGTGCCGTTTGTAAAATGGCGCTACTTGTAGAACGTGTTCTAAAACGTTCGTAGTTATTCGGAAGCGGTGGGGTTTGGTTTACTGTTTATTGTGCTGGTTGATTTACCGGTAGGCTTCAAGCTTTGCTTGCTCTGTGGTATTAAAAATCTAGTAAGAAAATAGTTGGATTGTCACTAGCTGTTGGACTGAACAACACAGCTTCTGCAGTAAACCAGAAACTTGCATTCATATTTGACCGCTTTGACAGCATTTGGCTGGAGTACAGAGGTGTATAGTTCTTGGTTGCTGCATGATGGTGCATTAGTACAGAAGTAGTTGTACATGCTATAAATGTAGATCTCTAGTTTACAACCGACTTTGTGCTGACTGGTCCAATAGCCCGCCCAGTGATTATCCAACCATTCTTCTATCATTTCTCACTGGCTTCCCGCTAATACAGAACAAAGCTTAGATCTACCGGTACGTCAACTAGCGTATTCTGCAGTAAGCCAAACGACGCCGCTTCCAAATAACCCCCTAACGCTTTTCAACATATTTTACTAGTAGCGCTATTTTTACAAACAGCTCTTCACTGCGCTTTTGGTGGAGTATGATATGTCTCGGCGAAAAGATAGAGTTCTTGTTGCAATATGATATGTCTTGTCAAAAGCATAAAGTTTTTGTTTTAATGCGACGTGTCTTATCAAAAAAACATTGGTTTTATTACAGTATGAGATATCTTCATCATTAGCAAGTTGTTTACCAGCGGCACCCCTTAGTTAAATGTCTTTTCCAGGCGCGGTATAAAGAAGTTGCCCGCTTTTATCCACACTATCCGTTTCGCGCTTAGCATCAAGCGGAGAAACTGTGAATACGAATTTTTGAAGTCTTTGGTATGGTTTGAAAAGGGATTTGAACCTAGCTGTACAGACTGCGAAGCGGACCATCTAATCGCTACATAATTGCGACATTTTTAAAAGAATAATTGTTGCCGGGCTGGTAATGCAGGAGATGCTTTAAAAAAAATGCTCTTCCCTATGTTATTGGTTGGTTAAATGATTTTTGCATTGCTACTTGTTGGTTGGATTTTGATGAAGTAACTTTGTTGATGGTAATTTCAGTGGCATGGTTGTGGCGATAATGAAATGTATGAGAAAGCAAGAAAAGAATCGATTGGTAGTGCGAAATTTACTGCTTACTCTATATCACTTTGAAATTCCTGGCGATTTTGTAAGTTATTTGACAATGTCAAACATTCTTGATGTCAAAACACCTTCACTTTGTGTGTCGGAAAGTGTGAGGATTTTTGTTTTTGGTTTGCCAATCTGTTTTATTGATTAATTATTTGGATGGTAGAGTCACAATAGATAACCTTCTTATGAAGGTTTGTGTTTAAGTGTAGTTAATAATTGGTGTCACTTGCCACAGCACATCTGACCTGCCCTGCATCTGCTTTTAACATCTGATCGGTTATCAGGAGCCTGTGGGTTCGAATTCCTCTGGAATTAGTTTTAACCTTTCGCACTGCTCGACGGTGACCTCAGTTATTAACTATGCTAATCACTTTTTCTTTTAGGAAAGTTGCGAATGGCGGCAGCCTTAGTTTTCTATAAAACCTCGCAATCTTAAGCTGCACCCATTATCTTAACGGGTTTAATTTCCAGCCTTAGTCAACCAAATTTACTACCATTTTCGTCGTGAGCCTTGCCTTATGCTGTACAGGTAGTTGCAGTGAATGTGCCTTCAAAAGATGTAGTGAGCAGGAGTAAACTGACTATTGCCCTTCATTTCAAACGGGTGTTTGGTTTTATTTCAAAAATTTGTATTTGTTTCTCGTTTTTTTTACAGATTTTCCACTTTCAAGTTGTCACAGAAACAATTTTACGACTTTTAGTTCTTCATCAAGATCAGAGCGATATCAACACATTGGCAATAAACATGTGTAATGTACTTGGTAGGGATGGCATACTTGACTGTTGTTGTTTTTATATCTCTCCTCAGGGACCACGACTGATGCAACGGTTTCCCTGTTCATACCGCAAATTCAATCAAGATTAGGTTAGGGCGAAGCGACAGTCCGTTTCGAACCATTCACAAATGCTAACTACAAACTGACAGCTCCATCTTAACTACGTAGACTATCACTAGTTTCCGCTGACGACATGCATGGTGAACTCCTTCATTATTTCAACCCGATGAAGCACTGAGCAGAGCTTGTGCAAGCATGGCCACCTGGAAAACAGGTCTAGGTGGCCATGGTACAAGAGTGTCGAGTTTTTCGTCGGTACCTCGACTCCATTAATGAAGCGTTTTCGTAGTCGTAATGTTAAGATTTTATGCAACGTAGCGCTGTAGGTGACAATACCAAGCAGAGCTTGGCATTATCACCTAGAGCGTTACTTGCATGCGTCAGGGTCAATCGGAGCTGTTGAAACTACGCAGTTTCACAAGCTTTGCATCCTTCTTGACTGGGTTTTGATTTCTGTTATTGACTCCAATCTTGACACATTTTCGTAGGTATTTTGTTAATAGGTTGTTGTTTGAGAATGAGAGCGTTCTTAATGCAGTGCATGTTTATCATTTAATAGACTTAGTAAATGAACTTCAATTCCGGATAGGCTACCATTTTTTATTTTTATGAAACCTCCATTTCATAATGATAAGCATCGATCGAAAGAAAGCTGACAGTCGCATATATTGTTATACAATTTTATGATTTTTATGCTTGCAGTATGTTCAATGAAGTATGATATGAAATCTGAAGTCGCAAAATATAAGTTTGTTCCAACTATAATGGAAGTGATAAAAAAACGTCTGCAAACTAACCAGGTTGGTAGTTAGTGTTTGAATAACTTATATTTCTTGGTGGCAAAGTGGGCGGCGCGATGGCACTGCACTGATGAGAGCATCACGAAAATCATTTGGAAGCATCTTTGTACAAAGATTATGTTAAATTGATCGTTTGTCATCGATCACTCGCTTGCATCAAACTTTGACCAAAGCCACTAAACGACATTTCGGAGCAATATGACGATGATCGTACAATTGAGAGTCCTTCGGGAGGTCGTTCTGATTGTTTTAAGAATATTTAACGAGATATTTTGTTTCACCGACAGCCTGACGAGGTGATGCAAGTGGCGTGGAGCACTCTGTGGAATGTATCAGATGAAACTCCTATCAACAGTGAGACGTTTATTGGTTGTGATGGTCTTCGTTTGCTTGAGGTGAGAAGTTACGCTCCCTAAAATAGTCGGATTATTTTATGGGCAGTCGATGCATATGTGTCACGAGCGATGCATGTGCCACGAGTCGGTGCATGTGTGCTACGAGTCGGTGCATGTGTGCCACGAGTCGGTGCATGTGTGCCACGAGTCGGTGCATGTGTGCCACGAGTCGGTGCATGTGTGCCACGAATCGGTGCATGTGTGTTACGAACCGCGTGCTATTGCACAAGATTTAATTCGCAAGCGAGTCTTTGAGTTTTCGAGCTAACAAATGCTAATTATATTAATGGAAGTTTTACGCTCCTAACAATTCAATTTGAAGCCCAGAGCTCTTCCATTTCTGAGCCTCTATTTCAGCAATACACGGTTTCTTGAATTTTAGAAAGAGCGCAAAACCAATCTGGAAGTTTATTTGTTAAACCTCTACAATCGCCTGTTTCCGCCGCTTGTTCCTCCCAACGTACAACTCGCCAAAACAAGAAACGGTGTTATTTTTGTGCTGGTAATATGCATCCCGGCGGTAGAAAGTAATGCCCTGCTAAAGATTGCTACTGCCGGGGTTGTGGAAAAAAGGACATTTTTACAAAGCATGTAGATCGTCATCAAAATCTTTAACAGCGTTTTTTCAGGATTGCTTTGTGCGGTTCAATGAAGTTGAAATTAACAAGAATATGATGGGATTGGTGGTAAGTCTGCTGTTGTTGTTGTGATTACCCCTCCTCTTCCTTGGCATGGAGGCAAGCTATGAAACGATTTTCCATATTCATGTCGCAAACGTAATTAAATTAGGCTGGGGAAAAAGTGGCAGCCCATTCCTAACCAGTCATGAATGCAAAGTAGATCTACTCGTGAGACGTTTTTTCACAAATATCATATTAATATGATATGTTGTTTTGTATTGCATTTTTTTTTTGCATCCAATGGCAAATTTGTTTTTCAGCATGTTTATTATTGGGGTGTTTTTTACTCCCGCCTGATGAGACCCAATAAGGTCGAAACCGGTCGTGGGTTATTGACATGATGTAATAGATTGCTGTATGGTACCGTATGATGCTGGTGATCATTTTTGAGCAAATTTTTCTATTTTGCTTGGATGCTGGAGGCGGATTCTTCTTAATAGGAGATTGCCTTGAAAATTGCTTATTGGCAACTAGCAACTCTTGTATTTCACAAAACGAGCTAAATAGTAGTAAAACTTGATCTTCGCATGAACGACTTTTATGATAACGTAGCATTTCTGTTTTGATTTATTTTAGACGCATTTTGAAAAGACAAAGTTTGTGTGATTCCTGAAAATTTTTTAATTATGACGTAGCAATCTTTGCACAATTTCATACTTCAATCTTTACCTTTAGCCATTATGAAAACAAGTGTGAAAATTACAGTATTATAAATGCTTGTATAATAGTCGACAGCAGGTACACATTTGAGATTTGATTTGAATTTATACTGAAAATCATTCCCTTCAACTTTTTTTTTGCAGGGCAATATTGCAGAGGTGAAGCATTTAAGGCCATACTTGATGAATTCCAACTTGATTGCGCTTTTCTAGTAAGAAAACCGTTACTTTCTACCGTAGTAATTTCTTATTTGCCATTTGTACTAGTTGTATTGGAATGGGTTTTAGTATCTGCAAATAGAACTCATCTTATTGCGCACGCTAAAGATTGTTGAAGTCCGATCGTACGCGCACTCTACAAGCTTAAGCTGAAGTTTTTCTGACTTTTTTTGAAGCAACACTCAACACCGCATGTGCTTCTCACAAACACTTTTGTGTGCGCTATCAGAACGTTCAGTTGAGACGGGACGTTATGTTATCGTGCTTTCGTGGGGCCCCTCTTGGTTTTTAATGCCAAGTGTTAATGATGAGGCAACTTCACAAATGTTTATCATTTTTGTCCGTCATTCAAATGCACCGTAAGACAGTTTTTGCAACTTGTATATTGGTTCTACTTTTCCTGTAAAACGGTTGGTAAATACTGCTTTGAATGCGTGTATGACATGTCGGATTTCTAGTGGGCAGTCTTTGCGTCATTTGCCATTCACAGTGATTGTTGATTTATTTTCAGTCGACTGTTAACGAAAGCGGATCAGAATTTGGAGGTAGCCTACAATGTATCCGGCACGTTGTCCCATCTCATATCGGACGGTCCTGGTGCCTGGACATGTCCACATCCCACTCGTGACCAGGTCAGGGAGGACATGTACAGAGTGATCGAGTCTTGGGACATCACATCGTCGCGCAATATTAATTACAGGTAACATGATCAACCTGAGGATGTGATTGGCGGAGGTGATTTGGATTGTACTACGTACCACGCCATGTTCACTGTTCTTCCAGTTTAAAATTTCCAGTCAGCAACGGAAGTCGTTAGGAAAGCTTCCCACAATTGAACTGCTTGCCAATGAAAATCTGATGTAGAAGCTAGTGGTTAATGTTAGACACATGCACCATATCGTCGTCGTTGGCACAATGCTTGGAATGTGCAAACAGCGTTGTTTTTTAATTGCTGCAATAGGTAAAATCATGAAAACTTTGTAGGTCTCTGCTGACCACGTACGGTTTACTGAAGCAACAGATCATTTCACATTCGCTTCGTTTATTTTTGGACGAGGAATTATGGCCATTGTAATGGCCATAATTTATCTAAAAGTCTTAGTATTACCAGAGTTTGCTGCCTGCTTGATAATTTTTCCGTGTATGTTATTTATAAAGATCTTTGTTTAATAAAAGTATTGTAAAGCGTTTCAAATTAAAATAATGTGACTGTGTGAGTAATTTTTTCAGGTCATTTCTTCCCATTCTTGGTCTGCTGGACTGTGATGTGGCTGAATGCATTCACTGGGCTGTGTGGGCTCTCTGTAATCTGTCAGGGTTGGATAGTAAGTATATGGGTGTGCGTGTTAAAGCCAGTAATGCATTGAAATATGTTTGGGTGAAGGTTGTTGTTGTTGGTTTACCCCTCCTCTTGGGATGGAGGTATGGCGCGAACAGCAATCCAGGTTCACGCCATCAACCTAATTGAATTAGGCCAGGGGAAAAGTGGCAGCCCATTTCGAACCAGTCGTGGATGCAAACTGCCGACTGGTAGCCCCACCACCAACAAGGCGGACTGCCATTGGTGGGTACCCAAAAGTCGCCTCTTACGACATGCTGAGTGAGCAGCTTCAAGGTTTGTGTGATCGAAGACTGATTCGTGATTAAGATCTTGCTAGTTTTGCGTATGCATGAGCTCCGCCTTATTGCTCCCTGGGAAAATGCACTTTTATGTTAGCAAGATGCAGAGATAAGTGCCATCTGGTTTAGGGAAACGAAACTGCTCTAAAAATGTTTTTTTAGCTTTAAATCATTTTAACTATTGAAGTATTTTACATCGAGTAAGCACCACTTTATTTTTCTTCGGTTTCCTTCTCAATCGATCTAATGTTGTCGATCTCGTTGCAGGTAGATATTGTAGCTTGCTTGTAAAAGAAAATGGAATTGAAAAAGTGAGGAGTGTTAAGAACAAGGTGGTTCCGGAAAAAACAAAACAATTAGCAAGGTGAGATTTAAGGCTGGTTACCATTATGCGTAGATTGCAGGCGTAGCATAAAAATTTTTTATTTCTCTAGTTTTATGCGCGCAGCGCTCTTCGCTACAAAGCAGCGGGGAAAAAAGGACGTAATATTGAGCTTTATGAGCATAAGCGTATTCTTAAGGCTTTAAAACTATGACAACTTTATAATAAAGGAGATTGCTATTTTCGTTGGAGAATGCGTACAAAACGCAATATTGTGAAAAGGTGTAGGTGGGGAAAGTTGCACCACTCAATACGCATGTTTGGAACAAAATGACCGCTGCGCAATAGTACTGTGTGAGTAGTTCGCAATTTGACCAGCGCCCTACTCCTAACCTGCGCAACCCGAAACAGTAAAAGGGCCGCACAAACTCTACATTTTCTTTTCTTGACTCATGCCAAGGTTTTGGATCGAATTTTTTATGGAAGTCAATTTGTACAAAGAGTCTTTCGTCCCTATTTTCGACGTAATGAACTTTTTTCTTTGTTTTGCTTTGTAGGTTAACTTGTGTTGAGAGCCTGGTGGGTTGTACCTTGCGCAGGCCTGCCTGATTTCCACATTAGACTGGTCCATAGTTGTAAAGTTTTCAATTGGTTTTGTAGTTTTCCAAACTTTTGCAGGTTGCTAAAAATTTAAATATGAAGCTGTTTCAAAAATTTGACGTTTGGCTGTTGGACAGTGCATTTCTATAAAAACAAATACGTTTAATTTGACTTCATTATGACGTCATCAACCTTGTATTGCACTCAACTGTTGTTTCTACTTTCTAAAGAGGGGGCATGGCGAGAGAGCATGGGGCCCCAGATTCTGGGCAACTCTCCAAGGCTTGGACCAGAGGTCGTAGAGAAAAGGAGTTTCGAAAGAGCGAGCGCCGCAAGAGGAAGACGGCGCAGAATGAGATGAGAATGAAAAGGAGGTGAGAATGAAGTGGAAGACGGCGCAGAATGAGATGAGAGTTGTCATCGGTCGGATGACCGCAGGCGCTTCAGGAAGGATTCTCAATTCTGCCAATATTAGAAATAGGGGCTTAACCGAAGGTTGTGTCCGTTGCAGCGAACACTAGGGAGGATACAGCGAGCGTAACGAGCAAGCTCAAATTCCTTAGTGAATACCGAAGAAACCTGTGTGTCAAAGGATTTTGATGAGACAGCACGCCTTCAGTCCGCGAAAAAGGAACAATGGATACGCAAGGTAAGAGGAGAGAGAGACTACTTGGGACAGTGTATGGCCGGAGCAGCGCACCCCATCTGGCCAAGTCATTTCCTGAAAGAAATGAGTGACCGGGTACTTACTATAGGTCGATAGTTGAGAAGGAGAGAAAGGGTAGTTTCTGCTAGTTGTGCCAGAGACTGTGAGATAGAAGGAAGGACAAAGGAGAGGAAAGCGGAGCAAGGACCGATATTCCGAAAGGAGAAGGGAAGAGAAGTGGCAGACTTGTTGGTGCTGCGGGGACCACCAAAGCGCTTGCAGAATGGCGCAGGCTTCAGCGGAAAGAGTTGGAAAAAAAGGAGAAAGTAGCCTCAGCGCCACAAAGAGAGCACTTAGCAAGGTCGACAAAGCCTCTATTGTCGAAAGGAAAAGGAAAAGAGCCATCCGTCCAACTTAAGGACGTGAGGAGGTAGATAGTGAAAAAGGTAAAGAGCCGCACCTTGGCGAGAAAGAAGGGAAGGGAGTGGAAAGAGTGAAGGGAGGCATGTTTCTAGGAAGAGAGAGGGCAAGCAGAAAGAGTTTCTCGAGGAGAGAAAGGAAAAAGCGTAAGCGAGTGAGTGGACGCGAAGATTCCAAGAGAACATGAAAAGTCTAGGTTTCACTTTTAAGTCTGGCCAAAGCTGAAATGGGAGAGGAGGTTGGAAGACGAAGTGCCTGCACAGAAGATGACAAACTGTAATGAGTGAGGGCGGCTTGTAGCGAAGATAGGGACAACTCTAAGAAAGAAAAGGAGGGATGGGTGAGGACGAGAGGAAGGCGGTGATGGCGTCACTGGCCGCTTGGTAAAGGCGTTCCCACGTAGTAACGTTGGTAATATTAAGGAATGGAAACCATTCGGGTGAAGCATAAGAAAGTGCGGGCCGGACAAAAGCTTTGTAAAGAGTTACGGGGTCCTTGGAGGGCCCCACGAGGAAACAGATTTACGGTGTTAGAAGGCCAGCATGTGCAGAAAAGTGAAGAGTGCGATCAAATGTGGCCCAAGGATTACTGGAGTGGGATTGAAGCGGAGGGGGAGTTGGATAAGACGAGGTGGGGAGCTGGAGGTTAACTTGATGGGGATTCACCGATATGAAGGTAACTTCGCATTTTCTCGGATTGAGATGAAGAAACCAGTTCTCAGATTAGCGCACTATGCGAATCAGAGCGCCATGTGTGGCTTCCACAGCAGCAGTGACCAAGGGGTAGGAGGACCAAATGGCCAGGTTGTCAGCGTGAAGAGAACAACTGACGGAAGTAAGTAGAGGGGTAAGAAGGCCACTGATGAAAAGAGAGAAAAGAACAGAGTAAAGAACGGATCCTTGCAGCACACCTCGGTGGATTCGACAGGAGAGATTGCTTGATTTTGAAAAACCATGGAAGCTTGCCTGTCAGAAAGGAAAGATTGAGTGCAACCAACAAAGCAAGATGGAAGGCCCGCCGAAATAAGTTTGTGGAAGAGACCTGGATGCCAAATAGAATCGAAAGCTTTACAGAAGTCGATAGTGGCAAGGATCGTCGGAGAGCCTAGCTTCGGTATGCTAAATCTATCCAAAATGTACTGGGAAAGATAATTAATTTGATGGAAAATTGACTGTCCAGAGTGAAAACCGACCTGGTGGGAAGAGAGAATGAAGTAAAACTCCAGAAAGAAGACGGACTATATAGACTGATGCGTTCAAACAACTCTGAGACGCAGGAAGTGAGAGAGATAGGCCGGAAGGAAGCAGGTGAATCGAGAGGTTTCCCATCTTGAATCTTCAAGATGTAAGGGAAGGAATGCAAAAACCTGGAAAGACTAAAGGTGTGAAAGAGAAGATCTATGCCAGATGGAGGAAGATGCTTCAACATGGGATAGAACTTTGTTTGGGCCGGAAGCTGGGGGAGAGGAGAGGTCGGCCGCTGCTACAAGAAATTCTGTGGAATTGAGTGGATAGCAGAAAGAGGAATGACACTTCGGGGCGCGAACCCCGGTCGATCTCAGACAAGTAGTCTCTAGCTCCCAATTTGTAGTATTTGGCACAATTGATTACTGCTTTGAGTTGAGTGCCAGAGCACTTGCCGAGATATGACAATTTCAACGAAACTAGTTGTAGGTTTTGGTAGAAACGCTTTGTCCAGCCGTCAGACATCAATGATTTTTTAAATTCACTTTCAAGCTTCTCTGTCTACCGCTTTTGTCTTAAAAAAAGTTTTTTTACCTCTTTTTTGGGCTAGTCTGCTATGCATAGTAATATCTTAGACGATCCTAATCGTTTGCATGTTTTCCAATTAGAATTATTTTTGCAGGGAAGTTGTAGTACGCGTTGAAGAGTATCAATCTCAAATGGTGCAACTTAATTAAAACAGTGCAGTACTTCACTTATTTCACCAGCAATCCCTTGATCCAACCTTCAAATTGAACATCTTCATGATGGCAGGTTTCTTCGCAAAAGCACCATTCTACACTGATATTTCTCTTAGCTCAAACAGACATACTGCGTCACTGTTTAGGCATTCTACGTCACCGTCTGCGCTCTTTTCCCGTTTATGGAGCTTTTATTTTTTCCTCTACAAATTTTTAGCAAGTTATTTATTTGACAAGTTTTTTCGATGGAATTTTTTGTTTTTTGTTGATATTAAACTATTGGTTTTCAATCGTTTTGTTCTTGCTTTCTGTGAATGCACACCTTTCTCATTTTTTCAATTCAAATAAAACAAACGGTACACTATAATATGAACGTCACCGCGATTGCCGACCAGTGTGTCGGATATCCAGTGTAAAAGTTTCTTTGTATATTACTGGTAATCTAGATGTTAGCGTGTTTCATCTAGGTACAACTTGAAGTGTATAAAACATAATTAATTTTTGTTACAAAAGCTCAATTTATTATCACATAGAATTGTTGGACGAAAAAATTATAGACATTCATTCAGTTGAGCATGTAACATTTTTGACAGAATTTTTGCTGTCAGTATTTTTAATTTGGTAATTTTTTGTTTTTGCGAGTTTTTGCATTATTGTTAAATGTCATTCAGAAATGTTACTTGACAAGAAAGCTGTGTTTTTTAAGAAAACTATTCAGTATCTGTGTATGTTTGGGCGTTTAGTGTTGTTTTGATTAACCCTTGTGAAAGCCCTTTGAACTTTGCCTTCGTGGGTTTCTTCTGATTTAAAGTTGCTGGTTGAATCATGGAGGCAATGGTGTCTTTGTTTACCTACCTCGTATGTTGCAGCTCTACTGACTTTCAATTCCGCAGCCCTTCTGCTCTCATTTAAATAGTTTTGTTATTGGGCTGATTTACAGGTTACAAGTCCATAAAATTTAGGTTTTGCTGTATTTTGAAAATTTACCGCTGAGTAACTGTTAAGGCTGGTTTCCATTAGGTGTAAATTGTAGACGTAGCGTAAAAAATTCTTTGTTTCTCTCTTTAGTTTTAAGCGCGCAGCACAGCTCGCTAAATAGAGAAAGAATTTTTCACGCTTCGTCTGCAATTTACGCCTAATGGAAACCAACCTTTTAACATTTCTGATGCCGAATCAATCTGGCTGGTCCATCGTTATGCGATGGATTGATGAGTTTTGGAGGTGGCCTACGATACAACATGCTAAATTGCTCATACATTCTGAAATTGTTTTATTGTGTTGTTATTCCGTATTTGTTAAACATTGAAAAATGTGGTTTTACGAATATGCGATAATCTCGGTGTTTCTTGAGGTTTTGTGCAACTTTCTGTGGTTTAATGCCTTGAAGCCTTTAAATAAGGAGAACTAACATTTTAAAGTCTCAACAAAGAAATGTTGTCATCCTGGTCGATGAGGTCACGCTATTGAACTACTAAAAAGTGTTGTCCGAAAAGATCACAGTTTAGTTTCATCTTTTTACTGTTCTAGGTGGCTGAGAACGTTGACAATTTCGGTTTTGTCCCCTTTAGTGGAGTAAGCCGGATTCACCTCCTCATTTTTTCCGCTCATCTCTCCCATCTCGCCACATGCTCAATTCAGGGCATTCTCCGTTAAAAATCATTTAATGTCTTTTACACTTGCTTTCAGATCTCGAAAATCTAGCAGCAACGGAGGAATGTCTGATGACTAGGTTTTGCTGTATTTTGAAAATTTACTCCTGAGTAACTGTTAAGTCTGGTTTCCATTACGCGTAAATTGCAGGCGTGGCGTGAAAAATTCTTTGTTTCTCTATTTAGTTTTATGCGCTTTTGGCCATCAATTTAATTTTGTGCTTTGTTGTCCGTTTAATATTTTAACCTGTCTACATCTGAAAATGACTTGCCTTTGAGTGTCTCGTTTGTTTCTGATCTTCCAATAAGATTTACCCTTGGTGATACCTAACTGCCGGCATTTTAAATGGTTCTAAGCAACACTTAATTGTACGTAGTGATATTTTACCATTATTTTAACTTTGTTCTAGTGGTATTTCATGTTTATGGTTACGACTATCCGATCAGTTAATGTTTGTTTGTGAGTGATTAAATACACGTTAAATGCAATTATATTTTGTTCAATCTAAGACGAATCATATTTTATAAATTATTTATTTTCTTAGTTTAAGTAGGAGAGAAACAGTCAGTCCATATGTCTGGACTGTGGTGCTAAGGTGTATCTTGTTTATGTGTTCTCCTAATTCTTTGAAGTATTCTATAAAGAAGCAATAACGTCGACCTCAAATGTTGTAGGTTGTCAGTTGAAACCTCGACCAGGACATGCCAAACGGCTTGTAGCATTAAAAATAGTTGCCACTGGTTGGCGCCCGTTGCGAAATGGATGGCACAAAAAGTTATTTACCGAATTCCTCCATCTTTACGTGGAAGACTATGTTGAGCCTAACAATACGCTCATTAAACAGAGCGTTGTCTTAAAAAAATGCATGCCTTAACATGTAACACAAATGATAAAGTGCAAGAATAAAGAATATGCAACAAGAGAGCTGAAGCGTTGAGGCATGCTAATTGTAACAAAAAAAGTTTGTAGTGTAATTACGCATGGCAGCTTTACCATCTACACAAATAATGCGGTGGCAAAAAATAAACAAAATTCAGATTAAAAGAATTCAGAAAATGCATGCACTCAACCCGCTAGCTGTCAATCAATTACTAAAGCAAGGGTTGCTCCACTCAAAAAGCAAGAGGTTGTGTGCATTGCTCGAGGGCAACCTAAAGGAAGTTGCGGCGTAATATCTCGTTAATCCCAACTTCGAGAACGCAGGTATCCAACTGGGCGCAATTTTATATGCTAATGCCATGGAGAGTACCTGGTATATATTCTTTGGCCCATGGTTCACAGGTTGAGAACCACAAGTGCTGGAGCAATGTGGTCATATATTAATTAGCAATTTGGCATAAGTGTGCTCTTTACAAACTGGCCTTCTATGTAAACCCATTCAAAATGAGTAGTCCCAGAAACCGGGTAACAACCCGCAGTCTGTGAAGAGGACAAATAAAAATGAAAGCCCTACTGATTTAGATAGTCCATGCGAAAGAAATTCGATTCCGTAAAGATTGCAGGGTGTCCGCTGCAGCAATAAAAGAGAGATAGTGCAGCTACAATTCTGACCAGTAGGCCGAACAAGTAGCCAAGACCTAGTAAAAAAATGGGATAGCCAGCCTAAATAAAAGAATAATGCGCATTTTCTAAAGATAATTTGTGTCATGTTTCAGAGAGAGAAGGAAACCATTTTGATAAAATTCACTTCAATTTATAAAGGACCATCACTAGAGTTTGTATCACTGTGGCGGGTTTAAAACGTGTCATCCGATAAACTCAAAAGTGTTCACTATAAACAGAGGTTTTTAAACCTAAATTTTATCCAATTGTTTGCTGTTCTCGAAAAGAATCACGCCCTTCTCTAGTACCGGAATACATCCAGTTAAAACTGGCGGTTTCTATGTGATTGGAAAGAGCCACTTAACGAAAATATATTGTTTTACAGGGTTCATCGTGTAAAAATAACCTTTTCAACTTTTACCGATTGTGAAAACTTCTACACGTGCACCTCACCTTAACGAGAATTTTGAAAAGTATATCGAGGAGGGAAATTAACATTAATCAATTGATTACATGTCACACATTAAAATGGTTCCAATTTTTCGGGATAAAATCAAGATTAGATTAAGACCTTTGTCATAGAAACTTGTGGCCTGATATTCCCCTAATGCTGTCTTCTGGAATCAAGCGCACCACAAGCTCCATACAGGGCGCATAATTATGATTGAAATAAATTCGAAACGAGGGGTTTACAAAGTTGATAGGTAAATTGAAAAATTTATACTACGATACGATGCAGTGCGGTTTTCTGTAAAATGATTAACACACATAACACAAACGTAAATTCACAGAAGCACTCACCTACTGCAGCTTGACTGGAAATCCGACATAAAAAACAATCAAACAGTATTCGTAAGCGTTCGTACAACAATAGCTTACAAGTCAATCAAACAGTAATTCACTCAAATTCTAAATTGACTACGAGTGCAACAATGGTCAGCTATATTGAGGAGGAAACAGTGATTAATTAAAGAAAAAAAGCTACTAGGGGTAAAAGCTTGGTCCGAAAAAGCTTTGACTATCTAGAAGTCCATTAATAAACGACAAGGCGTGCGAGAAACAACGCCAAATATGGAAACATTGAACAAAGTAAACTTAAAGCTTGGCTTTAAACAAAACAAACAGTGATCAAACTCATGACAATTTGAAAAATAATAGGCCTACTTGCCATTGCAACCTTATTAAAGAGCCTCCCACAACTGCAGACAAACTGATTTTTTTCTTTTTCGCCAACGCACAATGTTTCTTCTCCAAGTATACTTCTGCACGATTCCCTTAATCAAGCACTAACTAAGAAAAAAAGTTGGAACTGAAAAAGGAAAAGCCAAGTTGTATTTTTCCCTCAACTATGTTAGACTGAAGCGCAAAGTCTTTCTTTCAAGCTGGTAAAACATTAAATTTCCATCCCGCCAGAATAATCTTCAGTACCGCTTCTTTCTGCTCGACTTTCCTCCTTATTTCAAAAACAATTCCGCTTTTCTTGGGTTACCTTTGCTGTGATTGCACTGTTTTTCTAAATGCATTTTCTCCCTAAAAACAATTTGTTTTCTCGCCTCAAGACTTTAGGCTGAGCTTCTGCTTCCACATGGAGGGGTTCCCTTTAAAAATGTTTTGTCTATAGGCTGCTCTACAAAGTTTTTTCAGCTCCTTCTTATCTACGCTTCACCCAGATTTATTTACTATGCGTTACCAAAGTCACCAACGTGGATCGCAATTGTCGAGTGGCCAATCTCATGATCACTTGCTATCTCTTATACTCGTTTGTTCTTCTTTTCGTCGGAGAGCGCTTTCTACCAGGAGTGGCTCTAACCCAAAATGAGTGAGGGATAAATAATAGGCGAGAAGAGCAGGTTTCAGAGAAAACCTCGATGGGATGAAGTCCGAAGTCGCGACCACTAACGTTGTTACAACCTAAGGATTTTCTCAGCAACATAGGCAGCTAAACTTAATCCATTTATTTTTAGGGGCTAAAGTTGCTTTGAATCTGCTGGTCAAGGGTCGATTTGATCGAAATTTTTATAGACCGCTAAACAGCAAGGCCTATTGAGAACAATCTATAACAAAGGCCTATAATAAGAATCTGGAGCGGTTTTTCCTCCAGAAAATTTTGAAAAACTCGAATAGATTTGTGCAATCTGGCATATATCTTGCGGGAAGATTTTTGCCAAAATGGAAACAAACTTAAAATGTAAAACCGGGACAATTGAGCCTATTGTTCAGAAATTGACTTTCGCATGAAATTTGGATAGTGCTGTGACACGTTTAAATAGCTTTGTTGGTGGATAAATCTGGTCCGGTTCGACCTAGAATAGACTATGAAAAATAAATTAGAAGTTTTACCCGAACAGATGGAACCAATAACTCTCAGTCTATCCAGCCAGGCTCTTTACGCCACTTTTTTCCCTCAGAATACAATCATTCGTCCATGCCATGAAAATTTGTTTGTCTCTATGGCCTCTGTTGTTGTTGTTACCCGACCCCTTCCGAGGAATGGGGGCATGGTGGAAGACCACGGAGCCCCAGAAGCCGGGTATAACCCCAAGGCCTAGACCAGAGATCGTAAAGAGACATAGAGTCGCCAAAAAGCGAGCGGCGCAATAAGTCCGTAGCTCGACAGTGCAGAATGAAACGAGAGGTGTCCTGGGACGAGTGTCCGCAGGCGCTGCAGGAAGGATTCTCGATTCTGCCAATCCTGAAGAAATAACAACTTAACTTGTGCTCCCTCGTCACAGCGAGCGTAACGAGGGAGCACAAGTTCCTCCGTGGAAATCGAGGAAAATTCTGTGACAAAAAATTTTGACGAAACAGTACGCCTCCAGTCCGAGAAAAGAAAAAAGTGGATACGAGAGATAAGAGGAGAGAGACTTACAAGAGATTGCAGAGGGCACGAGTAATGCTCTCCGTCTGGCCAGCTTATCAACTGCGTCGTTCCCCCGGAGAAAAAAATATCCGCGGACCCATTGTAGCTTAATAGAACAGGAGAAGAGAGAAGACAGTTCCTGTCAGATCTTCCAGAGAGATTGAGGTAAAAAAAAGATGGGGGAGAGGATAGAGTTGTGAGGACAGAGCGAGAGTCAGATAGTAAAAGAAGAGAAAAGCATGTTTCAGGAGAGAAACTTAAGCATACTGGGCCTGCTGAAAAGGAAAGAGTGGTCTCGGTGCCATAGAGAGAGCACTTGACAAGTACGCCAGAGCCGCATTTGCCGAGAGGAGAAGGAACAGAGCCGTCAGTCCAGAGTACCAGATCATGAGGGAGGAGAGAGTCAGGGTGAGCGAGAGCCACACCTTGGCGAGAGACAGGGAGATTAGAGCGGAAGCATGGAGAGGAGAGGGTGAACTCCACGATATAGAAAGGGGGTTGCAAGAAGGAGAGCGAAGGTAAGGAGGAAGAGCCTTCCTAGGGGAGCTAAAAGGAAGCATGAGCGGGTGAATGGACGCAAAAGCTCTCGAGGACGATCTGCAGAGTCCAGGTTTCTTTCCAAGTCTGGCCATACCTGAAATGGGAAAGGAGGTTGGGAGACGAAGAGCCTGCTCATACGATGAAAGAGTGAAATGAGTCAGGCTGACTCGTAGGGGAGGTAGAAAAGCCTCGGAGAGAAGAAGTGGGATAGAGAAGGACGAGAGGCAGCCGCAGATGGCACGACTAGCCGCTCGGTGGAGGCGTTCCAATTTGGTGAAATTGATAACGCTTAAGAAAGGAAACCATCCGGGTGAAGCATATGTAAAAAGGGGTCAAAGAAAAGCTTTATACAGAACAGAGAGAGACTCCTTAGAAGGGCTTAATGAGAAAGCAGAGATACAGGGTAAGGCCTTGAGATGAGGGAAAAACTTGGCCTTCAGCGAAGATACATGTTTAGAAAAGGAAAGAGTGCGGTTGAAGGTGACACCAAGAAAAGTTGGAGTGGGATTGAAATGGTGGCGGGAGTTGAGTAAGAAGAGGTTGGGCTGGAGATTAGCTTGGTGGGGATCCCTTGAAAAGGAGGTCCCACATTTTCTCGGATTGAGAGGAAGACACCAGCGCTCCAATCGAAAGAGAGCTTCTTGTGGTGGCCCACAGTAGGGACCGAATGGCCAGATCGTCAGCACAAAGAAAACAGCTGACAGAAGAAGACAGAAAGACCGGAAGATCACTAATAAAGAGAGAGAAAAGTACAGGGCCAAGAACAGATCCTTGCGAAACACGTCGACGGACCTGAAATGAACGACTTCTGTGATTTTGATAAACCTCGCAAGCGCACCTGTCAGAAAAGAAAGATTGAGTCCAACGAGCAAAGCAAGGAGGGAGGCCAGCCGAAATGAGTTAATGGTAAAGGGCCTGGTGCCAGACTGAGTCACAAGCTTTTGAGAAATCGATAGTAGAGAGGATCGTCCGAGAACCGGGTCCGGGTCTGGGTTTGTTAAATCCATCCAAAATGGACTGAGAAAGGTACAGAATTTGATCTACAGTAGACCGTCCAGGGCGGAAACCAGTCTGGCGGGGAGGGAGAATGGAATTAGACTCCAGAAAGTATGGACGAGATAGTACGATGCTTTCAAAAAGCTTTGATACGCAGGAGGGGAGAGAGATAGGCCGGAAGGAAGCAGGAGAGTCGAGAGGCTTTTCCTTCTTGTAGATGGGAATAATGGAAGATGTCTTCCAGATGGAAGGAAAGGAATGCAGGGACCAGGAAAAATTGAAAATCCGAAGAAGAAAATCCATGCCAGACCGAGGAAGATGCTTTAGCAAGGATAGGTTACTTTGTCTGGGCCAGGGGCAGTGGACAGGGAGAGGTTGGAGGCAGCCGCAAGAAATCCAGTTGGGGAGAAGGGTGAGCAAAAGGATGAGTGAGACTCTTCAGGGCACGTGGCTCGGCGGAGCTCAGAAAGGTAGCCACTGGCTTTGCTGCGCAGGGCCTTTGGCTGAGAAACAGAAAAGTGGTATCTCAGGTAATCGGCGTAGACCGAAGTCGATTCCCCGGGAGAGGAACAGTTCGGGAAGTTAGGAGAGGAGGAAGATGAGGAAGGAGAGCCAGCAGCAGAGCAAAGAAAAGAATATACAGATTTAGGGTTAGATTTGGGCGAGAGAGAAGAGCATGTCGCCCGCCATGCCTCAGCCTTGGCCTTGGCGAAGACAGACGATGCACGTCGGGAAGCAGAGATGTAAGCCTCACGATCTTCATCACTTCTGTGAGCGACAGTGAAAGCCTTGCGTCTTTCACTAACTGCTTCTTCCACTTCAGTGGACCACCAGGCTTTAGGATAGCATTTGATGCGCCCGAAAGAAATGGATGATTTAGCCACATTCAGTGCCAGAGAAGTGAAGAAAGCAGCAGCAGAGGAAAGAGACAAGTATTATTCTGCAGAAGAACAGTGAGTATCAAAGTAACAGGCAAAGTCATCCCAGTGAGCTTTCTGAAAATTGAAGGAAGGGGACGCTCGTTGGGGCGAAAGACCAGAAACAGAGGAACAGATAGAAGTATTGGTAGGTGATCAAAACCCAGGTCATGAAGCACCACCCAGGAGCAAAAAAGGAAGAGAGAGGAGAGAGCAAAGGAAATGTCAGGGGAGGAGCAACTGCCAGAGGAGCAATTGAGAAGAGTAGGTATGTCAGGATCATTGAGGGGAAGGAGGTCAGCAGAGACGAACCAATTGAATACTCCCTCCCCACGAAGATCGGAAGTACATTTTGAGTCCCAGAGAGGGTGATGGCAATTGAAATCTACCAGAATAAAGAGATTTCTGGAGGAGGATAAAATGAAGAGAGAAAAGAAGTCGGTTCTGCCACCCGTTGGAGAACAGCAAATACGGGGAGCGTAGACATTAAGGAATGAGAGCGAGGAGGAGTTGTTGACCCCTACATAATCAGAGTAGGGGTCAAGCGAAGAAAGAGAGGAGGTAGAAAGTTTAGTAAAGAACAAGGCCTGCCTGACGAAAATGATGACGCCGCTGCTGGCATGCGTGGTATCACGAGGGAGAATGCCAGGCCGGGAGAGGATGTGATCAGATCGCAGAGCAGAGAATCCGGGGTCAGGAAAGAGGAACATGAGTTAAGATTAGATTCCTGGATATAAATAAGGTCAATGGGATGGGACGAAAGAAAATGTAGCAGTTTAATGCTCCTGGCTCGGAGACCACAAGCATTCCATTGAAGAACCCTGAGAGAGTTAGGGGAAGGGAAGAGGGAGCAGGACGTGTAGAAGGACAGCCAGGAGCAAGAAGCGGTGGTGAGGGAGCAGAGGAAAGAGAAACAAAAGAGGTAGAAGGGAAATAAGAGGTTTGAAGGCGAGGGTGGGTTGGGGTGGGAGTTCTGCATTAGCAGAGGGGGCCCAGGTAGAACAGTGGAGATATACAGGCCGGAGGAGTCCGAGGAGGAAGTCACGGTGTTATAATGAAGTGTAATGGTGGGCGTCACAGTGTTACAAACAGGGACGCAGCAGGGAGGGGGCAGCTCTAGGAGTGAGAGCTGCTAAGAGTTCCGAATTTGGAGAGTAATGAGCACCTTGGATGTATTCATTTGGAGCAAGTACAGTGCAGCATTGCACTGACTTACCGTGCCAGGTCACCTTTCCAGCACATACTGAGCAGGGAAAGATTGGTCCAGGGTTGGGATAAACGTTACCGCTCATCAAGAAAAGAAGAACGAGGAGACGGGCATGAAAAAGGCAGGCGACTGATTTCAGAAAAGCTGTGTGCTGCTCTTCTGCTGTTGTTCAGGTGGCAGCACGGCGAAAAATGGTTCGAGGAGAGTGCCTAGATAACTGGGACACTCGGGAAGGCCAACGTCCATTTCGACTCAACCCAATTGGGGTCGGGGACCGCACCACCACGTTGAAGCGGCTGTTGATTGGTGCAGTCTATGGTCTCTCGAGGATGGTAATGAGAGTCTCGGTTTAATTAGTGGAGCATGATCCAACTAGAAATCAACATGTTTTGGGTTCAAATTTACTCGAAACTGTTTATTGCTCTTGGCACTACTTCATTAGAAGTGTATGAGGACCCACGTCATTCACTGAATAAATCAAAACAAAAAACCTCAATAGAATATAACTCTTACGTTTTTTTGTGCGTATTTAGTAAATTAATTCTTGGTGTTGGTGCGAAGGAATCATTTTTTGGCAGTTTAGACGACGTATTGTGAATTACTCTCAGACAAAGACTTTGTTTTGAATTTTTATTCCAGATAACATCTTTTCTTTTATGCTTTATACGTGGAGGTGTTCAGACTTTCCACTACTGCTGGCACAGAGCATTTGTACAAGCAGGGCAAAGTGCCATTGCATTGAACTCGATATTTTAGGACTTTACTGCACTGAGCTGCCGTCGGTGTCTGCTTAAATGCCCGCAGTTGATCTTCAATAAATACACAAACGTAGTCGGTGCAATATCGCTGCAAAACGGTTTCTGTGTTTTTTGTTGCTGGCAATTTTTGTGTCACAAGTTGAAGCCGCATACTGCACTACTAGGCATTTAGATGTTTTCTGCCGTCCACTTTAAGGTTCCCCGCTGATGAAAATAAAATAACGAGTTTTTCCAATTTTTTATTTGCCATCATTTTGACTATGCTGAATTCGATTTTGCTATCAGATTTGACAAAAAGCAACCGGAAATACAGGTATTCTTACTCCACAGACACACTGTCTACTTTCAAATTCCAATGCAGTTATTTTTTTATCAATTTTATGGTCTTCGCATCGAAATGGCAAGAAAATTTCAGTAATGTTTTGCTGATGTAAATGGCTTTCGGTACTGTATCCCTCCGCCAAGAACTGGCGTTAATGAAGAGGTTCCAGTGTAATTTATACAGCCCAGTTTGGTCTATGGGCTGCATGCTTTTCTCCATACAGTTAAAATACAGAACCAGCACTTTGCCTTCATTTTTCTCTTGTGTTTTTTGCTATGTTCTACAATTCAAATCATCAAAACTGCCACATTTCTGGTGCTATCATGCTGAAATTTTTTGTATACAGAATGTGGAACATATGTGCTTCATTCTCTAGTCATGATTTTTCTCTACCACAATTAGTTACGTTGTTATACTGGATATGCCATGTTAATTAGGCGTAATATTGATAAATTATTAAATTGATATGCCTCCAGTGATTTTTTTCAAAAATGCTGACAACAGTTTGTTATACAGTAGAATTCGCCTAATTTGTCACCTCAAGGGGATAAGACAAAAGTGACGAATTAGGCAAACTGACTAATTATGCAAACAGGTGAAAACTCTATAATGGCTTGTGTACAAGGGGCTTGTTTTAATGTTAATGCAGTTTGTTACGTTTATTATTGTATACAATGCACTTACACGGAACACAAATCATCCTTGACACGTTAACATTTTCTTGGCTTAACTTGCATGCAATTTTGTATTTTGTTTTAAGCGTTCAGCTTACTTACTTAGATCTTTTATTTGACATTGATTTTCTGTAACTTCGCTCTCACAATAATCCTGAAATGAAACTCTGAAAACACAACTATAGTTTAACGGTCCAATTTGTAGCTGCTCTTTTTTTTCACTTGTAATCTCTATAATTACTGTACTCTATTTAAACTCTTCTAGACAATCGGCAGTTAAAATGCGCTTCGTCCTTTGTGTTGCTGCAGCGAGATTTCCCCGTAGACTACTGCATTAAACTAGTAGGGACGCTCTTCGTTACTGAGATCTAATCCGATAAGGACTGTTTGAGATCTTACGCGTGTTGAAATAACCACTGAGACCGCGTGAATTCATCTATCCTGCAGTAACCAACAAAGCTGTGAATACCTCTTAAACATTGCATCAAATCTGCAAATGACGAATAAGACGAACAAAAGGTTTTTGGGGGATATAAATAGGTGACGAATTCAGCGAAGTGACGAATTACACGATGGCGAATTAGACGAACTGGAATGCACCTAGAAGATAAGAATTCTGCCGGGACTGACGAAAATGTGACTAACTAAGCAAACTGACGAATTAGACGAGCTCTACTGTATATGTTAGGATGTGAATCGCAGAATTTGAATGCGTTTTATTGACAATTACAAGAGAAGTATGAATTTTTGCTAGCATACTCAATCCGCATTTTGTGGAAATGACGCAAATGCTGCAAACAACTTTCTATCACCAATTATGTGGACATATAATCGATCTTTGAAAATGTTTCAAAATTTTCACCACCCAGATCACCAGGGAGGAACCTTAAATCGAACTTTCCTGATATTAGGTTTGTCGTCAGGTGTGTATAATCTACGTTCTATCCAGCCTACACCTCATTCAAACGTCAACACAACAGGAAGGAGATTTTACTTATATATTTTGGCGGCACAATAAACAGCTTATTCCTTCTCGAAGCGACGGAGGAATTGTGCCTTCTTCTTGTCCACGCGCGCTTTCCTCTCTTCGAAAGACAATTTCGCAGGATTCCATCTACAAATATGTTTTATTAGTCACAATGCAGTTTCTGATAGAACACATTCCACAACCCTGGAAAGCGTTTGCCTAACATCACTGACAAAACTTGACCACCGAAGTAAAAGCTCAAGCAGTAAAGCAGGTAGTCAGTACACTCCTTTACTGGCGTATGCTTAGCAGCAAACGAAGCTCAAAAATTCCGTCTCCAACACATGAAAAATACGTTTTACTATTTGAGATGCTATTCTATCTGTTATTCCAAAACGTTTCCGCCTTTTACGAGGCCAAAATCACGGAAAAGAACTTCACTGTAACACACGTAAAGCAAAAAACAGCAGCGACACAGGTCATGACAACTGCTGCGACACACGCGAGTTTATACAATTGGCTTGACAAGAAAGTGACTTTTGTTCCATACTTGTTAATGAACATGAAAGAGTTTTAATATCGAAGTCACGTGACTTGTTTTCAAAGGTAAAAAAACGAAGCTCTCACCACAGTACGCAACTTTTTTGAAGCCTCTGACCGACCAAAAACTGCTCCATGTTAGTAGGCTAGAGCTAATTGGTAATTTTTGATATTACAGTAATGTGTCATTAATATTTTGCTCAATCATTTATTTTAACTAAGGCGTACCATTAATTATTGCAACTAGTAATTACAACCATGTTTCAGGAAACACAAGTTCACGTGATTTTTTCTCTGATCTGAGTCGCCACATAAAGAACTTGAAAGGCATGCACCTATTGCTTCCTGTTTTTATTGACACCCACGTGATTTTGCAACCAAATCCCACTGCACCGCAGAAGAATCACCACGCTCTTGCAAGAGGCTCAAAAGTACAAACTAATGCCAGCACAACATGAAATACCTCTTTGTCTTGACTTGTTTTTGAACCTTAGCTTTGGGCGATGGATCTTCCCTTATGGCAGCATGAGCTTTCTTGTACATCTCCTCAATACCATCTGGGGTTATTCCATGCTTGATATATTGCGAAAACTGAAACGACAAAATTGGGTTTAACAGTTTTCGCAAGTAACGAATAGGATCACTCATCAACATCTATAGTTCCTAATGAATAGGATCACAAGTTAATCTTATGTCAGACACGCTTATGTGAGGTTATTCGTAAAAGATATTGCACCTTAGCCGATAGACTTTCGGAGTAATTACGGCGATTTGCATGTAGAGCGCATCACCCAATAACATTTGAGCACCAGACAAGCCAGCAAAACTTAGTTGCAAGCAATCAAGATTCTGAAACGACACTTTCAAGCATGATTAGTATGTAGCCGGGTACCAAAACAGTTCAAGTTCAAACAAGGCGAAAAAATTTAAAGAAGATTATTTGATGATTCGGAGGCAATCTAGCTAACTAGGTAAAAAATAACATGATAGCAAAATAACTGAAATTGTTGTCGCGAACGATCGCTTTAGGTGGAATCTCAAATCACTGACGTGGAGATCACTCAGTGCAAATGATTCGTGTTTTCCCACAATGATATAGCCAGCCAAGCCAATGATTGATAACTGATTTCTTTCACCATTTAACTTCCAAATGCTTTTGCCTTGAACGTGTTCGTGCACGGATGCAAAATTTCGCGGTTAAAACATTTCGAGAACATATATTTAAGGTTCACACCGTAAATTAATCTTTCACTAAAGGTTCAAATGCATGTCAAAACTTTGAGGCAATTACGGCGCGGCCATGTTGTTGTTACCTGACCCCTTCCGAGGGATGGGAGCATGGCGGAAGACCACGGAGCCCCAGAAGCCGGGCTTATCCCCAGGGCCTAGTCGCCAAAGAGTCCGTAGCTGGACAGTGCAGAATGAAACGAGAGGTGTCCTGGGACGAGTGTCCGCAGGCGCTGCAGGAAGGATTCTCGATTCTGCCAATCCTAGAGAGATAAGAGCTTAACAGTAGGCTGTGTTTGTTAGAGCGTAGACGAGAGAAAACACAGCGAGCGTGACGAGGGAGCACAACTTCCTCCGTGGAAATCGAGAAAACCTGTGTGTCAAAAAATGTAGATGAGGCAGTACGCCTCCAGTCCGAGAAAAGAGAAGAGTGGATACGAGAGATAAAAGAGAGACTTACAAGGGATTGTAGAAGGCACAAAAGAGCTCCAAGTCTGGCCAGCTCATCAGCCGCATTGCTCTCCGGGAGAAACGAGCGTTCGAGGACCCATTGCAACCTGATAGAACAGGAGAGAGAAGACAGTTCCTGCCAGAGAGATTGAGGTAGAAGGAAAGATGGAGGAGAGGACAGAACGAGAGTCAGATAAAAGAGAAGTGGCAGACTTGTTGGTGCTTCCGAGACCAGCAAAGAGCTTGCAGAATGGCGAAGGCTGAACAACTTAAGCATACTGGGCCTGCTGAAAAGGAAAGAGTGACCTCGGTGCCACAGAGAGAGCACTTGGCAAATACGCCAGAGCCGCATTTGCCGAGAGGAGAAGGAACAGAGCCGTCAGTCTAGGGCACCAGATTGTAAGGGGGAGGGAGAGTCAGGGTGAGCGAGAGCCACACCTTGGCGAGAGACAGGGAGATTAGAGCGGGAGCATGGAGAGGAGAGGGTGGATTCCACGGTGAAGAAAGTGGGTTCCAAGAAGGAGAGGCAGGGCAAGCAAGGAGAACCTCTCTAGAAGTAGAAGGAAGCATAAGTGAGTGAGTGGATGCAAAAGATCTCCAAGACGATCTGCAGAGTCCAGGTTTCTTTCCAAGTCTGGCCATACCTGAAATGGGAAAGGAGGTTGGGAGACAAAGAGCCCGATCATACGATGAAAGAGTGAAATGAGTCAGGATGACTCGTAGGGGAGGTAGAGAAGCCTTAGAGAAAAGAGGTGGAATAGGGGAGGACGAAGGCAGCCGGAGATGGCACGACTAGCCGCTCGGTGGAGGCGTTCCAATTTGGTGAAATTGATAACGCTTAAGAAAGGAAACCATCCGGGTGAAGCATATGTAAAAAGGGGCCAAAGAAAAGCTTTATACAGAACAGAGAGAGACTCCTTAGAAGGGCTTAATGAGAAAGCAGAGATACAGGGTAAGGCCTTGAGATGAGGGAAAAACTTGGCCTTCAGCGAAGATGCATGTTTAGAAAAGGAAAGAGTGCGGTTGAAGGTGACACCAAGAAAAGTTGGAGTGGGATTGAAATGGAGGCGGGAGTTGAGTAAGAAGAGGTTGGGCTGGAGATTAGTTTGGTGGGGATCCCTTGAAAAGGAGGTCTCACATTTTCTCGGATTGAGAGGAAGACACCAGTACTTAAGACCAGCGCTCCAATCGAAACAGAGCTCCTTGTGTGGCCTCCACCGCAGTAGGAACCGATGGGGAAGAGGACCAAATGCCCAGATCGTCAGCATAAAAAAAACAGCTGACGGAAGAAGACAGAGAAGCAGGAAGATCACTGATAAAGAGAGAGAAAAGTACAGGGCCAAGAACGGATTTTTGCGGAGCACTTTGACGGACTCGAAATGAACGACTTTTGTGATAAACCACGCAAGCGCGCCGTCAGAAAAGAAAGATTGAGACCAAGAGCAAAGCGAGGAAGGCCAGCCGAAATGAGTTAATGGTAAAGGGTGGGATGCCAGACAGAGTCACAAGCTTTTGAGAAATCCATAATAAAGATGATGGTTTGAGTGCCCAGCCTGGGTTTGTTATACCCATCCGAGATGGACTGAGAAAGATACAGAATTTGGTCGACAGTAAACCGTCCAGGGCGGAAACCCGCCGTGGCGGGGAGAAAGAATGGAATTAGACGAGATTGTATAATGCGTTCAAAGAGCTTTGATACGCAAGAGGGGAGAAAAATAGGCCGAAAAGAAGCAGGAGTGTCGACAGGCTAAATCACCTGCTTTCTGTAAGCGTCATCATCATCTTCTTCAAGCGATGTCATGTATTCACTAACGTGAAGACCAAAGATGTGTTTGCGGTGGACTTCAGCGTTAAATTCCTTGGATTCAGCATCATAACCTAAATAACTCCAGTTTAACAGAGAGCTTAAGACCAACTAACAGCATTTTGTTTAATCTTACTGTACACGGCCACGCTGTTTTTTAGCTAAGCTTTACAAATAAGAAGCAACTCTCTATGAGGCCGAATGACTGATTGCTACAAATTTGACATGACAAAGAAAATACAAAACACAGTAATATTTAAAACTGGATTGTAAATTTGTGCACAATCAAGATTTCCTCGCAACTGATGGGCTTACAGAATTTACTTATAAAGCAGAGTTGGGCACTTTTAGTGACCGCGTGCCAAAAATTCACTCAGCAAGAACTCGGCAGCCCGGATTACCAGCTCCATAAGACGCACACTTCGTACACATTGTCTTTTTGTGGCCTACTGACAATCGATCTTTTTCATAATGCCAGGCGAAGACTTTTATTTGAAATTTAAATTTTCCAGGTCGAATTCATACCGTAACTATGTAACAGCCCCCCTTTTTTACCCACACTACTCGTAGAAAGACGCACATCTCTTATGAGTAAGAGATATTTTATATTTGTTAACACGGTGTTCTTCAAAGTAAGCGCAAGTTAAAAATCAACAAAAATTTAGGCGACGGGTCATTAAGGCTGGTTTCCATTAGGCATTAATTGCAGACGTGGCGCATAAAATTCTCTATTTCTCTATTTAGTTTTATAAGCGCAGCGCTAACCAGCCTTTAAATTCAAGTTTGCGGGCCGTAGGTTGCCGACCGCTGTTTTAAAAAGTGCATGCCCGAGACTAACGTTCTGCTTTTGCATCGCAATGTTCCTTAATCAGTGGCTCCCAAAATCTTTGCAAGTTGTAGGCTACCATTATATTGCGTACTAACTGCCAACAAAACTTGAGTTTTCACCCTATACATTCTAAGTGGTTACATACCACCCTAAAGGACATACATGGCTTGAAAAATATTGCCTCACACCGAGCCATTTAACTGAATAGTCGTATGGAGGTTTTCGAATCTGAATCCCATTCGAAGTGGATCTACCACTAACGACTACCGCAAAAAATACCTGGAAATCTCTTCACGGAATGAGGAATCTTTAATCCACCATCAGCAGCTCCTTTCATTGCCCCAAACACTCGGTTACCGGTTGTGGTGCGGGTTAAACCGACGTCCAAGTAAGCTCTAAACATTATCAAATTAACTTTGTGATAATGGTTTTTACAAAGTTGATTCGACTTGAAGTAGTACGATTTTATCTACAACACCTAGGATTGACAAAAATGCCGTAGTAGGCGGACAACCATTCGAAAGAAATTTGTTGGCGCTATCGTTTTGCGAAACACAGAAGCACGTTTTTTCAATTTAAATGCTTTGGGTCTGTCACGAATAAGTAAATTTGCGTTGAAAGAATAGTTTTATATATGTATAGTTATGGTATTGTGTTGTTTATTTTGCAGTGATCGTTTTATTTGTAAATCTGAATTGTCTAAAGCCCTAAACTTGCTAAACTGTTTTCAAAAAAAGATCTTTTTTGTTTCGCTTTTATTAATAGATTTGTAACTCACACGCCTTTTCTGACGCCACAATGGTTGACTACGTAACTAAGTTCCAATGTATGCAAGTAAATCTTGTTTCTTCTCGAAGATTTCTTCTTTTTTTTACTACCGATTACGCAATTTATTAACGGTGTTTTTTCTGTGCCAGGTGATGTTCTAGCATTTTCTAGAAGCTCGTATTTTTGTACATATGGCGGCGAGACTTTTTCGATTTAGAGAGAATAGTTCAGTAGTGGCAGCAGGCGCGACAAGAGGGGGGTCCAACCGGTGCACTGCACCGGGGCCCGTGAGAGTCGAGGGGGCCCGAGAATCATAATGAATGTCAAGGTTCACAATTGATTTCCGAAATAATATAGGCTATACATAGGCCTAGGCTACATTTTTTTATTTCAGCTCGGGATTTCAAAGAGATTTTTACACGTTGCGTTTCATTACCATCTCGTATCGTGTCGTTTTTCCTACGCTTGAACTTGCTGAATCAAAGTGCTGTGATTGATTCTTTTACGCCTGACTGATTTTCGTTGAATGTGGTTTATTACGCAAATACGTCATAATTACTCTTGCTGTCATTACAAAGTCGATTCTTCAGTAAAGCAATAGCGTGTGGATTTTTATAGAATAGCGGTTGGAGACGTTTTTTATCATATTCATTAATAGGCTATACAATAACGTTTTATAGTGTGAGTTTGTAAATCGGTAGTCGAAGACTTGTAATAAAAGTAACCTTTGTAAACACTGTTTTTTTCAATTTTTCTTGCAATTTAACAGGCGTTTTTAAGTATTAAATTTTAAGTGGATAAATTTTGCTACCTGACCATCAAAATGTATGTGCATAAATCCGGAGCACAAAAGAGGAAAGAGAAAAGGTAACGTGATGATAACGAAAGGAAAGGCTTACAGACACTGTTTCAATTTGGTATAAAAAAAAGTCAAGATGATTTTAAAACATGCACAAATGCAGATTTGGTTGAAATGGAAAGTGACAAAAGGGAAAGCGACACTAGTAACCAAGACAGTCGTTGCAGAAGTGAGTCACAAGCTAATGAAGAGGCAAATTTAGAAGAATGCGCAAATCCTACAAACACAGTCGTTAATTCCGAATGTGAACCTGGTACAAGTGGCGTGTATGTACATTCAAAAAGTTGGGCAGACAGCGAACAAGAAGTTTCTGAGGCAAGTAAGTCGCCAGTAGAAGTTGTGGTTGTGGACAAATTGGATAGAAATAACACGGACGAGGCTGTCAGGTTAGATATTGGGTTTCTAACATCAGAAATTCCTTTTCAATCAGATATCGAGAAGTATGTCATAAAAGGTCATACTCACTTTCCTTTAACATTGCCTAATGACAGTAGTAATAGAGCATTTCCTAAAAGTGTATTAACTTCCAGAAATATTAATGGAGAAGAGAATAGACGAGACTGGCTTGTCTGGAGTCAGCATACAGAGTCGCTATATTGCTTTCCATGTCGGCTTTTTTGGAGCAGTGTTGGACACAGTTCATCTAAATCTGCATTAGCTACAGTCGGAGGGTGGCCAGCCAGCGCTCTGTGGCGGAAACTATGCAACAGGGTTCCTGAGCATGAAAGAAGTAATGGACATAGACAATGTTATTTAGCTTGGCGAGAGTTAGAAAGGCGTCTGTCATTGCAAAAAGGTATTGAAACTCTTTTAGAAAGATCAATTCAAGCTGAGTCGGAAAAATGGTATAACATTTTGAAAAGGATTATTGATGTCATTCTGTTTTTAGGAGAACGTGGTCTTGCTTTCAGAGGTTCTTCACAACGCGTTGGTGACTCAGACAATGGAAACTTTTTAGGCTTGATTGAGTTGCTTTCCCACTGGGACCCTATTTTAAAAGAACACGTGTTAAAGGTAGAAGAATCGCAGAAAAATGGTGATAGATTACAAGTGCATTATCTCTCGCCTGCCTCCCAAAATGAATTCATAAAGGAATGTTCTGATCTTGTGGAGCAGCGCATTATGGAAGAAAGGCAACTTGCAAAGTACTATGCAATAATTGTAGATTCCACACCAGATTCATCTCACGTCGAGCAAACAACATTCCTTTTGCGATATTTAGTTCGACATAAATCTCACTTCGAAATTGTGGAACGATTTCTCAAATTTGTTGATTGTAGCGGCAAAACAGGATCTAACATCGCTGAAATGATTACTGAAACATTGGAAAGCCATGCTATCCCACTTTCTGAGTGCAGAGCACAAGGGTATGATAATGCGGCAAACATGTCAGGCAAATACAAAGGTGCACAAGCAATAATAAAAGAACAGAACCCTTTGGTTATATTTTCCCCTTGTGGTTGCCACACACTTAATTTATGCGGTAACGACGCTGCTGCATGTATTCCAGAAGCAAGTACCTACTTTGGAACTATACAAACAATATATACATTATTTAGTTGCAGCCCTAAAAGGTGGGAAATATTAACAACGCGGATTGGTGTTTCGCTTCATGGCATATCTGGGACTAGATGGTCCGATAGAGTAGAGAGTGTAAAACCATTTGTAGCTCACCTCCCAGGCGTAAGATTAGCCTTGGAAGGCCTACTGGAACTGAACATCACTTCAAAAACTAGGAACGAAATCCATGGAGCTTTATGTTATGTCAAGTCCTTTACCTGCATTATAATGTCAATTGTTTGGCACAGAATATTGGTTCCAATTGACATTTGTAACAAAATCATTCAAGGTAATGGTGCAACGGTGGACATGGAAGTCGCAAACCTAGAAAGCTTGCTTCAAGAACTATTGACTCTTCGAGACAGTTGGGAGGCCGTGTGGAATGAAGCAAAGCTTGTCGCGTCTAGCTTACAGATAACAGTAAAAATGTTTCGAGAACGTAATACCTCTGCCAGAAAAAGAACAAGATTTCAAAACGAGAGTACGAATGAGGAAAGTGTGCATCAAATCAACGAAACAGATGAATCCATCGAGGAAGCTTACTTCCGAAAAGATATATTTTATGTAGTTTTAGATAATGTTATTGGAGAGCTTACAATTCGATTTAATGCAGCTAAACAGATTTTGGATACCTTTGGCTTTCTTTGGAACTATCAAAACATGACAAAAGACGAGCTGACTTGCAAAGCAGTTAAACTTGCAGAGAGGTATTGCAAAGATATCAGCAAAGAAGACCTTGTCCAAGAAATTAATCACATATCAATGGTTCACAATGCTAATTTTGACAAAAAACAGTTGAATGCGTTGGATTTATTAAATGCTTTAGTCGAGCACAAATTAGAAACCATATTTCCAAATTTGATTATCAGTTTGAGGATGTTCCTTACAGCACCAGCCACAATAGCATCGGCAGAAAGAAGCTTCAGCAAACTTAAGCTTATCAAAAACCATCTCCGGTCCACCATGGGCCAGGATCGCCTCACCCATTTGGCTCGGCTCAGTATTGAGTCTAACATTGCAAAACAAATAAACTTCGACTGTGTAATTCGCAGTTTTGCTAAGAAAAAGGCACGCAAGGCAGCATTGTTTTCATATAGTAAATAAATTTGCCGTCTCTTTGTTCTACCATTTGCTCGCATTCTCCACCTTACCTTCTGTAAATTTAGCCAGCACGCATTCAGAAAACACCTAATCGTTTCTCTAGCTAGAATTAAATGACCTACAGCGTAGCCTACTCTATGTATGATTTTAACATTGTCATAAACTCTGATTCAGTTGCATATTTTTGCACTGCAACAATACTGAGATGTTCGTCAAAAATTTTTATACACATTGCTGGCTTCTTCAAACGTAACCGATAGGATACGACAAAGCAACTAAACCAAAGAAGAATGTCGGAAAGGGGGCCCAGAAAACATCTTGCACCGGCACATTTTTTTTCTCTCAACGGCCCTGAGTGGCAGAGTAGAAAGAATAGTAAAAGTGCGTAGTTTTGTGGTGATTGTTGTCACAGGAATCAAGCGATTATTTTGGTGGTTTTAGTTTTGGTTAGTCTTTGATATTTATATATTAAAGTGCTTTAGTTTCTGTATTTGACAAGCGAAGGAATTCAAAGTTTTAAAGTGGTTTGTGAATATAATTCTTCTGTTCTTGATTGAGAAGTGCGTGGGTTAAAGTATCTTAGTGGAAGCCAATCTTTTTCCTAGCTATTTAATTGCAACCAGACTTAATTATTCGAGCGACACTACAAGTCACCTCAATTTTAAGAAGTAAATTAAAGATTGAGATAGAACGAAAATTCTATTGAAACGCGACAGGATTTATCAAAAGTAATGGTTCGGGCAGTAATGAGCTTGTATGATGGTGTAGAGTCAAGAGGGTGGGATCTGCATATTCAAAGGAATTCGAAGTAAAATTGGTGTACATCAAGGATTTGTGCTGCCGCCACTATTGTTTGCAATAGTTGTGGACGTTATTACAGAAAACAGAAGAAGAGGCATGGTTAACGAATTACTGAATGCAGATGATCTTGTTCTCATGAAGATTTTGGAATTTTTTGAAAAGATTTTGGAATTGAAAGGATGCAATGGAAAGAGTTTAAAGGTCAACACCACAAAAGTAATAAGCGGGTCGAAAGGAGAGCTATTCAAAAGCAAGATAGATCCATATGGAGTTTGAGGGAGGTGAGTCATAACCAATTCAGTGTTGTGCACAAAATGTAAAAACTGGGCTCATGGCAGATTTGCAAAAGTAAAACGAGTTACCGCTAGGTTGGCAATGCATTTCGTTTGCTCGAAATGTAAAGGAATAATGGAAGAAATGGTGGATTCATTCGAGAAGTTGTGCGATGAAGTGGAGACAGAGAATGGATTTTAATATTTGGGAGACATACCTAAATTCTAGTGATGGTTGTGAAGCGGCAGTTACACAAAGAGTAAGAATTGGTTGGGTAAAATTCAGGGAATGCGGCGAGTTATTGCTAAGAAATAGGTTTTGTTCGAGGATGAAAGGCAAAGTTTCTCGTTGTTGCATAAGATTAATACTGTATTGAAGAGTTGATTTGTGGTACAGAATTTGAAAATTGCAGAAAGTGGAGTATTCATTCTCAAAGCTTTTCGTCTGACACTTTACAAGAGAATCCGTCAGAAATAGTGTGAAAAGGTGAAATGAGTCACTTATATAGAGACACAATTGACGAAAAGTAAAAAGGGAAAAAAGCTACATCGTGATTGGTAAAAGAAGCGACCAATGGAAGGAGCGGAAACTAATGTGTAATTTTTAGACCATAAACGAATTCTTTTTGTTTGCATAAATTTGGTTTGGATGTTTTGATGTACGTGGCTTCAAGAGTGTACTCTTGGTCTTGAAGCCACGTACATCAAAACATCCAAACCAAATTTATGCAAACAAAAAGAATTCGTTTATGGTCAAAAATTACGCATTAGTTTCCGCTCCTTCCATTGGTCGCTTCTTTTACCAATCACGATGTAGCTTTTTCCCTTTTTACTTTTCGTCAATTGTGTCTCTATATAAGTGACTCACCTCACCTTTTCACTCTATTTCTGACGGATTCTCTTGAAAAGTGTCAGACGAAAAGCTTCGAGAATAAATATTCTACTTTCTGCAATACGGTATAGAAGCGAGGTATGGTGTTTAAAAGAAAATGAAAAAGCAATTTTAAGGAGAACGGAGAGAGCTATGGTGAGAGCCATGAGCGGTCAGAAAAACGAATGAAGAACAGATGGACATGTTGGGATTGAAGAAAACTACAGACTGGTTATCAACAACGAATGGAGTTAGATGGCATGGACATGTGCTGAGGAGAGAGGACGATAGCGTTTTGAGGGTTGCTCTGGATTGTGAAGAGAGGCAAGAGAAAGCGAGAACTACCTAAAAACACCTGGAGGAAGCATGTGGACAGAGTGCAAGCAATTACAAAAGAAATGGGATCAATGCGGCCATCTTTGCTTAGGGGACAACACCAGATAAAAGCTAAACCACTACTACAACAACAACAGACGTTTTACGGAGCAAAGTCGATACAGATGCTGTTTCATTGAAACACAATGAAAAGCTTTGTTACGTTCTCGTCAGGCTAACACGGTTAAAATTTCATTTAACGTCCGCCACCAAATGCAATAAGACCTGCTTCGTTGGAACAGTGTGCACTGCCTACGTTTACAATAGCTCAAAGAGACTGAATATGTACAAAAAAAAAAACAAGCGGATTTGCCTTTACTGGTTTTAGACAACAAAATGGATTCACCTTCTTACCACCTTTGATTACCCAGTAATATCCATCTAACGAGGGAAAATAATCGCCACAATCTTGCGATATTCAAGCCAAACGTACACACCTGAATGCTCCCTTTTCATCCTCGTCATCTTCAACAATATACTCTTCACCATCGACTTCCGTCTGACCCTCGTAGATCTTGTCAAGATCAAATTTCTTCAGCAGCTGTTAAAAACAAATGTTGAAACATCAAATATAACACTGGTCAACACAAAATTTGATGCCTCAGATACTAGAATTGTTTTAGGATATTTTTGGGGTGCTGCTTTCGAAGATGACATCAGTTTTTTCGCTTTAGTTCTACTTTTTGAGATATGGTCTACACCTACAATTCTAATTTTTAACTGCTGCGCATGTGTCATAAACAAAAAAGAAGTTTTCGAAAATTGCTTAAATGTATGTCAAATGTGCAGTAGCAAAATGCAAGTGTTAGTGGTATTTTCAGCAACACAAAATAATCCGAAAATGGTGATAAACAACACAAAATCCAATACTTTTTTCAAGTACTGTTATTACATAACATCGAAAAATTATCTTTTGTAAGACTTTCTTGAGTGCTTAGCATCAGGACAGTCTTTGTAAACTCCGACAATAATCAGCCAGAATTGTGGCACATCCCATCTTCCTTGAAACCTCACCTCCATTACTCTTGGCCAACCTCCCTTTTACGCTGCTCCTCACTTAGGTCACCAAGATTTTTGAAGTGATCCAAATAGCTTGAAAGATAGTGAACTTTGCTGCTCAAGATCTTCAAAGCTGCTGAGAATGTTGACTAAAAGCTCTATGCATTTGCTTGCTTTGCAATATCTCACAGTTTTTAAGCAACTGCACAAACGCTGTCCAAACTGCTGATTCCTTTTCCTTCATTTGGCTGTCAAAATGTAAATCTTAAATAAGCTGACTGATCAGCGTACAATTAAAAATTTCTGCTTTGATCTTTTCCATACTCATCCCCAGGAATGCACCGCACTAACTTGGAAAGCATGTTCCATCTCTATTCAATGTATTGATGAATCGCTTCATAAAATCAAGTTTTATACGTAATGGAAGAATAATCTTTTCTGTGGCAATCAAAGGTTGGTGAATGATATTTTTCTCGCCCACAATCATCTCATTTTTATAAAGGCCACTCTTTTTTTGTCCAGTGTTGTTTACTTTCTACTCTGCTGTTCTACATACAGAGAAAACACGGATATTTTGTAAAACCGCTTTGTTGGCCCAGATGCAAGTTTAGATTTTTAGGTCTACACATCTCGCACTGATGTTCAAGGTATACTAGCTTTTCCAGAATTAGCTTAATGCAATCGTATTCTCTTTTTATACTTGCTGAATTACCTATTGAAATAGAAGCATACTTAATGTCAATATGGTAGGAAGCATTTTAAATTTCTTACAAAACTGTCAATAAAAAGTCGCCATTTTTGTAATTTCAATTTTTGTAAAAGACCCCCAGACATCGTTACATAAAACCAGAATGCTTTCTTTGGAAAAATAGGGCATTAAATATTTTTCTCTCGTACGAAAAAACGCAATGTTAGTAACGCGTTGAAGATTTTTCTCATTGAGCCGGAATGCGAGGACTTCACAGGCCATTCAGCTCGGCTTGATTAAATCGTAGCGGTGTAACTACTGCAGCCTCTAAATTTCACTGCAACAATACATTGCTGCATCAACATAACCAATACTTTCATCAGAGCTTTCTGTAAATTGTGGTAGATGGTCAAACGCAGGAACGAGAACTTCATCTGAGTGTGGGATAGGCCGCCTTGCTGACTTTGAGACGGGGCACGTCTATTTCCTTCTGATGTTTTGATTGTTCCTTTGATCTTAGTTATACAGAAATAGCAATCGTTGTGATGTTTTTTAGGTTCTCTTCCCATACAGGCTTTACAACCAATGAGAGCGGCCCGTTGTTTATCTTGATCTCTAACTCTGACGCCGAAGTAAGCTCTCTTCATTACACTAAAAATAAGTTTTCTTTGCTTTTTTTTTAAAGTATAGCTACTTTCTTTTGTTTTTCGAAGTATAGCTACCACAAATACAGAAGAAATAATCTGGGTGATCTAACCAACATCTACGCGATAAAGCCATTAAATTTAAAGCTTGATAAGGCAACTAATCTAAGAAGTAAACTTTATTATGTCAAAATACTGGATGTACAATATTCTCTGGATATGCCTACATTACTAGTACCATCACAACAAAAGTCTTAACTAGTAAAAAAATTTCAAACTTCCTCCTCAAATCTCTAAATAAACATTCTGCTTCAAACTGCGAGAAAAGTTTTAAACAAACAGGTTATCAGTAGGGGGAGTTTAAACCTGTTGTGGATGAAATGATAATAAATTAGAATATCTTATCTGCTGACTGTGTAAAGTTAGCTACGAAAGCGATATGCTTTGACTAATGGCTAACTGAATACTGGAGTGTCACGGGAATAAATGGTCAGCTTCTTTATTGAATTAAAAACACGTTGAGACAGAGTTTAAGATAGCTTCAGCAAGCTTTTAAATACTTCAAGTTTTTCACCTATTTAGAAATTCTGATAGCATATTTGATAAAATGAAGAATTGATAGCAACGAAAACGTACTTTTCTGTTGAAACTGCTTCTATAAGATAATTCACCTCCAGATTTAGATTTGGAATACGTTTCCATGGAGTTTAAGCGAAAACACAGTAACAGCTCTAACCGAATCATGGCAAATACACCATATTTCAAAAACTAGAGCTGCTGCAAAAAAGCCGATGTCATTTTCGGAATTGTGTCCCAAATATGCCCTAAAACAGGTCTAATATCAGAGACACCAAAGAAAAAAATTTGTTTGCTGACCAATGCAATCATTTAAAAATTTAACAAAAAATAAACTGTTTAGCAGGCCTACTATCTTACAATTTGGTGAGGGGCAAAATATATTGGTTTTAAATAGAAAATGAAAAAATGTACCTATTTGTTAAATCTGGCAAACTGCTGAAAAATAGGCTGTTTGAACCATCACTTAACCTTTGCTCCAACCAACGGTTCTCAAACTAAGGTCCAACATCTTTTAGTTTTTCAATTACAGATAAGTGTTTCACTTTTGGTGCGAATTTATTGGCTAATAATAGCCAATTTACCTTCTCTTTCTCTTGGTTTACAACATGCTGAATAAATAGTTCTACTATTGTACCTAGATTTTGTTTGCGCGTGAGCTGTTCTTACTCAATAAATCCAAATGTGTGGTGATCAGACTAAATCCACCAATATTGTAAGAAAATAAATAAAATAAATTGTTTTGCGATAATACAGCTTAATTTTTAACATAACGCCATGTACTAATAGAATTATGGCTAAGCAATGAAAATACAATATGGTAAAGATTATTGTAAGCAAGATTTTCTTTCAAATCTCGAGAATAATGCAACTATGCGTTAATGTGACTTGCGTAAGGCTGCTCCAAGCTTTGAAGCGGTAAACCCCATTTTGATTTAACCCATGCACCACACGTGGGAAAGAATCCAAGTTTTTTCCTATGCAATGAAATCTAGTTACAACGGCAAGAGTTTGATCACCGAACCTTTTTTCTAAAACAAAACGAAGCCCTAGTTCAGGCATCCTATGAAACTGCATTTGCAATCACTAAACAAAATTTTTAATTTAAAAACTGATGGGGGTTTGCCAATAAATTTGAAAAGGCAAAAGAGGACTATCAGAGTCTTCAGAGATGACGAAGTTTGAGAACTATCGGCGATGGTAAAATCAGTTTAGCAAAACAGGACAAACTGCTCAAACATTTGTCAGTTGCCAGCAAAATGTACTACCATAACAAAACCACCAGAAGAAAAATTTAGAATTAGTATTTACTACCAACTTTGAAACTTTATAAAAGTACGATTGATATTTCTCAGCAATGGTATCCGAAATTTGAACTGCAAGATTGCTCAAACAAAAAGTATGGCTTGAAAGCAAGTGTAAAGTGGTAAAAATATACTTTATCAGTACATTTAAAGTCTGGGGAAACACAAAAAAGTCATTAAAGTAAATACAAAAGAAGTGAGAAATAAACTGAAAACATCTAAATGACCCAGTTTAGCAATGACCACAATCACAAACATATTTACACAATGCTATAATAAGCAAGGTATTATCAGCTACACCATGGCCTAAACTCTAAAGTAAACAAACATGCTTACTCTTCTGGCAAGCAGTAATCCAGTGCAATAAGCTGCAGCATAATTTGTCAACCCGACTTTGACTCCATATCGAGGTAATTCATGGGAATATGCAGCACAAATCACCATGTCTCCCTCAATACGAGCATATGCTATCTGAAAAAGCAAAAAAGTCTTGTTAAAAACTGAACATTGCTGATGCAGTTTAGAAACGTGTAATACAAGGTGTTCCAAACAAGATGTAACTACTTCAATCTGTCTCCAACTACACTTTTGAGAATTATGAAGAAGAACCTGAAGCTGTTCCCATTTGGAATTTCAACTCACCAAGTGCTGCAGCAAATGAAGAGAACAAAATTGAAACGTAAAACTGACTGAATGAAAAGCTTGAGCAAACTCCCAGCTGGCTCAATCACAATATGGTTTAGTGATGAAGCACACTTTCATCTTGATGGGGCTGTAAATAACCACAACAATGTGTTTTGGGAAGAGAGGCCAGAAGAAATTAGGGAGAAACATCTCAAAGGTCCAAAGGTTACTGCATTTGTAACGTTCAGGGAAGGACAATTCAGAATAATATAGTATTCTAGAATAGTTAAATTGAATCCAGAATCCGAATCTTTTTTTGTAATTAGCACAATCAACATGAAAGCATTTACTACAAGTTTACAACAACAAAAGCACAGAAAACAAGTTTATTGCAGTGTAATACAATTAAGCTTTCTACATGTTTGCTTGTGTGGGCGAGTTAGTTTTTGAATCATTGCATGCAATTGATACTTTTACAAAAAGAAAATCTGTGACCAAGCAACGTGATAAAGTTTGTAAGCAGGATATACTCTGAATCCGATTATTCGGCTTGAATTGCCATTTTGGATTTGGTATTCTGAATTGCCCATTAATAGTAATGTTCATTGCAAAGACGGTTTACTCGCACCTTACTGGTTCAAGGAAAATAGTAGCACCATTACTATCAACATTGAGTGTTATATTGCCATTGTTGACCAGTTTCACAGTGACCTGACTCAGAAGCTAACGAAGGATAGTTGAGGCTTGCTTGGTTCAGGTTTCCCAAACTTTTTGCTTAGCAGACCCAAATAATAATTAGAATACGAATACAATTTATTTGTCAATGTGATAAATGGGCTGGCTCCACTTTGTGCAATTCATCAACTCTTGGAGCTATTTGGAAGTATTTTCCAAAAAAAAAGTCAACGCCTGCAATGTCGTTGCAATTGTGTCACTTGTGGTCCATTTTATCATCAGGCTAGATTAATTATTCATAACTTTGCTGAAGTGGGTTTTCCACACTTTGTACAGTTGTTTGAGAACCTCTGATGGCACAAACGATCATCTCAGGGGATAGTCTTATCAGCCTCAACACAGATCATGAGTGAACCCCCCACAGCACTTACTTAAATTTACTTAATTTCTGGTACTGGAGAGCAGCAAAGAGAAAGGTCCATGCCAATAGATTTCAAAAACTGACTGATCTAAAGCAGAATGTGGCAACTCATGCAGCTCAACTTACCATGGAGACATGGAACAAAGTTGGGCAAAATTTCTGGGTTCACATGAAAGTGTGTTTCAACAGAAATGGGGCTCATATTGAGTATGTGGACTGTGAGAAGTTAATTTGACTTTCAAACACGATGCAACTTTTTTAACTTCATGTATCTCGTGTATTAAACTTGGTATTAAAAGTTTGTTTAAGTAAAGACCAATGAAAGTATTTACATCTTTTTTGGAGCAGTAACAGGAGTACTGACAATTTTTCAAGCTTTGTCAATGAGAAGGTTACAGCTTTTATTTTTCTAGGCCCAAAGCATGACAAATGGTTAATAAAAAACCATGTAAAAATACTAGTGAATTCCATTTGAAAAGGTCAGCAGCTGGGCTTCTCTATTTAGCAATCAGAAGTAACAAAATCACCAGACAAACCTTGCATTACTATTTTAAGCTACTACTAATTCCAACTTTCAAGCTAAACCCTAGCAAAAATTCATTGACATCTTTGGCAATTTGCAAAACTCATGATCTAACACTGACCACTAGCAATTTACAAAAGAATAACACTGCACTAGCAAACAGCCTTCATTTAATTGCCTGCTTTGTCTAATAAAAATGTTCATGAAGATTCCAATCATACCTAAATGTTTTTTTCATTCATTTGAGTATGTGAGCTCATATTCTGCTTGCAAGTTTTTAGTCAGAATGAGCCATTGCAATGGATATGTTGTTTCAAGTTACAAGCACTTAACCAGCAACCTGATTAAGTGCTTTTCTTACAGGGCAAAATAAGCAAACCTGAAGGGCTTTTCTTCCATCATATATATCTAAAAGCTTTGGTATAACTCAACAACACCATTTAACCTGGATCTATTGACCGCAAAGCAGACACTATAACTACTACATTAAAAAACTTACTGGTATATCAAAATGCTACACGACCTAAAACACATGCCACAAATGTTCTGCAAGTAAAAGCATTTAAAAGAGAAAATCAAGAACCAAACCTGCGTAATTATGTCTTTGTTTGTGAATCGAACAATCATCCGATATTTGGGTGTATTGTATTTGTTTTTATCCTGAACCACCAAACGTTTGCGAGCAAAGTAATCAGTTTTACCTTCACGTCTTCGTCTGAATGCAACTTGATATCGTTTGAAGTATGCTTTATTTTTTACCACTTTCACAAACCCCTGAAAAATAATGTTTACTGAAATTTTTTAAACACAAACAAAGCTTAGTGCAGCAGTGATAGCAGCATTAGACAGCCTTTAACCAAGCAAAATAATTTCCTACCAAGCTTTTGCACGATAGCATACTCACTAAAGTACACTTCACTTAGCTCTTTTAATGACTAAGATGTACCTACTTACTAGCCTGTGCACAGAACCATTTATGTTGTAATGCAAGAACTGTATTGTTAGACAATACCTATAATCCTGTCAGCAGCACCTGGGCTTTATACCTACAATTTAAACTGCCTGTCTTAAAAGGTAAAATATGTACAGTAGTGGGAATTGTTCAGTCACAGTGCCATTTTACCTACCCAGCCTATCAAGAGTAATGGATACCATGAAAATGCAAAAACTTTGCCAATCGACTTTAACACTATCTACAATTTTCCAAAATTTTTGCAATTTAGTTGTATCCAATTTTCTGGAATGCTTTACCTGTTTCAGTTTTTCTAGAGTAGATGACCCTACAAATCTTGCTTTGAAAAGCAATAGATGGCCCTAAGCTGTTAATCTATGTTCCTGCAGTTGCCTAATCTGTTTTCCCTACAGTTGTCTTCGATGGAATATTTGGAAGTAATAACCTAGGTTTTTTTGATGTCTGCTGGTTTTTAACTCAGTTAACCGGAATAAAATAATTGTGTTTTTTTAAATGCTTAAACCACGCAAAAGATAAACAATTTTTTCTTTAGCTTTTGCTTTAGTCTGTAACATAGTCGCGAGGGTTTGAACAGATTTTATGGCACCTTTAGCAATGTTGAATTTAAATCTTAATAGCTTGTGTGAGTTGTTGTCATGAAACGCAGTTTCTTCTCTGCTTGTAGTGGTAATGTGCTGTGCCAAAAGCACGGCCAACTCCAAAATGAGTCCGACACCTACTAACTGTCAAAAGATTTGCTTTTTCAAAATTGTAGTAGTAAGGCCTACATATGCTAAATATTATATCCATTCTAATCTTTCAAACTACAACTCACTTGAATACAAATAAACTACTACTTTAAGGATAAAAGTTGGATTAATCATTTGAAAATTCTCACCATATTATTTTTCTCGTCAACAAATTCACATCAATAAAATCAATCGATAGCTTCAGTCTTAGGGCGACTTTTACGGCAGCATCAAAAAAGAAGGAACAGGACTTTCTTGATTCAGATCATCTTTCTCACGACAACGCATGTAACATTTTTATTTCTTTTTTGTAAGGATAAGCCATTCGACCAGCATTTTAAGAGCGGAAAAAGCTTGAGTACCGGTAGACTGTTTGTTTTGCACCATTTTTTGTAATGTATGATTGGGACGATTTCTCCTAAATATTTTTTATTTGTTGCCGGAGGAAATAGCTCTTGAAGCTGGCTGACCGTATGACTGATCTCCTCAAACTTACCCGGTAGTCTATAGAAAAATTTATTGTCTTTTTGTGAGGTTTAGGGTAGCGATCTACTGCTTACAATACAAATCACCAAAAATTAGACATCTCATAGAAAATCTCTTTTTTTTGTCATAGGGTTTGTGTACTTCGCTTTAAGCTAGCGCACTTTTAGTCTTAAATAGCAATTTTTCCATTTTAGTAAAGTAGCATTTTGTCTTGAAAAAGACTCATTTAGAAAATAAAATTAAACATAGCAGACCTGGATAAAAATGCAACCAAAAATATTTCGAAGAATTCAATTTTTTTGTTAAGAATATACCAGAGCACAATTCATCATCGCTACATGAATAAAAATACTTTTTATTTTACATGTTGTCCGAAAAGTCCAACAAAAAACCAACATCACATTGATGATTGCATTGAGTTTAAATACTATAAATATAATGCTTTGAAGTTAGTATTTCCTTCTATAACAACGTTACATTTCAATAAACAATATAAGTTTGAGGCTTCCCATGCACCTAAACGGTGGGGACTAATCTTCTTCAATCGAATACACACTTAGGCTATATCAGAAATTTTTAACTGCAAAACTGAATACCGGTACCAAATCTCTAAATTTCTTTATGTAGGCTACAGTACCGTCCAAATTGATTGAATCAAATAGAAAAAGCTTTTTTTCAGTTATTATTATTTTATTGCTATTGTAAGTTTTTACACCAGCTTCCGGTAATTTGGTATTTGGTAGGCTACTATGGCTTCCTCTGTTCTTAATAACTTGACTAACCTTTTTAGGCATGGATTCCATCAGTTTTTCACATAATTTAATGATTTTTCGATTCTATAAAATACAGAAATAATTGCTTTAGTCAGTTTGTTTGTAGTGGTATGTTATGTTCCTCCAGACGCCTTTTGATTACGCCCACGTCTTTTGATCTCGAATGGATAAAAATTTGATTAGTTTTCAGGCTACTCTAAAACAGTAGGCTAATGTTGTTGTATGAAAAAAAGATTTCTTATTTTTTTGGAACAATGACAAGGGGGGAACTGTTGCTAAAAAACATAGGTGAATATGCTTTCTACACACGAGGAACTGCTCTTCTTTAAAATTCTTTTTTATGCTGGTTGCTGTTTATTATTTCCCCTGCAAAGGAAATAATGAGCCCACAATTTTTAACCAAAAATGCTCTCAAAACAATTTTTGGGAAAAAAGAGCTTTACCTGTTGGTTGATGCAGCTTGGTTCTACACTTTTTCCAACATTTCTTTTCACAACATCAAAAGGTTTGCATATGACAAACAAATAGTATTTATCTAAAAAGAACACTTTTTTAAAATTAGCCAAGTCCAGTTTTTGCATTTCTAGCCCTAGAAATATTTTTACTACTTACTTTTTTGCTGCAAGCTGCTTTGACTTTGGTATTCGGTCAACTCTTCCACCTTTGATGAGATCTTTCTTGAGCAGAATTGCTTGCTTGAACACAATTGACTATCGTGTTTTTTTTTTTTAATCGCGACTAGTCTTTTCGGGAACAATAACACTGAGCCTATTAAGCGTCTTTTCATCTTTGGCAGAAATTTTAGATTTTCTGTCTCATTTTTTTTCTTTTCGGGGAGACGTCCAAGTTTCTTTAAATCCCAAATATTTCCAGAAACTGTAGACCAGTGGTTCTTAAACTATTTTGAGCGCGACCCAAATCTGAGTTTTATGATTACTGTATATCGCGACCCAAACCTTAAAGCTTAAACATAGAAAAAATGTTTTTTTAATGTTAGCACTCTGCTATTTATTCAGATAAGACACAGGCAACCAGTTATAGTACACAGTATTTTGACACAACAATTAATTAAGAACAGATTATTGGTTCAGTGTGATTGATGAAATTGATATTTCCCTTTCATGATTTCTTCAATGCATGGCTCTATTTTACTGAGCGCGACGCGCAAATCGTTACCAGGACTGAGGCGATTGCGAGCCTTGGTTTAAACGACTGTTAGTGCCGAAAATCCTTGTTTGCAGAGATACGTGGTCGAAAATAGGAGCAAAAAAGTCATTGCTTTGTTACCTGTTATTGGCTCTCCCTTTTTAACTGAGGTCCAGAACTCTCCAAGTGACACCGTGGATAAAAGTTGTCGATGGAACTGGTCATGATGCAAGTCGATAAGCTCTTCCTGCAGCCCTGCAACATCTTCTGATAAGTTGTCAACGTTTGCCAGAAACGGATTTCTGACCCACAGGTGAGCTTCCAAATTTATGTCGGGAAGGTAGCGATCGAACTTCGTGATTAGGTTTTCCAAATGCTCCACTAGAATGGGTTTGATGACATCAAATCTGCTACTATCAGTCTGATTCCATTCTTCCAGATACTCGTTCATGGATGGAAACGCTGCTGTTTGTCCATGCTCCAGTTTATTCTTCCAGAGTTGCAGCTTTTCTTTGAAGGCAGACAGTTTCTTGGAGAGAGTGATGATGTTTTGATTTCTGCCTTGCATTGATGCGTTAAGCTCATTCAGTGTGGTGAAGATGTCGTTTAGGTAACATACTTTGAGCATCCACTCTTTATCTTGAAACCGAATGGCATGTCGATGATTTTTTTCATTGAGAAAGACCTGCACTTCTGTTCGTAGATCTATAAGACGGCGCAAGAGCTTACCACGAGAAAGCCATCTAACATTAGAGTATGTTACGTCGCAACACGCGTGTCTGCCTCACGCTGCGGCGAACAAGAGAAGGACGAGATGTCGTCGTTGAAACACAGTTTATTCAATGAAAATTCGATAAGAAATCAATGAACCGAATGAAATAGATGCCACAAATTTACAGCAAACTGGTTTCTGTAACAAAAGCGACAGATACAATATAATGTTACTTGCGTAAATGACTGATATGCGAAACTTACCAACTTGTTTTTCGACAGAACATCCAACAATTTTTATTAGTTTAATTACAAATTCTTACAGCTGAAAAATGGTACAATATAAGATGCTGGTTGATTTGATAATTGATATTGCCTTATACTAACGAACTTTAGTTGCTGCTGCTGCTGTTGCTACTATGGTAAACAATGCAATGATGAAAGGTTTTGAGTAGAAATTTCAACTAATATCAATCAATCAGACTTAGAGCAATGCAGCGGAATTGAATTCTGTTAACAAGCTTAGCTAAAAATAACAATGCGGCAGAACAAAGCATAGCCCTGCGGTTACGATAATTGAAAACACACACAAACGAGAATACGCTAATTAGGTATTTGACCTTATGGGACAGGTCAGCTACGCAAAATTTCATAGCAAAGAGGTCGCAAGCTCAAAACTCGCGCACATCGAAAAGAACTTCCAACAAAAACGATTTATGACGTAACAGAGTAAAATAGAAGATGTTGGAATTGAGACCCGTGGTCAACACACAACTGCTCGAAAAGACGAGAATAAACAGCACTGGCTTTGATAAAGTTGACTACACCTACAACCTCCTTCATCACTGCAGAAAGATCCAGTGACAAATGTTGCGCAGCAAGGTTTTCACGATGCAGAAGACAGTGGACAACTTGGACACTAGGATTGACTTGCCTGACTCGTGCAGTAAACCCGTGTCGAGCACCAAGCATTGCGGGAGCTCCGTCAGTGTATAAGCTGACACAGTTTTCCCAGTTAATGCCTTCTTCTGCTTGGAAGTTGTCCACAACGTTAAAGATGTCGGCGCCAGTTGCCGTTGTTGTTAGCAGTGTGTAAAACAGAAATTCTTCTTCGAGGTCCATGTCACCCTCGTACCTCACATAAACCATTAGCTGTGCGTTTTTTCCAGTGTCGGTTGACTCATCAAGTTGATAGCTCCACTTTCCCGCCTTCTTCATTCGAGCAACCACTTGTTTTTTTATGATTAATGAAAGGTCTGCAATGCGACTTTTGACTGTGTCGTTCGATAGCGAGACAGAGTGCAATTTCGAAGCCACGTTGTCGCCGCACGGGAGTCTGGCCATGTCAATGGCTGCAGGCTTTACGAGCCTTTCTTCAATTGTATGCGGTTTCATTTCTCTACCTATGCGTAAGGAGACAACATACGATGCCACGTGGCTTGCTTGGAGGCTAAAAGCGCTGGATTTGTTTCTGAGCGAATTCTGCTTCGTATCAGTTCCGTTTCTAGGTGCTGAAAAAAGATGTGATTCTTTTTCACATATTGCGGGTGCTTCGTTTCCAAATGTCTCTTAAATATTATTTTCTTCAGAAATTCGTTTGATAGCACTTTATAACACAGTACACATTGCGGCCTTTCAGCACCATGATCTTTGATAGAAGTGAATCCCAAGTCCAAAAATTCTTGCTTGTAGGAATACTTACTCATTCTTAAACGCCAATTACAGTATAATGCTAATTTTAACAATAATACCTGTAATTTAATGTGCTACTTCAGGAAATTGTTTCAAACTACTCCACTACTACAAAAAGCTAAATTTTCATATTTTCCAACCTTACTACCAACCCTTGTACTCCACTGACCTATTTACTGAATTATTCAGCTCCAACATACTTTCCCAATCAACATAACATAACTTAGACTTAGCTACTAGTAGGCTAAGTAATTTCGGCTAGTTCTGCAGCAGCTGGTCTGCCACTAAAACTTTTAGAAAACTACTCATGAGGCAATAATCACACCCTATGGCAAATTTGTTTCTTCAGCATGTTCACCATTGAGTGTTTTTCACACCCACCTGATGAGACCCAATAAGGTCGAAACCGGTCGCGGATTATTGACATAATGTAATTGATTGCTGTATGGTATCTTATGATGTTTGTGATCATTTTTGAGCAAAATTTTCTATTTTACCTTGACGCTGGAGGTAGATCCCCCTTAATAGAAGATCGCTTTGAAAATAGCTAATCATTAACTAGCATCTTCTGTATTTTATAAAATAATAAGTCTTGACAATGATCCTATACTTCCCCATTAGGGGTTACCAATGTGACTTGTTGTCCATGTCATGTGCATGTGTCCTTGAATGTGACCTCCATGATATAGATATTGCTGTATCATATTGTTTCGTATTCCATTTTTGTGCACGCAATGCAAATTTGTTTTTTCAGCCTGTTTGTTATTGAGTGTTTTTTACACACGCCTGATTAGACCCAATAAGGTCGAAACCGGTCGTGGGTTACTAACATGACGTGATAGATTGCTGTATGTTACCTTATGATGTTGGTGATCAATTTTGAGCAAAATTTTCTATTTTACCTTGATGCTAAAGGCAGATTCCTATCAATATGAGATCGCCTTGAAAATTGCTGATTAGCAACTAGCATCTTCTGTATTTTTTAAAACACTACATCCGACTTTTTCGTAACGCTAGGTGTATTTGTATGAGGAAACGCGTCTGGCTGAGGGTATGTTGCCTAGTCCTGGCATAAAGGCAGCTAGACAAAGAGCAAACTAACCCGAACTGAAGCATTCACCGTTAAGTTATTACAATCGCAGGGCTCCCACTAATAATATCGAGGTTTAGAATATCAGTTCTGCTGGCTGAGACAGCTTCAAACAATCGGCAAAAAATTGCTCGAATAGTATGATGATATGTAGCTCGACACTAACGTTTTTTTGCAAATGATAAAACAGGATCTTTGCCCCTCTTTTGTAGATGGATCATCAACTTTCTTATTTGGAGCACTATAAACATTTTTGAAAATTTTTAGAGACCTTAATTTTGTACGACTTTTTTCTTGAAAATTATAATAGTTAATGGCTAAAAATCATGCTTTCGAGGATGAATAGCAAGAATGTATTAAATCACTTAGTTTTTCTAGAAATTTAATTGTAAAGCGCAGCCATCAAAGTTTTGAGTATTTTCTACCGGTAGAGTAATACTTTTAAAAACTTTTAGACTTCATTTTTTAATAAATCTTTTTCAAATTCTATGAATAATGCCCAAGAATATTGCTTTCGAGGAAAAATAGTTAAGATGCGCCAAAGAACTAACGTTTTATAAATATAGCAAGTCTCTCAGACTTAGAAAGATAACAGTTCAATTAAAAATGAAAAATAATAATCTATTGCCACCAATTTTTGACAGCGGTTATAAACTAATCCGTAGCTATTACTAATTAGAGATACATGTAGAAAGGTTTCGTATCACGTCACACACATTTAGCGCAAAAAAAGTGGCTGACGGAAAGCTGTAATTTAAGCTGAAAGATATAGAGCGAACACCTACTTTAAGGATTATTTTGAAAACTAGCAACAAATTAATTAAAAATTGGAATGAATTATTGCTAGTTAGTTACTTGGAAACAAAGAAATTAAATCAAAAGTGATTTGGTTGAGATTAGGTTTTTCCGTTAGCGAGTCTAAACTTAGTATGGTGTGTCAATTGGCCAAAAAATCAACCTTAACTCTTTTGCTCCCGCGATCATCAATTGATGATTTTTGCGCTTTAAGAGAATTATTATGTAAATATCATTTGTTCCTTTGTTAACACTAAAACGACCGCACTTTCAAACTATCTACAACGACCAAGGGCGTCAATTGACGCATAATGTAGATAAACTTTAATTCGTTCGTTGATTTGGTAAAGTAAACATTCTTGAAGTCGAGATGTCATTTGTTGCACCTTAAAAATAATCAAACATCATGTAATACATAATTAGCAAGAAAAAAGTAAAGTTAAAAGAGCAAATTTGCCAAACATAAACCACAGATTTTGGATACCAGCAGCATTAAAAAGAAAATAATTGATAATCAAGCTGTTGTTTAAAAAACCGTAATATTTCAATAAAACAAGGAACTTGTCGGTTACGTTCAATCAACACAGTTTGAGCAAATTTGTGAGGAGCATTCACCACATACTGTGCTCCGGCAAGTGTTGCACGAATCCATCGTTCTGTTACGGCACTTTTAAGGTAGCACATGTTCTTCGCTTTTTTTCTGGAAGTTCGTTAGTTTCGTTAATTCTAAAGGATTTCTTCGTGCTACAGCATTTTTTCCATTATCGTCTCCTGAAGTTGCCCCTGCAAATTCTTCTAACACACTTTGCACAAACTTTTGGCTACTGACCCCCGACTTGCAGATATCTCGGAAGAGAATCCAGCTATTGATCACTGCCAGATCAATAGGCTAATTGTAAAACAAGTAAAAGGGCCACCTTCTGCTGGCAACTTTTACAGAGTACAGTAGACCCCGCTTAGTATGACCACCTTAGGACCAGACCATTTTGGTCATAATATCCGAATGGTTATAAAAACCGAAGCCGCCATAACAGCTCCTGAATCGACGCCGTAAGCCACAAGAAGTCCAAATACCGTCAAATTCATCGTTTACCCGAAGTAACAGTGTGACGTTGGCAGTAAAACAAAGTACAGTACTGTAACACTACAAGTGACAGTGAAATTTAGTACAGTGTGTAACAATATGTTGAAAAGGCGAAGTTATAAGTGCGCGGCGGCAAAAACACTGTACTGTAACAAGAAAGATGGAGAAAATGTTGGTCATATTATCCGAAATTTGGTCATATTAAACGGATAATTTTAAATGGAGAAATTCCGGACCGTACCAAATTGGTCATAATAAGCGGCTGGTCATATTATCCGTGGTCACAATAAGCGGCGCCTACTCTATTTCCAGCCATCTGATCAATGACGTCAACGCCAGCCTTTGTTTTATAATTGAATAAAACAGTCTCTGGTTTTTCTTGTAGTTGTTGTCGGAAGGAATCTCTACATCAGGATGTAATGTGCTCATTATTATTACCGACTTCTGTTTTTTACACTAACATGAAGTCAAAGTAACAGAGCTATTTAAGCAGAGGTGGGCACTTCCGCAAATCGGTCCGCAAATCCGCAAATTGCGGACTCAAGTTTCTCTATGCGGATTTGCGAACCTAATTTCCTACCGCAAAGCAATAGGCAGTATTGCCTGATCCGCGGTAAAACCGCTTGGAAAAAGTGGACGCTCTTATTTTCTAGGTTGGAGGTTAACGTCCGGGAGTTGATGACCTTTTTTTTTGGAGGTCAACGTCTGGTCGATGGCAAAATTTGACCTTCAAAAATAAAAAAGGCCATCACGAAGACAAAATAACAGTAAATAATGTGGTCTAAGTTTGCGGAAGTGTAATGTGCATTTGCGGTTGCGGAAGTGCGAAAAGTCACCGCAAACCTATCGCAAACTTGCGGATTTGCGGTTGCGGAACACCTCTTGCAGTTTTGCGGATTTTGCGGTTGCGGAATTGAGTGTAAATTTGCGGTGCCCAGCTCTGTATTTAAGTAGATGCAAGCAGGGAAGTCTCGTGCTGCTGTTGCTTTTTTTTGGATGCTTCTGGCAGTTTTCTTCGATTCTGTTGAACTGTGTCCACATTATTACATTTTTGATTTGTTAGATGCAGGGCAATATCAAGTCTTTTGAAAAAAAGCTACATTGTAGCCATGTTTGAAAATCGGTTGCATCAGCTTTGTCACGATATATTTCGGTACGCTTACAGAGGTGTCCCAGCTCTCATCTTTCCAAAGATATGGATAGTTATTGAACAGGTATTTTGTCTCCGCGTCAACCGCCAATCAGAACTTGATTCCAAACTTATCCGGTTTGTTCGGCATCTATTGAATTAACCTGCATCTAGTCTTACATGGAAGTAATTGCTCGTCAATGGTAATGTAAGCGCCAGGTACAAACCCCATCTGATTGTTCTCAAAAAAAAGGTTCCATAACTAAGAAGCCAGCCAAAACTCGTCATGTATCACCCTTTGACAATTATCACTCTTCACATGGAAACGTAGGAATCGCATTATTTCCTTGAATCTATATCTGGATAGAGTGTTGTTGAACATCGGAAATGCCCAGGTTGATTGCCATAAACTTCCCACAGGCAAATCTCTCTGCCCTAAAATCCCTCTCTCAATTATCACTAATTAGTCCAACAAATATTTCAATCAGATCACTTCGTTCTTTCGACAATTTTCTATTTAAATTTAACGTTTCGCTCCCCTTAGTTACCGATGAGCTTCTTCCGAACACGGTAGATGTTAATAATGTAACATACAAACTGTACAACATAAAAATATAAAGACCACCTGTATTACTAAACACTAAAAATTATTTATCAACAGGGCAGGCAATCACGTAATAACAAAAACATTGTTACATCACAGATACAGGAGTGGCCAAGTGAAAAGTGTTGTGAAATACATAAGACATTACTTATTGGAGACAAACACACTATAAACAGTCGGAAAATTTGCACCATCATTGCGATTAATAACATTACATGAACAAGCCTTTTGATTTATCAAAAAACTTTCCGCAACGCGACGTCTGTATGCATGTGATTCTGACTTCAGTATTTTGACATCATCCCAATCTATTCTATGATCGAATTCTATAACATGTTGATTCAGCGCTGACTTTTTAGTGTTAAAAGTCTTGACCGCATTAACATGTTCCCGTTTTCTGGTTCTAACACTAGGTCCTGTTTCACCTACATACACAGCATTGCAATCCCGGGAAGAAATTTGATACACCAAACCACGCTTTTGTTCAAAATTAATAACATCTTTAGGTTTGCGAAACAACGAAGACAACGTGTGATGTGGTTTTAAAGCCACTCCGATACCAACTTGAGTCAAAATTCGGCTAATAGGTTCGGAGACATCTTGAACGTAGGGAATCGAAGTGAACCGTTTCAGTTTTTCTGTTTTTCTAAAATTATGATTTTTTAAGTACTTCTTGAAACTACATTTGTTACTGGGAAATCCGTTATTTTTTAAGGTTTTTGTTATCTGATGAAACTCTTTAATCTTTTTTTCGTTACTGGATGTGATACTGTTAGCTCTGGAGAATAATGTACGAGCCACACTAATCTTTTGATTAACCGGGTGATGAGACGAATATTGAAGATACCTGTCCGTGTGTGTTGGTTTCCTGTATACGCATGTTGCAAGGGATCCATCTTCCATCTGTTGTATGCTTACGTCCAAAAAGGCTAATTGTCCTGATTTTTCCAAATCTTTAGTGAACTTTATTGAAGTAGGTATAGTATTTAAGTAATTATGAACGACCTCAGTTTTTTCCCTGGGCTCTCCTTTGTCACCAATAATAGCAAACATGGTTATGGAAGAGATTGAGCAAACAGCTTTGAACACGTATTTGAATCCTCCGTCTTTATGGTTACGTTATGTTGATGATGTGTATGCTATTATGGAAAAAACTGAGGTCGAGCCCTTTCATAATTACTTAAATACTATATCTAAGCATACAACAGATGGAAGATGGATCCCTTGCAACATGCGTATACAGGAAACCAACACACACGGACAGGTATCTTCAATATTCGTCTCATCACCCGCTTAATCAAAAGGTTAGTGTGGCTCGTACATTATTCTCCAGAGCCAACAGTATCACATCCAGTAACGAAAAAAAGATTAAAGAGTTTCATCAGATAACAAAAACCTTAAAAAATAACGGATTTCCCAGTAACAAATGTAGTTTCAAGAAGTACTTAAAAAATCATAATTTTAGAAAAACAGAAAAACTGAAACGGTTCACTTCGATTCCCTACGTTCAAGATGTCTCCGAACCTATTAGCCGAATTTTGACTCAAGTTGGTATCGGAGTGGCTTTAAAACCACATCACACGTTGTCTTCGTTGTTTCGCAAACCTAAAGATGTTATTAATTTTGAACAAAAGCGTGGTTTGGTGTATCAAATTTCTTCCCGGGATTGCAATGCTGTGTATGTAGGTGAAACAGGACCTAGTGTTAGAACCAGAAAACGGGAACATGTTAATGCGGTCAAGACTTTTAACACTAAAAAGTCAGCGCTGAATCAACATGTTATAGAATTCGATCATAGAATAGATTGGGATGATGTCAAAATACTGAAGTCAGAATCACATGCATACAGACGTCGCGTTGCGGAAAGTTTTTTGATAAATCAAAAGGCTTGTTCATGTAATGTTATTAATCGCAATGATGGTGCAAATTTTCCGACTGTTTATAGTGTGTTTGTCTCCAATAAGTAATGTCTTATGTATTTCACAACACTTTTCACTTGGCCACTCCTGTATCTGTGATGTAACAATGTTTTTGTTATTACGTGATTGCCTGCCCTGTTGATAAATAATTTTTAGTGTTTAGTAATACAGGTGGTCTTTATATTTTTATGTTGTACAGTTTGTATGTTACATTATTAACATCTACCGTGTTCGGAAGAAGCTCATCGGTAACTAAGGGGAGCGAAACGTTAAATTTAAATAGAAAATTGTCGAAAGAACAAAGTGATCTGATTGAAATATCGTTACACTCGACATACGAGGAATGCCTGCTATATTTAGTCCAACAAACTTGTCCAGCTCATCAAGCGTCACATCTCAGTTTATTTTATCAGAAATGCAACGAGTTTCAACTACAGTGCATGTTCTTATATTTCTGAGCCTTGCCTCATCAAATAAAATGAGAAAAAATGATAGTGGGCTGCTTTCCATAATTTTGCTTGTCGCAAATGCAGATGGGCCAGGCTTGAAGCTCGTTATGTTTTGCTATTGCAAGTGCCCTTGTACAGTGTGATCAGAAAGTCACTGTGCACCTGTAATTCCAATGCATAAACAACATTCTGCCCTTTAGAAATCGATAACTACAAGTTTAAAATATCCAGTTTACTGTTTAGATTTTAGAACAACGTTCGGTTGCTAATTAATGCTCAACCGTTGGTCAATCTGAGCGTGACGCATCATGAACGGATCCAGTTTTTCTGAACTTACTGATTGAAGTGTGTACCGTAGTTCTATGATATAATTCAGTTGTGGAAAACCTTTCCAAAAACTCTTGCTTCACTGCTTTAGTGTATTCACCGTTCTCGCGGAAAATATGCCCAACCAAAAAGATCCTCTCTTCTATTGACAGCACCATTTTCAACGGCTAAAAATTTGAACTGGGCATTACCGGTACGTGCTAATTTCCAATGTGAAATTCATGTTCAAGGTAAAAATAAAGTTTTCTAACGAGCGGATGACATTGTCAAACATCCTAAATATCAACTGTACAAATCAAAATATGACTGTTTCCATTGACCAAAGCCGAGATGATATTGGGTGCACAGTGACTTTCTGATCGTTGTTCTAAACAATAAACTGGCTATTTTAAACTTGTAGTGATCGATTTTTAAAGGACAGAATGTTGTTTATGATTGGAATTACAGGTCCACAGTGACTTTCTGATCACACCGCACATGGAGAGTAGCCAAAGCTTGCCAATCTGTTTCGTCTTTTACAATCAAGTCCTGATCCACCTTCACTTGATTCTGTGGATCGTTGTCATTGTCTTCGCTAGCGCTATTGGCATCTCATTCTTCTCCACTTGAATCAAGCTGCACTTCTTCTAAATTGTTATCCAATGCATCATCAATCTCGCTGTTGGAATCTTTACCATCCGAACAGTCTGCTGAAATATCTTGTAACTGCAACAAAGCCTGTGGAGCAGTAAAATTTCTTGAGGTAATGAATACACTATTACTAGCAAAACACGTTTCAAAGCATAAAGAAGCAAACGCATGTCAACACCTGCAATATATCTTAAAAACTTCTTAAATCATGAAATAAAACGCTGTTATTAATGATAACAGCATTCACTGTACAGCATTAGTGCCTGCTTTTCCTTCTAAATGTCTACTGTTTGCAAGCACGTGCTAGTCTCAAATAAAATCACTAAAATGCCCGAATTTCTACAGCGAAGTAGAACGCTTGCTGTGACCTCTTAATATTCACTTATTTCTCAGATAAAACTAATTGTCACGTCGTCTGGTTTCTCAGGTTGCAGAATTCTGCAGTTTTAATCGTAAAACCCTCAAAAAACACACAAACACAACGTTGCAATTATACAAAAATGTCCAGAAGTTTTAGCAAAAAGAATCAAAGTTGGGTGGAGATACAGGGAACTAAATACTACAAATGCGTCAAATGATGCGCTTGGTCGTTCTAGTGTTAAAAATAACTCGTAGGTACATCAGCAAAATCAGCCGTTATCAGGTCATTACTACCGGCACCAGAAGTTTTTGATTATCATTGGCAACAGCATAACTTAGGTTTACAACTTTTGAACATGCTTAAGCAAATAAATATGCTGTAGAAGTTGCGTATTACAATTGACTCAAATTCGGTATTTCCAAGTATGCTAATTATTCAAATATGAAACCATACCTGAAGCTGACTACAAATAAGCTTGCTTGCTTAGCCCATAAAACTAGGTTAACTAGTAGAAATAACAATTAAACTTTAACACATCATCACTTACATTTTTTTAAATTAGTAAAGCAACATATTCAACGTTCATTTAAAAACTGTCTAGTTTATTCATTTAATTTGCGATGAAAGATATCACTGCTATCCAATTCTACGCAGAAACACTGAAACTGATCTGCCACTTTTTGGAAATGGCATTTTGATGACGTTTGATCACGTGCGTGAAACCGTCCTATTGCTGGAAAGCAAACTTCCTATGCTTTCAAACGACACTAACGGTTAGTACTTTATCATAGTCTTTATTTATAAGAGATATCTGCTTTCACTCAGCTGACCACGTTTTGGCGGTAGGTAAAAAGTTACACTACAGAGAGTTAAGTTCAATGATTTTAGTATAAAAACAGTAGTAAAGATGCAGGTCATATAAGTTATGATCAGAATTTCTATTGAATAACATTCAATTGGTTAATAAATTTAGAAAATCTGTTGAGTTAAAAAAAAAATTTTTGTATAACAACTTTGCAATATTGAAAAAAATGACCTTATGATGATCTCTGGTGGCGAAAGACTGAGTTAATTGTACCAGACAGCATTATGACATTATAGAGGGAGTTTGAAGCTTGCAGGAATGAAGAAAGTAAGAAACACACTTAACAAGCTCAAAATGCATAAATAAACCATCCATTATGGCATCGTCAAATAAACTTAATTTTTTGTAAAGTTATTTTTATTGAAAGCATCTAGTTAATATTGCTCAAAAAAGATTTTAATCGCATTTCTACAATCTACTAGTTTTTGAGAAAATACAAAGAACAAATTGTGCAATCAAGCGTTGATTGTGACGTCATTTTAGACCCCAAAAAGATAAAATTCTTGTAAGTTGGGTTGTGGCTATCGATAAAGCAAAAAAGGGTTTTTCTGTCAAAAAATGCAACTTTAAAATAATTATCGTTATTTGTGACGTCATCATAACGTCATAAATTTTATTGGAACAGTTAAAGCATACCTACGCACGCTCGCACAGACAGAATTCTGCTTTATGAATTAAAATTTCCTGTATCATATTGTTTTGTAGTGCATCTTTTTTTTCGCACTCATTGACAAATTTGTTTTTTCAGCATGTTTGTTATTGAGTGTTTTTTACACCCGCCTGATGAGACCCAACGAGGTCGAAACCAATCACCGGTTATTGATTTGATGTGATAGATTGCTGTATGGTAACGCATGGAGTTGATGATCATGTTTGAGCAAAATTTTTTATTTTGCCTTATGCATATGAATTACTTTTACATAAATGCTATAAAATTGTAAGATCACAACGAGAAATATTCTTTATCAAATGTAAGTTACGAGATTATTTTGTGGTGACGTGGCATTTTATGATAATGTTGCTGAATTTAAGAGTAACATACTCTGTTGTCACACAAAGAAATTGTCAAAAAGATTGTATTGAATTAATTAATTTCGACGGTACCGCATCTAAGATGTTATCCAGACAAGAACCTGACACACACTGCATTACTTTATGCGCATAGCAAGAGGGTTTGACTAATTCGGAACTTATCACAAAATTCTCAGGTCATTTCTCCAGCTTACTCAATTTATATCTTTGCAATCTATCTTGTTTTTAGGTCTACCATGAATTTTCGGACACCTTGTACTTATTTTTGCCAAAAGTTTATTACATTATATCCGCATTTTCATTTGTGTGATTATGTGCTAGTGAACTTTTATACATGACTTAATAACGAGGGGACTGTCGAGAGTGTAACTTAGTGAAGCGCTAACTGGTAGTCGTGGGATTCATAGGAGAAGCCAGAAAAAATATTAAATGCAATAAAACTATATTTTTCAATTTTAATATTCCTCAATTTTGTTATGGATTGATTTTTGAATCCTAATTTTGTTATTGTGCACTCAAAGATTGCTTGAGGTCTTTTTTTTAAAGCGATCTTTTGTAACGCTTGTAGGTCTACCTGAAATGCCTTTATTCTTTTGCTTGGTTTAAAAAAGTTTGGGATTAGAGCTACTAATTCTGAGGCTGCTTATGCCAACGATAAGATTTCGAGTTCATGTCAGAATGGGCTTTGTGGTACTGTGCTTTTGGGAAAAGCATTTTTCCTGTTTAATAGCAAGCTTTGCACTACACCAAAAATAGCCTACCGGCAACTTAAAAGTGGATCAAGCACAACGATGTTGTTTGCATAGCTGAAAAGATTTTCACGCGACCACAAGATCAAAATATTATAAATAAACAAATGAATGACTTAATAAGGTGGTACCGTATTAGCTATATTCTTTTTTTTTTGACAACAAAGTACAACACTTTTTTTTCTTTGTTTATTGTGATTCGATAGCGGATGGCCAATGAATTGTTGGATTTATTTTGTTTGTCGATAAAAACTGAATTTATGAAATTGTACCAAGTTTAAAAATATTTCTCAGTCCTATGAGAATGTGTAGCCCTTTCTGCGAGTAAATAACTGTGAACATGCTTTGAATGAAACAAAATTTGAAGGGCTCAAGCAGAATTGTGACGACAGTAGCAACTGAAGGACTCGAGTGCGTGCTAATCTGTAACAGCTTTCGAGTTGGAGTTCTTTGAAACTGTGATTCAAGTAGAGTCTGATTTCACCAAAACTCGAGTCAAAGTCCATTTAATCTGAATTTCTTTAAAGCCCATGTCGACGAAAGCAAGGATGTACAACACCTTAGCCTAAATTTACTTCGTTTCTGCACAACATATTCAGGGCCTACTAAGTTATCGCACGCAAATGCACTACTAGCCGGCTCTGCCGGCGTCGCCATCAGGGCCTCCCTTGAGCAATGTCAAGGTTAATAGAATCTGTTCAGGCGGCCAAGCCCGCTTAACTCAATGAATAGTTGTGAAATCACAAATATAAAGTTATTATGTTGTTGACATAACCAAATCTCGTCCGCACCAAAGCCATCGTTTTTTGATAGGGTGGCATATAAAAAGATTACTATTTACTCTGTAATCATTTACATGAAATCACTTGACTCGACTTGGAATTCGACTCTAGTGACTAGAGACTAGACTACCAGGTCCTAGACTATGTTCAAGAATGACGTGGTAGTAGCGATAGATAAAGGGAGGCTTCTTTGTGTCTCAAGAGCAAGACCCGAGTCGCTGTTTGCAGTTTCAAGTCTAACATAACAAGGACCATAGTGTATAAGAAACGAAATAAGCAATTTCGTTTTGCTACATCATTTGGACGTGTCAACAGTTAAAATTCTCATGAGATAACGCCTAAAAACGTTTAAAAATTGATAACTTTGTGTTAAAGAACATATGACATATCAATGAAAACCTTCTGAAGTTGTAATAGCTTTTAGGAATTTTAAAAGTATCGGTGTCTTTATGTTATTACACATAACTTTGTTTCTACACAAGGAAAGATTTGAAAAATACTACTCATATCTTGATTTGGCGGTGATCAACAGTGCTATGTACTGCATAGCTTCATGCGAAAATCCGCAAACCCTTGATAGGAGATTTAAATGCCCTCATAGGCTTTGAGTTGTTGTGTTCTTGAGTATAGCACTTTGTGGAAATTTTCCCTGCCTAATTGTGGCTAGGATTTGGTGGAAAGGCACGGAGGCAGAAGTACTGCTACTCTGAAGTTGGTCCCAACCAAAATTGCTCTATGCATAACCACAAAGTTTTTTCGTTTTGTGAGGATGAAAGTGCGATAACTACAACAAACGACAAGCTTGTACCGAATTCAAAAAACCTTGTTATGACAAAATGACTGAAGTAGTTGTCCGTCAGATACCGAGAAAAATTCGAGTAAACGTTGTGAAGCAGTCTCGGAGGATTAGTCGCATGTGGTGAGAAACTTCGTAAACTTTACATTGGTGTTCTTCAATCAAGACATGTGAAATTTGATGCGCAACATTGGCGAGTGTGTGGTGGTAGACACACACTAAATTAACTTTTTAATCTCGCAAAAAAGCCGTAAAAGAGAAAAACTTAGGACATAATTAACCCCGGGTAAGTTCGGTTTTACTGCAATAGCTAATATTGTGCACTTGAAAATAATGTCAGCGTTTGTGTTGGCATCGTCGAGATAATACTAGTAAGCTTAGAAGTGGATAAGGCAAGCACTTCATTGACTTTTAAAAAGTTGGTTTATGGTAAGCCTATAAAATCTAAAGATTGCTTAAAGTAGCATCTATTCGGAGCTTTTAGTCTGTCCAGCTATCTAGCAGCCAATTATTCACGGCAAACCATGACAAAAAAATTTCGAAATTGAACTGTGTTTGAAAAGGAAGTTAGCCATCTTTGAAGAAAATCAAATCAAAGTTTTAGCATTATTTCAAAACATCTTTCTCTCTAAACCAGTGTTTCCCAACCTTTTTTATGCTGTTGCCCCCCAATTAAATACCAAATTGCAATACCACCCACCTATACATGAAGAGGCCAAAAGTCTGAACAATAATTTTGGTAAACTGTATTTTATTTATAAGATCCACAAATGAAGAGACGGAATTATGCAAAAAGTGTTTTATTTTAAAGTATTTTATTAATGAGAACCTTGAGGTTGATGAATTGTAGCTAGTTTCAAAATATCTGGTTCAAAAATTCCACAAAAGTAGTCTCAGGTTGCCTCTTTGTGCATCATCAAGTTTATTCTGCTTTTTGTCAAAACATGATTCACAGCACTAAATCCAGTTTCCCCAAGGTAAGATGATGGGAAAGCCAAAACGAACAGTTTTACTTTTATCCAAAGCTTTTGCAGAAACCTAATCCAAAAACTACTCAATCTTTTCTGAAAAATTATTTTAAACTCTTCATTATTTTGGATTTCAATTAAGTTTTTTGCACATCTATCTCTTGTTCTTCCGCTCCACACAGAAATGGAGACTGAAGACATTTTGGAATGACCAATTCTGCCAAATCTTTAAATCTGGATTCAAGGTCTTTTCTTAGCGAGTCTAAATGTGAGCAATAAACTTGGAAATTGACTGTATTCTCTTCGTCCTATGTTTTGTTTGAACATTTCTAGCTCTTTCACAAATGTCATACTGATGCCTTAACTTCAATCAAGTTGAAATTTGGTCCTGGTAGCTTCAGATTTAATTGGTTCATTTTCTCAAATATGTCCGATAAATAAGCAACATCATCTCTAATATAATCAATATCTTTAGCCAAATCATCTTCATGATTAGAAAGTAAACACTTCGCAATTGTGTCATACAAACTGAAAAATCTTTGAGACATGACCCTTTTGAAAGCCAGCGTACCTCTGCATGCAAAAGCAGTCTTTCAAATATTTCATCATTTTCGTCACATAACTGTCTGAACAGCCTTGTATTCAATGCACTAGTTTCTATTAATCACACTTACAGTCAAACTATGACTGTCCGATAATCTCTCACTAAGGTTTTTGGCAAAAAGATGCTGCCTGTGAATAACGCAGTGTATTGCAAACAGATTTGGTACTTCTCCTTTAATACGAGCAACAAGTCCTTTGTAACGACCTAACATATTTGGAGCTCCATCAGTGGCACAGGAAATCATATTTCTAATTGGTATGCCTTTTAAATTCAAATAGCCTTTCATATTTGAAAAGATATTTTCTCCTTGGCAAAATGTTACCAGTGAATGACAGAACGACATCTCTTCACAATTTCTTTGGCGTTTATAAACCGAACATACGCAAGTAGCAGTGCCTGATTATCACGGACAGTGGATTCGTCAAGCTGAATACCGAATTCTGTTTTTTTAAGTTTTAGGCACACTTGAGCTATCATCACTCATTTCATTAATGCGACGAGACACGGTGCTATTGCTGAGAGGAACCGATCTTGAGTCATTAGTATTCATTTTAATTATAGTTGACATGATTTCAGTCACTGCAGGTAAAATTAACCACTCACCAACTGTATGTGCCTAACCAAATTTTGCTATTAATTTAGAAACTTGGTACAAAGCAATGAGACCATTTTCAGTATCATAATTTGCTTTTGAGCAAACATTGGCAATTTCCTACGCTTGTCAAAATTTTCTTTTATTTTTGGGAATGCTGAAATTGTCCAATTGGCCTTGTCTGGGTGTTTTTTAGCAAATGTGCTTTTATTCGTGAAGGTTTCATAGCCTCATTTGACAACACAACGTTACACACAAGACAAAAGGGCCAAGAAACGTCAGTAGTATATGGTACAAATCCATCCTCCAAATATGTTACTGGTACATTATACTTGCGTAAGTAATGCTTTTGTCTCTTTGTTGACTGGCCATCACTGTTAGTATCTTGTTTCCTTTTTGTAGCCATTTGATAAAACTTAATTCTTTTCAAAAAAAGGGCCAAAGAACGTCTTATCGACCATACAGCCGATTCGCCTGTCATAAAATTAGGGCGTTTGATTAATTTCCGTAGTTACTAGCGCAAGCGCCTTGGCAATGAAAGACATGCGCAATACAGCAAAACAAACAAGCGATGTCGCGCCAGGTAGAGTAACCTGGTCGGAAAAAATAAGCGCTTACCCGAGTAAGGATGAGGTGAGTAACCGAATACGCTAAATTTGTTTCAGTTTGTTCAAGTCTAACATACTGTCGCTCATTTTGACTTCCTTAGTATCGAAAATTATGAAATACGAGTACATCAAATTAATCAAAGAATTTGCTAAGTTGTAAATGTAAGTTTGATTTTTTTTGTTAAGAACGTCCAGTAATACTGACTTACTGCCCACCTATTTTTAAAATTTTTTTATCACCCACAAAATTTGCACATGCACCCACAAGGTGGGCGCTGGGGATCAGGTTAGGCAACACTGATCTAAACAGTAGTCACAGATCAAAATCTTCGGAAATACGATGCTTCTAAAATCATTAAATTTACCTTAGACAGCTCCGATTTCAATTTTATTCGTTTTCGAATTAAAAGTTGTAAAAACTGGTAAGAATGATTTACTTCTCATTTCTATAAACGTAAGAACCGCAGTCCAGCAAGACCTTGCATACAGGTTTCTCTTTTCTATTTTTAGTAGGCCTACTGGTAAAATGAAAATAGACGATTAGCTTGCTGTTTGGTAGCATCGTTTCACCAGCATATACGAAGTAATAAGTTAGGGTAACGCAATAACCAAGAATCATTTCAAAAGCAAAGGTTTTGTCGGTAATTGATAACTAAGTGTGATAAGACGTTGGCTATGACCAGGGCTTGGGATGGGATGGAATGAAAGAGATGGCGCATTTTGGTGTGGAAGATGCCAAGAATGAAAAGGAATGAAAGGTTTGGATAGTGGAATGGAAGTCGATCTTGCATCATTTCATCTCAATTCCGTCATTTAACTTTTTACCACTGCATACAAACTTTCTAAAACAAAATTGCATAAAAGTTTCCCTCTACTGTAATATCATTGCTTGAACTGAAACAATAAAATTACACATGTTGTGAACCAAAGCGATCGCCAACTCTTCTCCGTTGTTGACAACAGCTTGTATTATTTTCGCACATCCATAATTTCATTACAGTTTAGTCATTTAACTTGAGTACAACGCAACACATGCTTCAGCCAGTGCAAAGACACTAAAGAGACTGAGAAACACCAGGATTATGTGTTTGCACAAAAACAAACGTTTGGACTGTGCGTTTGACAATTAAAAGTTTTAGAATTGAGTTCATTGCATCTTTGTCACAGTATTGTTTAAAAAGGTCCGAGATTTTTTAATATCTTTTGTTTAGCTGAACCGAAATTGTATTCAGGTTGGTCACATGAAGCTACCCTACTCTTTAAGTGTAAACAAAATGGTAAGCATCGCTGGATAACATATACAGCCTATATTAGCTGGTAATTCACAAATTGAAAAAAATGGGATTACAATTTAAGCTATTATGAGAAATATTTCTTGATAGATATCGTGAATGTATATATGGAAGATGGAAAGGAATTTTTAGATGGAATGGAAGAAAATGCCAGGATGGAAGATGGAAAAAACGTCTTCCATTCCATTCTATCCTATGTCCTGGCTCTGACAAGTAAGTTGTTAGTTTAAACTTTGTGCGCTTTGTGGAGTTTTTAAAAAGGCACTATGGCAAGGAACTTTGGGATTGAATGGAAGAAAATGCCAGGAAGGAAGATGGAAAAAGCGTCTTCCATTCTATTCTAACTTATGCCCCGGCTGTTACAAATAAGTTGCTAGTTTAAGCCTTGTGCGTTTTGCGTAGTTTAAAAAAAAAGTACTTCAAGGCAATTTGTCCTGCTTGGTGCAGTGCTTGTAATAGAGATACACAGTTTTGATATTCTAAGCTTACCACACCAACTATTAAAAAAATTACAGGAAACTAAACACCAACAATGAAGCGCTGAAAAGGCTTGAGTCGACTCGATTCGAGGTAAAAAAAGACTGGACTTGACTGGAGTGGTTTGAACAAAACAACTAGAAGCGACGCGAAATTCGACATCAATGAATCGAGATTCGAACCAAGAGACTTGTTCCAAACACTACTTTTTCGTAACTTGAAGGCGAATTTGTAAGATCTAAAACCTCTGACTTCGAATATGTGGTTTAGTCTTGGCATAAACGCTGCTAGGAAAGAGGACATTAAATCAAGCTGATGCACTCAGTTAAGTTATTACAGTTGCAGGGCCTCCATCATTAAGGTTGAAGTTTAGAATATCAGCTGAAACTATCGTGAGGTTTTATCAAAATAATAACAACAAGTGAAGTAGAGGGACATCACTAAACGTACAGGGCTATGCGAATACACATAACAAAAATTTAGCATACTTGGCGATATAGCTTCACGATAAATATACCAAAAAGAAAATAAACATACAACAGAAGCGACGTCTAGTTACATGACGAAAAACAAATAACCATGATAACTTAGCATGCAAAACTAAGCGTTAACTCACACAGCAATTTTGAGAGGTCTCAGAGCACGTATTCGACTTGGGTAGTCCCATCTACTGAAACCTTTTCAAACACAACCGCAGTGGTGCGGCAAATCAACTGCTTGTCCTTGCGGGTCGGATGATGAAGGCAGTGAATACGACCAAGGCATTAAAATGAGACAAGTCCTCGGCATCACCAACTAAAACCAACTGCTCCAAAGCTAACCTTTTTTTGCAGAGCCTTTTTATTTGTTTCGGTCCTGTAGGGTAGGTTGGTTGGCTTACCTCTCCTCTTCCTTGGGATGGAGGTATGGCCCAAACAGCAATACAGCTTCACGCCATCAATCTAATTGAATTAGGCTAGGGGAAAAGTGACAGCCCATTTCGAATCAGTCATGAATGCAAATTGCCGACTAATAGCTCCGCCACCAAGGCGGACTGCCATTGGTGGGCACCCAAAAGTCGTTTTTTACGATATGCTGAGTGAGCAGCTTCACTATTCTTACCCGGTGAAGCACGAGTGGTCCTGTAAGGTCGGAAGGTAGGATTTCATCTACCCCAACCAAAACCTATATGACAAAGTGGCATTGTAAATAAAATTTTTGCAAAGGTCCTGTTCATTATGAAAATTTCCATTGGAGTATTAAGAGCTATGTTCTGCCCCCAAAGTAGAGAGAAAGAAAGTAATCAAAGGCAAGTCATTGTGCTGATCGCTAGGTGTAGCAAGAGGGCGATCGTTGACAATGCGAACAGCGTCCGAGGCAAATGTTTGAAGTTCTATCTGGGAAGGCAGGCGGCGAATATTTTGAAGAGTAAGATATAAAGCATTTTTGAATAATTTTACCGTACTTTCCAAACTGCTTCCCTGGCTCGGAGTATGAGGAGGAATATTAATCCAGTTAATATCAGTTTTACGCAAGGCATTATGAAACTCAGTCGAGTTAAGCAAATCAAACAATTAAAACAACACTGCGCAAAACGAAGAGGCGTTATCTAAATATATAACTTCAACTTTGCCTCTTCTATTGGTCTGACTATTTAGGTCTAAACTGGCAACGCCTTCAACTGGACGCATCGCGTACAAAAACACAAAAATAAAAGCCCCCACGCGTTGCATTCACTATGATTTTGACTGTAGCGAAAAAGCCTGAGGTAGTCTAACCCACAAAATTCAAAGGGTTTGTTACAAGCAATCATACGACAAATCGATAAATCATCGATTAATCACCTGACAGGTTTAGCCTTATGTACAGCGCAACTGGCCCGATCCGCGATATAATGTTTCACGCTTGAAGGTGCGTTTCCATCAGCGTATACGCTGGGCCAGCATTCACATGCGTCGAAAAGACAATAAGACGTGTCAGGGGGTGTCTACCAAGTAGTATTAAAAGATACCTAGTATCTGTCGTAGATCGGCATTTTCTAACCCTTTTCTTTTATAACTAAACTCTCTACACAGAAGTTTATCTGGGCCAACGAAAGGTCATATGCTTTTTCATTTTATGCAGGATAACTTCAAAATCGTCGGGAGTACCTAGACTCAAAGAAGTAATGGCCCATAGCACTGCAACTGAACATATTAATGACTCTACTAAAGGCCTGATTCAGGTAATTGGCATTCCAAACTGGTAAAACAAATTTCGACTTCTTCAGCCTTGGCGATAACGTGCAGAGATAAGCGAAATGCTTTAAGGCATAAAAGTTGTGAAAGGAACCAATCAGTTTATCTAAAAATGTGTTTATTTTTATCCTAAGTCTGCTCCACCGAAATTTTGATTACACAAGCATTCAAAGCACCGACTCCGGCCTTAGAATCCACTTGCCTCTGAAAAAAGAAATTAAGGCCTTTTAACCACAACTGCAGCAACTCTTAAGTTTTTACAGGCATCTTTCCGAGAATCAACATCAGCAGGATTGAGTGAAGTGTAAACATAATTCCAAGCATTAGGTGGCGCAACACCCAAAATCTTGTCAACACTACGCTTTGTACAAACCCCACAAGGTGCAAATCAGGGTTGATAATCCACTGAAACACTTGCGAGTTTGTCTACAAATGAACACTACACTTCAAACGATAAAAAGTCCTTATAATCACAAGCATCATCTCACTACATAACTCAGCAGCTTCTAATTCCTTGCGGGATATGTCCCAGCCGCTCTGGCAAGTTAACACTAGTCTAGATTTTCCTACTAAAAACCCGCTTTGAAAAGCTCCATGCTTTCATTGGCAATCATCTTTAATCCTATTAGGGAATCACTGCACAAGAAAAAGATCATTCATATAGCCGATATTTTCAATAGTGCTAACTGTAGGCCTAAGCTGATAAGCATTAGCAGGATTTTTGACTATCAAACGCTTAACTGCTAGTAATGCAACATAAGGACTTGGAATTAGAATTGATTGCCCAAGCATGACGAGTGAATCTAAATATTTGAAGCTTGAAATGCAAAACAAATCTTGTGAATTCTTAGGGTTACCAAATTGAAAAAAGCATTTACTCACGTAAGCGGCACACACATACTTGCCCAAACGAAATCTTAACAAAACCTGTAACGAATTATTCAGCAAGTTTTCACCAGCTAAAACCGCCTAATTTAAAAGATTTCCAATCAACTTTCGCCGCGCTGTTGTACACTACTCTCAGCTTTTCGGTTTTGGTGACAAAAAAATGGCAAATACTACGTAACATTGCCGACAAATGAATTGTCCATAGGCACAATATATTTTTTATCAATCGACTCACCGAAGAGCTTAACAAAATGCTTTTAAGATTAGAATGGCGAAGTGCGTTACAAAGTAAAGAAGTACGTTTCAATACCCTTTTATAACTTTTTGGCAGTTTTTCAACAATCTCGTTTTTCAAAGTACAGGAATCTCATATCGGCCATCAACAACAGTAATATAAGGCTCAACAAGACTAGCTGCGAGTTCTTCACTCCTTGAAGGTAGATCAGCCTCGTCTCGCGACTCGTACTCAAACAATTTCTGTTAAAGATTAGCAATTTCTTTTTTCATTTTTCCAAATTCACGTTCAACATTGGCAGGCTCAATAGAAACTTCCCGAGAAGAAAAATCATCTGAACCCACTGGGACTCTTCCCCCGCTTGCAACAGGCCCAAAACGAGCGAGCACAAAGTTTGGCTGGTGGGGATCTTTACCTTCACGCTCTTCAAGCACCGTGAGTAAAGCTTTATTTGACTATCCAATCAAAATGTCAACACATTGTTGTTCGGGGTGCAGCCAGTATTTCCTCACCATCAAAATTCTCGAACGTAGTAATATCCACCGCGCGAGGTAGGTTACTTTTTTCGTTAAAAAATTTAGGCTCTAGAAGCGTGAAATTTTTCCCCACTTTACAGTGACTCAAGTTCTTAGTTCTACATCCTTTTGCAACCTTTACATCTGCCAATGTACGAATTCTTACCAAATGGTCAGAGGTTGATTCAAGTCAAAGTTCCTTTTTCGAGGCAGGCCAATTAAGTGTCACCGGAAACTCAGTGTCATGTTGAGCATAAACCACTGCAGCAGCACCAAGGCTCATCATTTTACGGCGTTGGCGTGAAGTAAAATCGAGTTTTAATGAAGAGAACCAACTTTCTCAACAAGTAGGTCACTTTTTTCAATTTGATCAGTCTTTTGTTTCCGGGTCTGTGTCTGCTTACTATCCGAAGTTCTTGCGGCCCCAAAATTTTCCGCATCAAAACACTCATAAAATGCACTGGCTATGTCTATGACGGCTAGTAGGTCCGAACTTCCGACACTTTGAAGAAACTTTGCAATCTCAAACAAAATGGTCCAAAGAGAGACAATGCGAATATCTTGTGGCACCAAAAACACACTGCCCCTTGTTCTGAGATGAAATGTTAAATGATGTCCCGTTTATTTCACTGCGGTGCTTGTTATTACTTTGTTGACATTTCACGGTATTTTCAGTTTCAATGGGCAGTTATGTTATAGCACCGCCTCAGTTTGTTAGTTAGGCCATTGTTTATTTCAAACCTCTGCCTTAAAATCTCAGCTTGCACTGTCATACCGCTTCACGTTTTGTGAAATTCATCGCCTTTGATCAAATGGTGATGGTTCTAAATGGAAACCCACAACACGTGGCTACAACATAATTTTAGTTTTAGATGTTTCAGTCAGCGCAGAGACTGAAGAGCCCGCTCCGAACAGGCCAATAACGTTTCTTCAGCCTCGAGATTTATCGAATCTAAACACAACTTTGCCAATGTCTCAATTTTTTCCGCTTTCACTTTTGGGTTTGCGAGCTATGGCATCTGCTTTTGCCAACAATCGCAATTTACGGAATTTAGCCCAAAATTATCTGAAGCTCAGTTCGTTTACGGTCTACTTCAAAGCTACAACGGAACTATTAGACGCTACGGTGTAACTACTACTAGCCTGCGAAATGCAGCCAGGCGGTGTCAGTTTAATCTCAATATCCGAATTAGATTCATGTTCGTAAACATTATCTCGTTTTTGGCAAAAGCGCAAGTTTTTGATTTTACACAACTTCACACAATTTCGAAATCGTTTAGTGACGTTCTCCGAAAATTCTTTAAGTAGCGATTCGTCATTCAATGACTTGAATGTTCGAAGAAACTTATCATAATCCTCTCTCAACACCGCCAGATTGAACGACATAAAATCAAACTGCGCTTGAAATTCACAGGCCAATAAATTAGTATGGCAACAATCCATAAAAAGCTTACAGTGGGCTAAAAACAATTTACGTACAAACAAATGCCCCCCCACACACCTTATCACGGCCGCTAGTCACTTTATGGAAGAGCAATTGTTTGTCCCTACAGTCAGAATAATCAGAAGCGGGATGGACGCTCCCCTGATTACTAGCATCGATATTAATTGCTTTGTCGTGGTCGGTACCAGAGGTCATAGCAATATTCCCCGAAAAAACTGTTACTATTACAGTTACCCACCATAGAAAGAGCTAACTCGTCACAATCGTTAAGCAAACTTTAAACCAGAAAGTAATATAAATAAAAGTTGTACCTTGAACACAACACACTGCAACCAGCACACCGACTGCAGTCCATCCACAAAAGTCACTGAAAGAAGGAAAATTCTGCTTCAACCGACGTTTAATGCCACCGATAACCAACAAAACAGTGTTGAAAATTTTCTTCCACAAGAAAACATCCAGTGGTAACGACAAGACTAATAAGGCAAATATATCCAAGACGAATTTCGCGGACGATTAGTTGCACAAGGGAGTGTAACGAAGTCACACAGGACCCAAAAAAATCCAATACGCTCGCCAGAACGGTGAGCAGAATTTAAAGTAAAAGAGCCAACTCAAATTCAGCGGTTACTTTTAGGGCAATGACGAACAGTTATTTTTTTATGTTGTAAATTCTGATTACTTTCTGAATTATCCAAGAGGAGCGCTTGGACTTTTACCCCTCGGAGAGTTCTGCGTAGTTTAAAACGAAAATATATTTAAAAAAGCAAACAAAATTCCAAGACAGCAAAAATATTTGAAAATTTAGCGATTTGACTTTAAACTTGATCACAGAAAACATGCATCCATTCTGGAGCTAACATAATTCCGAATAAATTGCCTTTCAAATTTACCTAGCCACAACTGTAGCACTTAATGTGGTGCACACAACGCTGAATGCTTGCAATGCAACTAAGCAGAAAGCAAAAGGTTAATGCAGTAGAAAACGCGAAGCGGTATGAAAGTGCAAGGTAAGACTTAAGACGAAGATTCGAAACAAACACCAACCAAAGTAATCAACAGAGACGTTGCTACAACACCCGATAAGGGCGGAATTTGCCAGTCGCAAATTATTCGCCAAATATGAACACTGTGTTATTGTTTATGATGAATATTGATTTCTGCCTTTGACAGCATCCGTTTTTTTGGCTGGATCCCCTGCTCGGGTTTACCATCAAATATGACTTTGGCATATCATTCTCATTATTTGTTGACTTTGTAACATTTTCCTCCATCCCTTAGTAATAGGAGAATTCTGAAAAATGCAGTTACATTTCAGTTTTTGGAAAAATCTCTCATATCTCGCAAGATATATTATTTACTTTTAGTTTTGGTAGTACGAGCGTAAATGGCATGAATGTTTTTACAGTTTATTATCAATTGCGGTATCTAGATTTTTCATTTGCCTGATGAGCCCCATAAGGGCGAAACTAGCGAGTCGCAAATTATTTTCTAACTTTACACTGCACTGTTACTTATGAGTGTTATCTGATGAATACTGATGTCAAATTAAAACTTTGACATTTTTGAATACTGATGTCAAATTAAACCTAAAAATGTTAGTTTAAGTGCTCTTCATCCTGCATGCTAAAATCTGTTTATATATTCTGGGCTGGTTGTATTATTTCAGATAACTTGAAATGACATTAAGTCGAGTATATTTTCATTGCAGCATGTACTAATTGATTGCTAGTGCAATGGTGCAGTAACTAATCAGTATATTTCCATGCCAACAAATTATTACGCTGTAGGTATATAAAAAATAGGCTCACAAGGGCAGTAGGTCCTAAAAACTTTCATGCTGCCCTAATGAAGGTCACGACCAACAATCACGACCGACCAAAAGGTGGTTGAAGCAGCCCAGAAAATCTACTTGAGTAAAAGTACTGTTACTTAGAAAAAAAGTTATCATTGATGAGGTCCAGATTTTAACAACTCAAGTAGCAAAAGTAGAAAGCAGTTTTATTGTTTAGTAGTTTTCTACTGTATCTCTCTAAACCAATGTTTCTCAATTAGGGATCTTCGCACTTCCCGGGGTGCCATAAGGAGATTTTTAAAGATGCAAATTTTTCAACCAATTTGTAGCTAAATTTACACTGTTCATTAATTGAAAGGTTTATGAGTATAATGTAGCCACTAGTATCACTTTAAAAGAAGGTCCTTCCCGGAAGACATAATGTAATGGAGTGACATCATTTTTGCAGGACTCACGAAAGGGTCCACTTTTATTTAGGTTGATGATTATCTTTCGAAGAACACATTGTCAGCTTATGATGAAAATCATTTATTCGAATTACAATTTTCAAATCTTCCCCGGGTTACACAAATTATGATAGGAAGGAGAAAAATTGACATTTTTTCCTTCAAGAAGAGCTACATGCCAAATAAATTTAAATGGGCTAATCAGATCTAAATGGCGAAACATACTACAAACACATTGACCTGATTATTTTTGTATTGACTCGTTTTTTTAGTAATCTGTTGATAATTCCTTCGTTAATAGTTAAAAAATTGTTTAAACGTGGAGCGATGCAATGAGACCAAAGTTGTTATACTTCTTAGTAAAGAGAAAAATTTGATTTTTAAAATGTTTAAAACTTAGCTCACAAGTACCACAACCAAATGAAAAAGTCAGCTGCGAATTTTTAAAGAAGGAAGAGCAGAACTTTTACACGTTAAATCACATTTTTGTGATGGCCATTTTCATTTGTTAAGCCCCACAGAATTTTGGTAAAAATCAGTGTTTTGAAGGATTTGTAAAGATAAGTTTTGAATAATCGTTTTTAGAGGGCATCAAAGAATTTAAAGAAATATAAATTTTGATAATTTTTTGGAAAGGCAATTGTCCACTTTGCCCTCTGGCTACTTTCTTAACTAAAGCAGTAGCTAATTTGTGGACAAACTAATATACATGTTATGTTTGGAAAGACAAAACAAGAAGTACAAAGTTTATCGCTGGAGAATAGCTGAATGCAATTTGTAACTAAAATTTTTTTCCAAATTAAAAGATAGAACCGGACCACTGGGACCACTGATAATAATTTACCTAAATTTATCTATTACAATTAAACAGTAATCGGCCTACAGTTAGCCTTCAAAAATTAAACCAAAGCCAAGAGTTCAATGAAGGTTTTGCAGAAAACATAAACTTGAATTCAAAGTTGTTTTTTATGCTAGCATACCACATTCCAAGTCAACAGATGTCAAATTTTTGACATCTACTTCAGTAAAAGTTATACAGAGTGTCCGTAAAGTTTGTATAGAGTAAGTTAGCGTGTGATCCAGAAAATCAGTTGCTGTCATCATGTCTTAATTATGTCACAAGACGTTTTTAGTTTGCTGACATGGCGTACCAGAATTATGGTTGTGCAGTTGCAGTGACCTTATCGCAATTATGTCACGCAGGCTAACTTTGGAAGAACGTAAATTCGTTTTGAAGAAATATTGGAAAACAGAAAACGCACAAAATGTGATTCGCGATTGGTGTCTTCACTTTAGCACAGATCCTCCAACACGTTTGACCATCTATCGAATTCGAGGCAAATTTGAGGAGACTGGCTCAGTTACTGATGCCCCACGTTCTGGTCGGCCAACAATGTGCACAAAAGAAAATGTAGGTACATGGAGTGGTAACGATTAATTTATTTTTAATAGTTAACTTTTAATAAATTAACGATTAATTGATAGTTATTTTTGATTAAATCAAAACTTCTGCACTAATATTGATTGACAAATTTATTCTTCACGTACTTCAATTACAATTCAGTTAATAGCCGGAAGTGAAATAGGCGTTTTTTCTTTCAAATATTGTCAGATAACCAGCTACGCAAACAAATAAGTATATTAACAGTATTTGGTTCAAGTGATGAACGCGTCTTGTTAACAATGTAACCAGCAGAACTAAATAATCGTTCACACGGAACTGAGATAGCCGGTATGCAAAGTACAGTCTTGGCAAAGAATGCCAATTTCGGATATCGATATTCATTAAGTTTCAACCATTGTAGTGGATCCACTGATGCAGCGACTTTTTTCTCCATTTTATATCGCTGTACTTCGTCAGAAGTGCTTTCAACATCCTCTTCTGAGTCGAAATCAGCCTCCATCAGCTTAAAACGCTTTTCATTAAGTTCGCATATAGTACTATTGAAACTGTTAGTATCATCTTGTGCATAAGTCTTCAACCAATCATCACTTGCTATTTGCTGTTCAATAAGCGACCAAGTTTGTTCTTTTGCATCGTCTGATAAACACTTCGAGTTTTTATATCGTGGATCAAGTGCTGTTGCAATCTTTAAAACTGCAATGCTTTTCATATTAGCCACGCGTTCGTTGAAGTCATTAACAGAGGCTTCCTTGAATATAGCTATACAACCCGAATCATTATCATTTACAGTCATGTGTTTTGTTAAAGACGATAACAGTGGCAATACACAGCTGCATACCACATATTTATCACCACCAAGCAGTACCGTTGCCTGACGGAATATATCTAAAACTGCGACGTATTTTGAAATCTTTTCCCAATCAGAATCGAACAGTTTTGGACCTTTATAGTGCTTTCCATCAGTTGATATGTAGAGAGTCAATGCTTCCCTAGCCCGCAACAGACTCTGCAGCATCTCAAAAACGCTATTCCATCTTGTTGGAACATCTTGCTGTAGTTTACGTAATGGTGATTCACTACAATTTTGCAATTCAGTTGTGTTAACAAGGCTATGCTTAAAATGTCTTATAAGTTTTCGACATTTGACAAACAAAACTTCGGTATCTGCAGCTTTAAATCCATGCAATATGCTCAACTGCAGGCTATGAGCCAAGCACGGAATATGAGAAAAACCGGTTTGATTAACAGCTGAAACCATATTTCGTGCATTGTCAGTTACTAGAACCTGAATCTTCTTTGTTATATCCCAGTCCTCTGCAAACTGTTTCTATAACTAGGCAACATTGACAGAATAGTGACGTTCAACGACATGTACACATGCTAGAACAACACTTTTCAAATTCCAGTCATCAGTAATCCAATGGCTAATAATTCCACAATAACTCTCGTTGCCTAGTGATGTCCAAAAATCAGACGTTAGCGCGACTGCCTTTGAATTTTTCACGGCTTCTTTAATACTTTCCATCCTTGTGTTATACATATCAGTTAAAATTTTATCAATAGTTCGCCGACAAGGTATTTTGTATTCGTCATTTTGAAGCGCTGTACGTAATAATTGCTGAAGACCGTCATCTTCTACTACCGATATTGGTCTGCCACTGCTAGCTATTCATTTTGTAAGCGATATTGCAATGTCACGCTGCACAGTAGCACTCACTGGTTGATTGGACCGACGACAAAACTGACTCAAAGTAGTTTGCTTGGAAGTAGATGATGCTGCCGCTGTGAACTGGCCAAATGAAGCTTACTTTGTAGGCTGAAGTTTCGAATATTGTAACAAGTGTTTCTTTTGAAGGTGGTAAGTAAGCGACGTGTTAGATCCATGGTATGCGAACGATTTGTCACAATGAATGCAATAGACGTTGTCAGCATTTTTGATATTACCGTCAGCCAACAATTTAAATCCAAAGTGTTCTTTTAATCAACCTGATATAGGTTTATATTTGATAAATTGATTCTTCTCTATCGCCGATTTATTGTTATTACTATTGTTTCCTGGATTCTCATACATTAATCAAGATGGGCTAAAAATTAAAGTTAAATCCGATTAACACTTAAACAAAAAATTAAACGTTAACGTAAATTAACAATTAATCGAATAATTAATCTTTAAATCCTGCAGCCCTAGTAGATACAGTTTCTGAGGCATATGCAAGAAGCCCACAGAAATCGCTTCGCCGTGGTAGTGCTGAAATGGGTATCAAACGAACCTCTCTACGTAAAATACTGACGGAACTCAATATGAAACCATACATCCCGCGCTTAATTCACAGACTTCTTGAAGATCATTCTGATCGGAGATCTCAGTTTTATGAACATTTTGTAAGTCTTTGTGACGATGATACCACTTTCTTGAACCAAATTGTGTGGACTGATGAAGCAGCTTTCAAACTTTCGGGACACGTAAATCGCCACAATTGTGTTCACTGGAGTGACAAAAATCCACATTTTACGATTGCGACCGAAATAAATCAGCGTGGAATAATTGTCTGGGCAGGAATATCGTCTGCAGGAATTGTGGGTCCTGTGTTCTTCGAAGGAACTGTTTCTGGAGAAAAGTACGTGGAAAAACTGAAGACTGCCATCGTGCAGGCATTAAAAGAACGACCAGATTTTAACAGCTTGTACTTCCAACAAGATAAGGTCCCACCCCATTTTGCAACAGCTGTCCGAAATTTCCTGGATGAGACGTTTCCCGATAAATGGATTGGCAGGCGAGGCCCTATCGAATTTCCTCCGCGCTCACCGGACTTGACGCCTATGGACTTCTGTGTCTGGGAAATTATCAAGGAACTCGTGTCTTCAAGGAAGCCAAGAAGTGTTGAAGATCTTTGACAATTTGTCATTGACGCATTTGCTACCTTTGATCATGACTTTTGCACTTCTGTTTATCGCAGTGTGTTGTCACGTTGTCGAGAGTGTATTGAAGCCGAGGGCTTACAATTTGAACATTTGTCGTGACTGCCTTCTTTGATACAGCATTTCCAGAATTTAATAAACTTTATACCAAGTGTTATTTTTGATTAAAAGTAACTGTATACAAACTTTGCGGACACCCTGTATATACACAAGTAGATTTTCTTCCTACGGTTCTTAATTTACTCCAGTAAAAGTTGAAGTAAGAAATAAGTTTACTGAAGTAAGTAACTTGTTACGAGAAAACCTACTAAGTAGAATTACTTTGTTAATGACCACCGGTAGTAACCCCTATTTAAACAAGAGTCGAAGTTTGCTAGTATTCACAACCCTGTTCCTAAAGGATTGCCTTAAAACAATTGTTGACAACCTTTCTTCCGATTTTTTTGACATTTAGATTTTCATAGTGATTTTGTTTGCTATTTGAAAGACTGCAACTTATAACACTTTCTTGTACACCAGGTTTTGTGGAAATTGTTGGAAGATTTGTTAATCTTCCGGTAAACAGTATATGATTAGTGGAATTATTCAAAGTAAAATAATGTGTATAAAAATGGTATGTAGTCAGTGGAACATGAGCAATTTTATTGCTAATGATATAGTAATAAAATAATGATTTTTTTGGACGTTGCTAGCTTGTTTACATCCGTATTGTTAGAAAAGGCTCTTGACCTCGTTTTAGAACTTGTCTCTTCTAATGAGTCATCATCTTCACACACTTCTCTTGACATTTCTGTAATTAAAAATGGTCCTGAGCTTTGCCTTTACCCTATGATTTCTTCTATAAGAATTTTCTTTACAAGAAAGCTTTGTACTGCTTTGAGCTCTTGCATCTTTGTTATTTTTGCCAACATGCACATCACTAAGCTTCACGTCTTACCTTCATGTGGTTCAGATATGAAAACGATGAATTTTCCATGCTAAAATACCAACACATTATGGAATTCGATCAACATCTCCATGTAATATGTTGGCTCATTCAGTTTCCGGCGGAAGAGAAGCAAAATTCTTCCACCTCTTAGTTCGATCTCCTGGTTACTCGTAAAGTACGTGAACAGAGCAACACCACCGATACCACATTTTCTACTGGCGTATGCTAAAAGCCCGGTCACCTCAGCAAATATCTTCATTACATGTCACCCCACTTCAACATCAAAAGCGCACAGATGCTAAAGTATTGATCCGCTGAGCCAACACTTTTGTTTCAAACAAAAATCATTACAGAATGAATTACACAAGATACGCTTAAGAATTACGCTCTACCTAACGTCCAAACAACTTTGCAGCTAGGGCATCTTATTTCTCTTTTCACCAAACTCAAGCCAAAGCAACAGCTTACTTGTTGTACTTTTCTAGGCCTATCTTTCTTTTCAGACTTATCAGAAAAATTAGACGAGTTTTAACTGGCAGAAGTCAGAGCAACAATGCGACCTGTTCGCATCATTGGTCAAGTTTTACCCTCATTCAAAAATTCATGCACTGATAATAAAAACACATGTTTAATTTATTCCGTCTTCTGTTCTAACTTCAAAAATGTCTACATTGTCAAACTAAATAAGACTTAAATTTCATTTGGCTGAACACAAGCGAGCAGTTTGATATCAAAGATCAGAGCAACCTGATCTAAGCAAACATACTCTGCAGTTCGATAATAAAATCGATAGCGAGTGGCTGCCGCATTTTGAAAGTTGAGATTAACTATTTTTGACGTTTTACCGCTGAAGCATGATATATTAAGTCGTACCCCGAAGTTCCAAATAGATTAGATGGTGATAGTCTACCCTAGGTTTATCGACCTTTTGCGTTTTGAATTTATCATTTTTTTTGTTACAGCCACAATATTGACGTTGCTCTTAACATTTTCGTAAACACTAACAAGGCGGCTCTGCCGCCTTGCCGCCGTCGTCGCCGGGCTTTGCCGCCGTCGTCGCCGGGCTTTGCCGCCGTCGCCGGGCTCTGCCGCCGTCGCCCCGCCGGGCTATCAGTAGGATACGTCGGGTTAAAAATAAGGGTCGAGTCAACATGCATTTCTGAGAGCCGCAACGTTTATCCCCATCATCGTACATCGTACTTTAAATTGAACCTCGTGTTACAAACTCTTTATTATTTCAGAAGTTTTTTAGTTTCTTCCGACAAGTGTAGGAGCACAATATCAAATTTGGCGATGTGCACCGTAATTACTTTTTTGTATAATTACAAAAATAATTTGTGTGGTAGTAGGCTTATTGTACGGCTTGGTCCAATCCTCCTCGTAATGATATTTATCACACTTAGTTTCTCGGCAGTATCTATGTGCCTTGGTTCCGCAATAGAGCGAAAAAGACTATCCTTTTGTCGCGAATACAGGAGGATGTGAGGGGTACATCCCTGCCACCAGCTGATCTTAGTCTTGATTACTTGAAGTTATGGTTTGCATTGCAGAGAATGGTCTTCCGCAAGGGAGCGTAGGAGAGATGTGGAACCTATTCAACAAATTTGTGACTTTGCTGTCTAAAACATCTATCTTTTAAGCTATTTTGACCACACTTGCTACGACTGTAAACAGCATTAATGTTAACAAAACATGCAAATAGTTTTAAAATTTAACAGACTTTGACAAAGTTAAACGTCATTCAAATTTTTTTTGAATTGTTGAAGAGGTCCCACCCTAAGGAACCAATTCCACACCAACCTAACTGCAAACAAACAACGAATATTTTTTACCTTTTTATTGCAAAAACGAAAAAGAAAGTAAATTTTGTACAAAAGTAATATTCATAGCAGCAAAAGATGTCGATTTAAGAAATAATTGTCAACTGCGTCAAATGTTTGAGCTGTTTACACCGCACCGTCGGTAGTTAAACTAAAAATTTATTTATCTATTATACCACCATCAGCAAGCAATTCTTTATCCGACAATGCTGGTTCATCTGACTCCAGATTAACCTCCTGCTCTTCTTCGCTTTCGGATGAACGTTCTGCTAAATGCGGAAAGTGCTTCATTTTATTTTAACTGGTCCCTGAGCTGAGTTGAGCATTGAATTGGTCCCAGAGTCGGCCATTTTCACTTTTTGGTTCAAAACTTTTTGCTTTCATAAGTGTCGAGTATGAAATTATGTGACAGCATACACTTACTACCTGACAAGAAAAGTCAACAGCTAATTTTTATTAGTATGCTATACAAAATTATTTATCACATTTTGATTGCACACCCTGAAATTAAAATGTTGCTCTCAAAACAGAAAACTTTGTTTTTCTTGGGTAGCATGAGCAACAGCTCAGCGAAATCCCACAATGCACTCTCTGCGCTAATTCTAGAACCAAATACCAAAAAATTAAAGTATATTATTTTGTAAGGAACAATATATGGTAGTGGTGAAAAGGTCCCACTGTTGAATTGGTTCCACATCTCCCCTACTTGCCCCCTTCTGTACAACATTTATACAAATGACAACCACGAGATCAACAAACGTCACCATTCATCCAGGCTGATGATCTATACATCACTTGTCAGGATGATTGCTCTGACCAAGTAAAGGAAAACTTAACGAATGCTCTTTAACAACTGAATGAGTATTACAAGATCAATAACCTGAGGATAAACCCATCCAAAACCAAACGCTTTCGTACAGGCGTCGCTAGAATAAAAACTAAGCTGAAGAAGTGGGGCTTTGTCGATCCAGCAACAAACACAACCTGCCAATGCGGAGCTGACGATGACACTGTGCAACACAGATTAAAGTGCTCACAACTAGATGAATCTTGCTCTACCACTGATCTGTGTCAATTTAACGAGAATGCCAGACGGTGTGTAGAGCTGTGAAAAACATCAATATAAGCAACACCGGAAGATTCGAATACATACATACATTGTTTGTATTTATTTCGAAAAACAATTTTGTTTAAAAAAATTAGACTTCGCAAAAGTTTGTCTCGGAAAACAACAAAAAAGATCTTCATTTTTAATCATAATGCGTCAATTCATACTTCTTAGCTTCTCCATCAAAAGTTTCTGGAATCACTTTTGCTGCACCTTTTGCATCCCATCACACGGTTGATTTTATAATCCATTTTTAAGAAAAAACTTTCTTCCATTTGTGATTACATATTTGGTGGCTATAATTTTACATTGTGGTGCAGAACTCATGACGAATATTTTCTATTCATTTTTCCTCAAGCTTTCGACATAAACTAAGCCCACATTAACAACCTCACTACCATTAACGTAAAACTGTGCTTATTTACAATTAGGAAATAATTTCACAAACTTTCACGCGTATTTGCTTCAGTGCTGTGGTTCCTAATTTTTTTCAAAACGACCGAAAGTTTCAAAAAATTAATTTTCAAAAAATCTAGCAAACCAAGAATATGATTAAAATACTAAAAGACTGATTGCAAAAACTTTCATAGGAAAAAAAATGGTGTCCAATTTTTAACGTCGTAATATTACTCTCACAGAATCATTGGCATTACGCAACTGCATGGCTGTAGTAAGAAAAAATTTGGTAAAGGGTAGTTTTTCTAGAAATTTTAATGCGCTGAAGAAAAGTTTGAAAAAATTATGATACTCTAATCCACGTATATTTGGATTTTTTAAGTAAGTTTTAGATTTTAAATTGCACGAAATGACTTTGATTGCGATTGATGTTTATTAATTTTACACAGATAAATTTAGAATTTTACGGAAGATTTTGACCAAAACCATGATGTTTTAATTAACGTGTGTTTGGATTTTTTGGAAATTTTACCTTTTCATAGTTGCATAAAATGATTTTTCTGCAACTAACATTCTTATTTTACACATACAGGCATATAATTGCTAAAATTTACACTCCAGTTACCATTGCTTCAATGCTTTTTATTAACTCAAAACTGCGCAATAATTTATACAAAGCATTAAAACAATGATAAATAGAAGGATGATTTTAGCAATGATACTGTGTATCAGGAGTCGGCGACCTTTGAAACGCAGAATGCCAGTTGACGGGTGTGTAATGTTTTTGATTGCCGAAATTTTTGCTTTTGCACCTTATGATTTGAATAATATCCGATGTGATTACACATAGTAAAGTGCAGAACTGGTAGCATTTACCTACTCTATACTAGGGGCAAGGGGGCTACAAATTTTTGATCAACTGCAATCAGGCACACAAGGGGCAGAAAATTTTTTAATCCTTTTATTGGAAAAGTGCTCAAAATAGCAGCAATCCTGCAAACGTGCCATGTTCAATCAATTTTAAGCCAAAGGCGCAAAAACTGTTCACCTAAAACTATTCCTTTCACGCTTGTTAAGCAACGTTAAATAGAAAATAATTGATAAGTTTATTCCAATCAGATCAATGGGAAGGTGATAGCTGTAGCGTGTGCCACAAAGATTGTACGTATATTGGTGCGAAGAGATGCAAAGCGAGCATTCCTTCCTCCCCAAAAAAGTATGGGTAGCAAGCAGGCAAAAAAGGGTTGAAGGGAAAATCTAAATTACATTCAAAAGGTGCAAGGCCCAGTTATTGTCTGTTGCTCACGACTTAATAAATCGTAACTCGTGGCAGACTATAAAGAAAACAAAGAATATCATTTATCACTTTTTTGGCCTGCCATAAGTAATTCAGCTCTCTTTCTCGGTATTGCAGACCGCTGCTGTATGTGCTAGTGGTATGAAAGATCAGATCAACTCTTCTCCAAAGTTATATTATACAGATAAATTTGATAGTTAATTTCATTTCGTGATGGCAACAAATTTAGGAAAAGATAATGATATCTACAGTGGAAGAGAAATGAAAAAAATTACAACAATTGTATCAAAAATTTTTCCGTTTTTACTTTAATGCTGGAATCAGATTCTAGACATTGGAAGAAGCAATGGTCATCAGTGCCTTCATTTTACCCCTGGCTACATTTATGGTCAACAGCTCGACGTTATAGAAAACAGACAATTAAAAATCAATGCTCTTCCTACAAAATCTAGCAACCCAAGCAAACTTTTAGGCCACCCAGCTCTGGGTCGCAACCCACAAGTCGGCAATCGCTGCCTCAATGCATTGGGGCATAGATTCACAGTTGTGGAAGGACGTTGATATGATTGATGAATTTACTTTAATTGGGGTAATCTATGCAGCAATTGTCCTGCTTCTTTTAACTTTTTCGTTATGGTGGGCCTAGTTATAAAATTTGAAGCCTTTAACTACGGGAACGTTTCTTGCTTCCGGCATAAACGTTTTTACTGATTTTATGGCAAATCTTTAATTTTGGCATGGGTGACTTTTGTGTTCATCACATTTGTAGTTTTTTATCTGTCTCGGCTGAAAACTCCACACGCAATTAATTTTTTTGAAATCCTTGGTGGGGCCAAAATTCTATGAACATAGTATTATAACAGTGTTTTCATGTATTACCCCACATATAGAAATTTAATTATTTCCATATTACAATAGCCAGACAGCGATGTCCTATTTGTATCAGAGAGGAGCAAAAGAAAGAAAAAAAGCGCAGAAAGAAAAGCAGTTTCAGAGCAATTATGTAACATACGTTTAAAAGCAACATGTTTACTATAAAAGCAACATTCTATAAAGCCCTAGTGGGGAATCCTTGAACTCAAGAAAGCTCTATTGTTCGCGAGGAAAAACATTTTTAAGCTTTCTATTTATAAATAAAAGATTGATAAAACTTGTCATTATTTGGCGACGTTTACGTAGGTGTGTTTTGTTTTTTATTACTTTTTTACTTTTATTTGTTATTTTTCAATTTTGATCCAAAAATTTTAAATTTTTATCCTACAACACTCAAACAGGCTTCACCAACTATGCTGTGACTCTTTCTTCAACTACCAAGCCTGAATCAAGCCTTGGCTCTCCCGGTACTAACATTAATTCCGGGGCCCCTTTAACAAGGATTTGGTAAACTGAAGTTGCCAGGTTTTATCCAATTACAAATGAATGAGTGTGGCATAATTGCTCTGAAACTGCTTTTCTTTCTGCTCTTTTTTTCTTTCTTTTGCTCCACTCTGATACAAATAGGACATCGCTGTCTGGCTATTTTAATATTGAAATAATCAAATTTCTATATGTGGGGTAATACATGAAAACACTGTTATAATGCTATGTTCATAGAATAATATAAGACTAAAAGTAAGTCAATAACAAAATGTGAATAACATGCAATGCATTATTATCAGTCACCAGTAATCGGTAAGTAAATGCAGTCTTCCAGTTTAATAGAGATAACAAAACATAACAGGATTGATATGAAATGATTTTGCAAAATTTGACCATATATAAATTGATTGATCCATATGAGATAACTGAGTTTAAGATTTAGGGATTTGGGACCTCAATCATGCTATGTTTAGGAAGTTTGTACTTTAAGAGTTACAAAAATCAGATTTTATGTTTCTGGCGACGGAGCCGAGAAGTATTCTCGGGGGCTCAAATTTTTTTTGAAAAGGAGTATTATAGTAAGTTTTTGTAGTCAAAATGAAAAAAACATTATTCATCATGTCATAAAAATTACTATTTAGGTTATGCATTTGCTTACCAAAAAAGATAGATAGCGTAGGTCAAATTTATTGTTAACGCTGCGCGCGACGTTTTCACAACTCCGGTTCCCTAAAAATATTCGGTCCCGGATCCAAAGGCATTCCCTAGACCCCCTTGTCAACGCTCTTGCTGTTAAGTCCTGTTTAAAGCAAAACTTCTTCATTACTTTTGTGACCTAAATATGTTATTCTTGTTGCTTTTTATTTAGAAACCACATTTCAGGGTGTTAACGCAAGTTCGTTTGGTGATTTTTTACTAAGTGACCAAGATTTTCATCTGTACAAGGATTGGTAGGACGTAACAATTTAACACTCTTTTTCTGTTTTAATGTTGATATTTCTTCTTACAAAATACTTAATTAGGATGTTGAAATGCTGTATAGCATTGTTAAACAAACGTATGTTACCATATGATGTTAGACCAAGTCGCCGTTACAATGTGTGCTGCGCATTTCTATGCACTTCTGCAATTGTACTGGCAAGCCATAAAATTGAGCCTCGCCAAGTTGGCGGGAAAGGTGTAGCGTTTTGTTAATGATGTCGGAGAATCAGTGATTTCCAACCTTTTTGAGCCCGTGGACCACTAGAAGACAACTTACACCGCCTAGGTCCACCATTTTCAATTTCATCATATAAGCTGCAACACTTCAAAAGATCAATTACATTTGAGCTACTAATCTGGCTTTGGTTGGAACGTCTACAAAAAGTTTGTGAAGTTAAACAAGAATTATAAGCCGTATACCTCGTATATCATGTTACAAAGCAAAGGACCCAAGAATTCTAATTTTAATCGATTGTGACAATGGTTATATGAAGCCCAATATATAAGCTCTGAGCCTACTAGTGATTAGCATTGACTGGGCAAGAGTATTGTAACAAAAACAAACGCAATAATACCTATTGTAAAAAATTGACAGAAATAATCACGTAGAATCTTTAGAATAAGCATTTTATGGTAAATAATCCGTTTTCATAAAAGCACCTCTTGGTGGATCACTTCAGAAACCGCATGGACCACCAGTTGGAAATCACTATTGTAGATATTAAATTAGAATGAAACTAAGGCTTCAATAAATTTACAATTTTTAAAAAAAATTGACAAAGCAAGAGCCCCAAAACTAACGAGATAGTTAAATTATAAAAACCTGTATTTTCTTTAAAAGACGATTTGAACAAGCATCGTACATCTCTAAATCATAATAAGTCAACAATGCTTTTCTCATAGCCTTTTCTTATATTTCCGTTTTTGTCCACTGTTTTTCGAAACTGTAGAATATTGTTTGACCAAGTCGACCATGTGGAGAAAAAAAACCAATCACTATAAATCATGAGTTCCATTTCGCATAGGGAAAACATTTCGTTGAGGTTGATCCAGCCATTGTCTTTCCAACATTCTTTATATTGATTTGTTAAATATGTCATAATACTTTCTAAAGGCTTCACAAAATTCTTATTAATTTTTGAAATATTTCCATAAATTTCATCTCGAAATTGTTTTAATGTAGGAGGTGATGCAATATAGATCGGCACTGGGGTATGAATTTCAGCATTTTTTGACATATTAATTTCTTTTTCTAATGCTTGCACAAGACTGTGAGCAACATGAGCAGCGGTAGCATTGTGCACTTTCGGGCATGCAACTTTTAACGCCGGATAGACAAGGTTCTGTTTCTTACATAAAACACGAATCCAATCTTCTCGATCAAATCTCCAATGAAGCGCAATGTACTTTTGATCTTTCAAAATATCCCGGATGTAATCCTTAGCAACTTTTACTATGCATGGGGGATGTCTGATTGCATCCATAATAGCAGACATCGTCTCGACATTGGTTGCATTGAACTGGTTTTTGTCGGGCTTCAGTGGAGAAGCTATATTTGCACTAGCTGGTATCCAGATCCAAGAGTATACAGCCGCCGCAATTGCACATTGCGCTTCAGTTTCATACTCCGTTCTGAGAGATATAGAATCTAACGAAAATCTTTTTCCGAGTCGTTTTGTAGAGTTCAAATTCGGAAGAACAGGTATTTTGGAAGATTGTTCACTGTCTATCAATTTCAAATGCGATGGAAAAGATATATTGGTGTAAATTCTAGTTGGATTCAAAATTTTCATTCCGGTGTCGGCTTCAAATTGCACGATGAAATACTTTTTGATGTGAGTCAACTATTGTAAACAATGCAAAAAATGGTCACATATCATGACTATATGACGGTTTTTACAGAACTCGATTAAAAATGTGTACCAAATAGATGCATCCAGGAGTATTTAAGCACTGAATTTGGTGGATAATAATGTGATGAAGAAAAGGATGATGCTCAGTTTTGGTTGCGACTATGACTAAATAATTTGGACTTCAAACTCAACCATGACTGAATTAATGTGTTCTTGGGAATGCGCTTCATAGTGAAGAATATAAATAACAATGATTCTGAACACACCTATCTAGCCTGGTTTTGAATTGCATAACTAGCATCAAGGCTATTAGTCTTCAGGCCAAAGGATAAATGGGGTCTTGGGGATGTAGCTTACAAAAATTTATGGTACAAAACGAGAAGTTGTAGGCTACTGCTTACAAAAAATCTTACAAAAATTATTTAGACCTACCTGAAAAACGACTTCGAAAGAGTCTCCACAATATTTCTTCAATTCTTCCACCGAAATACATGAAACAAATTCACACAGTCTTTTTACATCGATTATTTGGTGCGGTAAGAATGTACCAGGATACAGATAATGGCCGTGAAATTTTGGAACGACCAAGGTTCTGAAAGTATTGTAAAACATGATTATAAGACAACTAAAATTCTTGACGTAATCTAGAAAAATTTTGTTTAGAGGGGATGAAAGTAACTTATGGTTTAACCCCGCAGAAACACCTACAATACAAACCTTGAACTTAAGAGTTTTATGTTTCTGACACCAAACAAGCTTAGTCGTTTTCTTTAAAATCAAATCCTTCTGTTTCTAGTTTCTCCCATCCTACAGAAACATATTACCGATATCTATTGCGTCATTTTTCAGACAAGACCACAGTTTACAGAGACCGGTATTATAAACACATTATTCCTTCTAGCAATGGAGAACTAAACTGACCTGTTTAATGATATAGCAAGGAAAGTGCTTTCTCGCAATCCTATTAGTTGATTGTTGAGGCCCCAAATTAGGCCTGGGTATAAAAATCGATTGGGGTCCAGTCTTATTCTGGGATTTTCAATAGCTTGTACTTTATTTGGAAAAGACCATAACGAACAGTTTGTGGCATTAGTACCATTAACAAAGGATGGTGGGCTTGTATGTATATAAAAATTACGCATGTAATAATAGAAATCAACAGAGTACGATAGTGTAATTAACAACACAATAATAGCAGCAACAACTCGAAACACATTTTGTCTTGAAACTGCTTTCAAGTACATCGTGTTTTGAACCTGATAAAACATTGTTTAATTTGTAGACAAGCAAATATCCGATACAACTTCTAACCTATTGTGTAAATTCAACAATGGCTCTTGTCTCTTGTAGGGACTTGAATAGCAAAAGCGTTAAATATTGTGCCAACAATTATTTAGCCATCATAAAGACCATTGAAGTTTTGGCTGATTTCTGTCCCGGAAACAAGATTCACTGCAAATTACAAGAGCAGATATTGAAATATGAGCAGAGATGTCCATAGTATTTTAAATGGAAGTTGTCTTTCATGTTGTAACCTAATTTGTGAAAATCTTCTAATTTGGTAGACTTATCCTTTGCGTCACATTTTGTAGACTATTACAAAGAGCCAACTTTTCAAACCAACATTGAGGCTAGACATGTGTTAATCCGGCTCTGTACGAAATAAAAAAACAAGTAAAACGTTTTCAAAATCACCCTTAACCAATAAAAAGAACAGTAAAATTGGCAAGAAATGCATCGTACATAGTGTGTGAATTTGACAAGAGATGTACTCATTTATACTGATAGGCTTTTAAGAAATTTGATGGATGTAGCGGACACAAAGGCACAATGCATATACCTGCATATGGGAAAGTCACCAACATTGACATTTATTGCGGCTCTCTTGGCAAATTAATTATGTAATTGTTGTATCATTTTAACTGTGTGTGACATCTATTTAAATCGAGCAGTTGAAATGATTAAACGGCTCAATGAGAGTTATTAAATTGTGCGCAAATCTCACAGTGTTTTCATGTTGCATTTTCAAAAATATTGCAAATTTTAATCAAAATATTCAGTCAGTTCTACCTAAAAAGTTCCAAAAAAATTGCACTAAGATTTGACTAAAATCTACAAAAAGTTTTTCAAAAGAGCAAATTAAAGCTATTGCTCAGAAGGAGTGTTTATTTATAAGACTCTATTTTACTAACATCTCTTTGCAAGTTTTTAGATGAACGTTAAATTTTGAACCTCGAGAGGTTATGTTACACACACAAAGTTTGCTCAAAATTTTTCCTAGTTATTTGATGTTAACTCACAAGAAATACCAAGATATGGAAGCAAAATTGTTTATTTACTCCACCCTATTACGCGGAAGTTGTCCCACCAGCGCACTTTTTGGCATCACAACGGAATTTTTGGGGAATCGAATCGCAGCCTCGCGGACGAGTGCTTCGTCAGATCTACAGTTTGGCATCTAATATACGTGTATAAAGCCAGGTTCTGTCCGTAACGTACATACTTATGTATGTTCGCTTTCATTCCTTCAAAACCACTAGTCTTGCAAACATCAAACTTAAAACGATTGATTATTTCCTCGGGATAAATGTTCCAAGGTGTTTGGTGACATCATGGTAACGTCATAATCCAAGATATTTTTTGATTTGCAGTTCTTGACACAAGAAAACCGTCGTTTCATTTCGTGTTAGTTTGCTCTTTGCATGGCTGCATTTATGCAAAAACCAAGCAACCTACGCGCGGCCAGAGCTATTAGTTCATACAAATTCGCACAGAGTAACCAAAAAGTCGTAACTAGTGGGCTTAATACTTTATTGCTAAATCCTGAGAGTACATATCAATTCCCCTGGCGCCCTTTGAAATATTTGCTGAATTCAACGGATAAGTTTGCTAAGTTTAAGCACGTCTGTGCTGAAGGCAGAGCAAATAGGACACTTTCAGGGATTTGAGAAACTTGGGATACATGTAGTGGCTATGCGCAATCCCTCAAAATGCTTTTTTAATCGATTCCTTTATAAAAGTTGTTAGTTTCATTTCGAAATAAGATTTGTCTGTTTCTAAAAACATTAACTTTTTATCGCTGTTCCAACAACTATCCATTGGGTGAAACCGGCTTGGCTGGCTGAAGCAATATTTTTAACTTCGACCTTAATAATGGGGGCACAAGCGGCAACGCCGACAGAGCTGGCTAGTTTATAATGAAATTACCTGTCTCGTATCGCTGAGGAAGATATGCGTTAACACGTTAGAAAGTTGTACACATAAGGGCAGGTACTCGGTGGGCATTTTAAGAAAGAAAAGTTTGCAGCCAGAGGCCTCTTTAATTTTCTCTGATGAATATAAATACAACGCTCAATCAGATTTCTTGTTTTGTTGATATATATGAAAATTTGATCTTTATTTTAAACACTTTAAACTAAAGAGAAAGAGTTGGTATTATGATACAACTCTGACCACCTTAATTTTAGGCAGGAAACTGCTTGGTCAATAAGCTTGGGATTAAGCTTAAATAAAATTGGGAAGCTTGCTTCTTTTCTGTTGAGAACTCGTCATTCTACATGTATAGCTCTTACTTTTATAGATAATTAGCCGTCTCCGCTTCTTTTCTGTTGATAATTCATCATTTTACATGAAAAGCTCTTACTTTTATAGATAATTAGCCGTCTCCGCTCTCAGGATCCCCATTCAATTACGTCGGGATTAAGAATATTGATTCAGTCGGCTGCGCTGCTTTCACCCATTGGGCGCTGGTGTAAACAATATGAAAGTCAATTTTTTTCTTGCGCACCCATAATTCCTCTACACGTAATTGTGGTAATCTTACTCTATTAAACCTTAGTAGAATAACCAAAATTACATATGTTGTAGTATTTCTGGTTACATTTTGAAAACAATCTCACAACAAAAAGCTTCCTTTTATATATGTTACGATTATTGTCAAGATATTGAGTATTTCAACAAAAAGTAACACTAAACAAATATTGACAAAAAACAATCAGTTCACAGTTGAGACACAATGTCCACACTTGCAAGTTTTGACCAGCTGCCTATGTCTTGGGCATACCCCTCTACCACAGTCATCGCACTGTGAGCGTGTAAATTTTCTGCATTCCATACATCTCATTATGCGGCTTGTGTTGACAGTATTTGGTGGTTCTGCAAGAACACTAGGTGCAGGAAATGCCACGAGAACACCAGCACTTCTTACATTGTGTTTTTGATTGAAAAGACTCAGACGTATTCCTACAGCAGGTTTTGCCAAGTCAAAAAACAGTTTTTTCAAAAACTTTTTTTTCGATAGCTTGTATTCTCCAGCTTTTCTCAATAAAATAAACGCATTGTTTGCTACAGCATCAACAATATTGTAGAAAAGTGGCCATCTAACTATTTTTCTTGGGCATGAAAATTTTTCTAAATTTTTATCAAACATTTCCACTCCTCTTTTTCTTTTGTTGTAGTCCAGGATCATTACTGGTTTTTTTTTTCATTAATAGCTAACAAATTTGTCATACAGAAGCATGACAAAAGCTAAACAACATGGCGGGATTTTTGTTTTTCTTTGCTTGGTAAGCAACCAGGCATATACCATTCACATGGTCGAAAAAAAACTTGCTAGAATAAATTTTCATTTTTCTATGACTCGGCAACGGGATTGAACCCCAGGTCTATCGACTGCGAAGCGGACAACGCTATTTTAAAGCAAAAATGTTTCATATAAGTCCAGTTTGACAAATTGATACTATTATTGTTTTATTTGGATCTTTTCTTTAACTTAAAAATTTATCACATTTAACTTTGCCTTTACTCCCAAACTCTCTACTTTTAAATGGAAATCAGTTTTCCATGCCGGAAGAAAGAGTCTATCAGCTACAAATGCTCATTTTTTGGAAAATGAAGAAAATAAAATTAGCAGTCAATAACATACAAAATGGTAGGGCAGGCTTTCCTTTGAGCAAACATCGGTTTTTCTTTGCCGAGAAAACGGAAGCGAAACTATTTCCCCCATGCACGAAGCGATGTTACTCTTGAAAAAGTTTTTGTTTTGTTCCGCAAAAATGTTCGATAGTACCTGGCTAGGCTATGCTAATCAAAACAATTTTTTGCTGTTAGGTTTTAACATTACGCACAAACGTAGTTACTGTTGCTGCTACTGCTTTTCTAGCGGAATCCTTGTCTTTAGAATATTTAGGATATATTTAAAAAGCAGGAATAAATATAATCAATGTGTTACAAAAGTTACACATGAACGCCTTCAATTGTGTTCGCATAGCGTATTCAAGAAAAAAAAGGCGTTTTTAATAAGGCATAGCACGTTCAAAAAAAATGGCGAGTCTAATTGGAATGTTTAAATATTGCGTGTTGCGTTTCAATATAAAAGCCGAAAATTGTTGTAAAGTTTATGACGTGATCTTATTTCCTAAAAACATGAAATTTTTTGAAGTTGGGAAGTTGGGTGCTGATTCATGTTAAAGCCAAAAACTGCTTTTTTCTAATAAAAAATGCAATTTTTAAACAATCTGTCATCAATTGTGATGTCTCCGACCTTTTATGATCCTCACATTGGTATAGTGATAAATAATGCCAAGTTTGGAGTTTGTATGTGCAGTAGTTTTCAAATAGTTAGCTTGAAGCGGTCAAACACGAAATTGCTTGTTGCGTTGCAATAATCCTTAAATGTGAAAAGGAGCTTGGATTCGGGAATTATCTCGTTGATATCTCCCGTAAGAGCATCAATCGTGTTTTTGCGGTCAGTATTTTTAAAAAATGAAGAAAAACCATTTTTACAATGAATTAGTAATTGTGAAGTCATGATAGACCGCAAAAATGAGAAAAGTTGTGAAGTTGGCAGGTCAAATGCTGACTTTTATTTAGCCTAAAATGGCATTCCTCCGTCAAAAAATGCAATTGTATAAAATATAATCAATTTTGAGATCATCATGACGTCACCAATGTCCTTATGATCCTCACCTTGGTGTGTTGATCTATGATGCCAAGTTTAGAATTTGTATGTTTAGTAGTTTGGGAAGAGTTTAGCTCAAAAGGTGATCACACACAAAATTGCTCGTTGATTTGCTAATAATTGTTAAATTAAAAAAGATCTCAGTTTTCTGAATAAGCTTGTTGATATCTCCCAAATGAGCCATCAACCGCGTTTCTAAAGTTAGTATTTTTTAGATATCAAGAAAAACCATTTTTACAATAAATCGGTGATTATAACGTCATCATAGATCGTAAAAATGCAAAAATTGTTTTAAGTTGACAAATAGCACGCTGGATTTTATTTAAGTCAAAATGGCATTTCTCCATCAAAAATGCAATTCTTTAAAAAGCTTATCTTCAATTGTGACGTCATCAAATCCCTTGTGATACTCACCTTGGAGTGGTGATCAATTGTACCAAGTTTAATGTTCATAAGCCCAGTAGTTTTAGAGGAGTTAAAGCGCAGATACTCACGTTCGTACGCACATTTACAAATTTGCCTTTCACGTTAAATGTGACGTCATCATGACGTCACCAACCTCTCGGGACAATTAACCTGGTGTTGTGATGAATTTTGTCCAGTTTGTTGTTGCTGGGACCAGTAATTTTCAATCAATTGACAAAAACAAACCAAAAAAAGAAAAAAATTCTTGCTTTATTGTATTAAATAATGTGTATAAAGCAATACTCGTTTGATATACGTATGATTATTTAGTACGGTACCGTATACTTTTGACGGGGCTCTTTTTAACACTAGAAAGGCCGCGTTGTCGAACACGACATCAGAAAATATTCAAATTGTAGTTTCACCATCATATTCTTAAGACAAATTGCTGTGATTTCTAGACAATTTTTATTTTTGAATACTTAAAAGCAAACCACATTTAGATTCTCAAAAATTTTTTTCTTTTCTTTGTTTTAGCATGGGTATACCTTAAACGGCCGCGGTGTCGAAAACGACATCTTCTTTTAAACAGGTTACATTTTTTCAGTATTAAAGAAATGAATTCTTCAGTCTCAACTGAAGATATCACAAATGCTAACCAACTAAATCCGCAATTTTGTTCAAGTCTATTGCGTCTCGTAATTTAGGTCATCTCCAGCTGCGTTATTTGAGCGAAAAAAGCTTTGACTACTGACCAGTTGCTAGTAACTAAGGATTAGTTATTGCTTCCGTGAAGTTATCATTACTTTGCTAGTCTTGAATAGGCGGGGATAAGATGTCAAAAGGGCAAAATTTGTACAGTGTTGACGCAGCTTGCAATTGCGTAGAATATTCTGAGGATGATAGGAGCAGTGAAAGTGAAGACGATGATGATTTCACTCTTACAGTGACACCAGAATCTGACGCAACTGATTCTTCCGATTTTGGTGTAGAAGAAAGCGAAGGGCCGTCAAACGCAGGCATGTTTATTTTTCGTAATATTTATTACTAAATTATAAGTATTGTTGTGATGTATGGAACTCTAAAATTTCCGTTCAACTGATTTGTCTTGTGATTTTTTTGGATTTTGTTACAGGATCTGGTGTAACTTGGAAGCCACTCACAAGCACAAAAGTTGAGCGGTCACCACTGGATGCTCTTTTCAAAGCGTCTGCAGGCCTTGAAAATGCTGTCAAAAACAATGCTTCAAATTCTCCGTATGCAGCATGAAAGATGTTTATAGATGAGCCTGTGCTTAGAAAAATTCTAAACTGTATTGTTACTGAAGGCCAAACCCAAAACGCAGGCTGGTCCATCACCATAGAAATGCTGGAAGCATACTTGGCTACAGAATATGCTCGGGGAATATATGGTAAAAGACACAGTACTGACTTTCTTTGCATTAAGATCTACGCCAAACCATTTTCAAAGAAACAATGGCTAAATTTGTTTACAAAAAGATTAGAAAGTTTCTGCGATGTCATATCAAGAGCATACGATCTAGTCGCATTCAGAATGACAGGTTCATCCACATCCCAGACATCTATGACAGATTTGTGATGAACTGCAGAAAAGTGTACACACCGTCCTTCAGCCTGTACATTGATGAACAGCTTTTGCCCATAAAGAGTCACTGTCCTTTCATTGTGTGTATGCCAAACAACCCAGATAAGTTTGACATAAAGTTCCTGATGCTAGCCGAAGTCAATTTGAAATACGTCGTGAATAACATAACCATATTTGGGAGCACAAGAAAAAAGTCCAGGAACGGTCCTTTAGCAGAAGATGTAATGATAAAGATCACGGAACCAATTCAGAACAAAGGATGCAATGTAACGAATTTTTTCACCTCATTTGAACTAGCAAAAAAGCTTCAAAAGGAGGGAACGTCAATAGTTGGGACAGCTTGCTTCAACAGTAAACATTTTTCCAAGGAAATTTTTGGTCCTGTAAAGGGTGGAAAATACAGCAGCAAATTTTACTATGAAGGACATTGTATATTATGTTTGTAAATTATCAATTTAAAGACAAGAAGTCTGTATGCTTTCTATTAACAATAGATGCATCTCCTGTTTCAGGTGGAGAAAAGAAAAAAACTACATGTCTATTTTATTACCAAAACAAAGTCGCAGTCGATGTTGTTGACCAAATCGTTAGAATGTATTCAACAAGGTGCGCGACAAGAGGTTGGCCTGCTGGCATGTGGTGTAATGTTTTGGACTTGGCAGCTCAAAATAGTTGGATAATATATAAAAAAATCAACCGTAAAGAAAATAAGTCAAAAACAGTAGATATTTGAGCTGGTAGAGGGATTGAGATCGCAGCACACACAAGCTCGAAGTCCAATGCGCGCACTACTACCAACAGTTTTCGAAAACAACCAAGGATCATTCACTAATAAACGGAAGAAGTGTAATGGCAAGAAGTGCACAAACGCTGCTCTACCCACTTATAAGGTCTGTAGCAATCGAACCTGTGGTAAATGTGCAAAGAAGAAAAGTAGTGTTGTGTATGTTGTTTGCACAAACTGCAGTTTGTGATCAAAACACACCATGGGACACAAATACGAAATTTTTTTGATGCTTTCATCGATTCACACATTTACTCAATACGTCCACCAGATATCAAGACAATTTTTTGAATTAGGCTTAATTGCTGCTGAAAAACTGTGTTATTTGTGTAAATACATGCAACATATTGCAAAGCATCAAGAAATATCTCAGAAGTATCTGCTATTAAATTACCGGTGTCGAAAACGACACCTCGCCCGTTCTAGGTATATGTGAGTAGCCGGCCTTTCTTGTGTTAAATTGTTTTGAGAAAAAATTTGGTTAAAAAAAGTGGTGAATTGCCTGAAAATTTGTTTCTCCAAAAATTTTTCGATGCTATCACATTTTCAAAGGAAAAACTATCTTAACCACTTTTGCTAAGTTTAAAACTTACTAGGTATTTGATTCGGTTGGCTACTCTTGGCAAAAGTACGGGCTTTTTTGCGAGACTGAGTCATAATGCTATAAAATGAATATTTAATAATGCAATGCCGGCGCATTGAGATTGAAATAAAGACGGAAACAGAGAAAAAACTCAAGAATCAATAAAACAAGTTGTTATAAAAGAAAACAAAAATCAAATGCTAAGGAATTCAAGCATGAATTGGAATTAATACAGAGCAATATAGTGGCAAGAAAATTGGATGCAAAACAAATAACTGGGGCTAGATTACGAGCAGTTAAAATAAATATTTGCAAGTTTTTTTTTTGCAAACTATTCAATTTATTCGACAATATTTTTAGCTCGGCACACATGGACTTTTAATTAATGTCATTGGCGAAGCGCCAAAAAGCACCCAATTTGACAAATACTTAAGTAAAAATGTTTGTATTTCGAGATTTTTGTGTCAATGAAAAGAATTTTAAGTAGAAAAATTAAAAGTAGACCTTCAGGTAATTTAAAAAACTCCTTTATTTTTCGTAAGAATGATGTTACTTTGCATCAATAAAAAGTGCATAGCGTTGTTCAGGCTGGTTCTTAGACATGACCATGGGTACGTTGGGGTGTTCCCAGAGGCCTGATTTGTACTTGGAAATAAATTGGCGCAACACTATTATATGCGATACAAATGCATTAACATTTAAGCTTGCAACACATAACATTCAGAAGTGGGCAGTAACGCAATACTTTACCGCAGTATTTTTGTACCCTTTCTAAAGATACATTTTAAATATTGTACCGGTGCCGCAGTTGGTGGTATGCATTTTGCGGCCGAAACCGGTTCTTCAGAACAAACAAGTAACGTTTTTCTATAAAACAGATTTAAAAAAATAATTTAAGCTTTGCTAATTTGATTTTACTGTGGAGAAAATTTAAAAATTATTAGATTTTTTTGGAAAATTTTGACCCTTTATGAGACCAATCTAACGTTTTTGAAACAAGCCCTCTGACGTACCACTCATGTGATATAGAAAGTGTGGAAAGGCGTCCGAAGAAATTTATTAATTTCTATATTCTTAGTTGGGGCCCAATTAAGCTCTTTGTAGCCCTGATGTATAATGTTTTGAGGCTTAAGGAAGAAATGTGCTAAAAATGTTATAAGCGATCTCATGTACTGGTCTTGAACATGGTCTCTCTTTTCCTGGAGAAAAATTGGGCAAAAAATTTAATATTATATGTAGGTGAATACTGTTGCAGTAATGTATATAGTTGAAACAAAAATTGTGGCAGCAGACCAACGTTTGCAAAAATGTTTGACGTCAGTAAGGGTATGCTAGATCAGCCAGATAAATTATGTTTTGATTCACGACATTTCAGCTATTTCTTTTACTTTAGATGGCACAAACTACAACTTTTCATTTACTGTACACAAATAAGAAATAAACGATTCCATTTTTTGATGACACCAAACTAAACAAAAAATGTGTAATTCGCAGTTTATAGAAAAATTCAAAGAAAATAATATGTGCGTGCAATTTCGCGGAAGACACCAAAAGTTTTTGGTACTTTATTAAATATTGCTTGGTTTTGCATTGGGAAGAAGAATCATTTCCTTTTTTGCTCCCCCTTCAGCTACATCTGCGCCTATACAAGAAAAAGAGCACAGAGGCCGTAGTCATGAACAAAATTACAAAAAAAGAGCACCTACTCATGAAACAGGCTTACTATTTAGTATCCTACAATAAATATCGTAGTATTTTATGTATACATATATGTATAGTATCCTATTTATCAGGAAGGGAAAGTCTCACGTTGCTGGCACAGTGATCGATAGCAACCAAGGTTAGAGCTTTACGTTTATAATTTTTAACACTACACGTCAGACAAAAATAAAATAAAACCACAACAGCTGTTTCACCAAATTCTATTTGAATAACTTGCCACTGATGAGTGGCTTGACGAAACAGCTGTTGTGGCTTTATTTTATTTTTGTCTGACGTGTAGTGTTAAAAATTATAAACGTAAAGCTCTAACCTTGGTTGCTATCGATCACTGTGCCAGCAACGTGAGACTTTCCCTTCCTGATAAATAGGATACTATACATATATGTATACATAAAATACTTATTTTACAAAACAGCAAAAGGGTTGAGATAGAAGGCTTGGGAATGAGGAGAGAATGGCTATCCCTATTCTCCCCATAAGGTTTTCATCTCAATTCTAAAGTTTTTAACTCATTAAAGTATATTTGATTTTGAAACCGGAATTGATTATATCAAAAACATCAACTTTACTTTAATGCCCCTGCAGCTACTCCTTGAGTACTGTAGAGTCGGTGTAGCTTGCTGAACCAATATTCTTAACTTCTACTTCACTGACGGCGGCCCTGCGGACGCTGCCAGCAGAGCCGTTTAGTAGAATTGGCTTATAACTGTAGCCAACAACGTCAAAAATCTTGCTCCACATAACCACGAAACAAAATTACTTTATTAGCTGCAACTCAAAAGCAAGCGAGTACAAGTGTTGCTAAAGCTTAGCTAACTGAAAGAATACCTATTTGACTTAATACCAATACGATAGCGCGTTAGAATGATGTGAAAAGGCAATTAACAATAGCACCATTTCTTTTTACAAAACTTAAAGCGTTAACGCCAATCAAAGGCAGTAAAAAAGAAACAAAGCAATTCCAGTTAAGTAAAATTGTAGTCAAGATCGGCTCGCTCGAGATCTAGATTTCATTTTTTTAAACACCGAAATCAAAATGAAGACTGGTATTTTTTAAGACTATTATCCCGAGGTTTTAATCTAGAGAAACCAAAAACCACAAAGTTTTTGCAATGCATTAAAACAGCAGACTTACACAAATATTTGAGCCACAAATAAACCAGAAAAAATGTGCACGCTTGGTTTTACTTTAGCATATTTGCATTGAATTTTAATTATACAAAAATTTTTTGTAATTTTGCTACTTTTTTAACGTTTATCTATTTTCTGGCAGAGGCTGACAATTTTTGAGGAGTATGACAAAGTCTGGGGGCCTTCGGTCCCCTACGTTCACGTCTATTTTCTCTTTAATAATTTAAATTATTATTGCCAAACTTACAGTCGCAAACAATTTATACAACTTTGTCTAAAAACAGCAAAAATTGCAATAACTCTTTTTTTCCAAATTGTTGCTCTTCAAGTTTTTGCAAAACACGGAAGGGATGATTTGAAATACTTAAAAGCCGCCAAATTCAGTAAGCCAGTTCAGTTGAGACCAGGTTTTTATTTGTGCATCACCAAGTCAATGCACAGTATTCATAAAAAAATATGAGTGATGGCGGCACAGGAAAAGGAAATATTGCAAAACGAGGAAGCGTTAAGGCGTGTGAAAAGTGGTTATTTAAAGACAAAGAAAAAGATAAGATCAAGCAGGGCCGCGCCACCAAAACTTTTGTCAGGGCAACAAACTGATTAAAATGTCGCTCCGGTTTGGGAGCGTGTTTAGCAATCATTGCATTTAGTTCCAGTTTAGGTTGAACACTCATAAACTTTGTGGTTCAGTTTCGTTCTGCGTTCACCGGTATCAAATTTTGGAGGTTCTGGTTCAAGAACAAAAGCAATATAAAACTGGTTTTTGGGTTGATTTGTTTTCGCCTGCTTTTCTAGTACGTTTTAACAGTTTTGTTTTCATTGTATTTTCATTTTTTGGCCGTTGTATCTACAAAAGAATTTTGAGATGAATTTAGCTAGCTGAGCTGTTTACTTTGTATAGCGTAGTAATCTATTATAAAATACACATAAAAATATCTTTGATTTTTAGCTTTTGCGAAGTTACAGTGGCGGTTCTTGTTCATAAGTGGTTTTGGTCTGACTGAGCAGTCATGATCTTGGTTTTGACATACGTGGTCTTAGTCTCAAAAGAGATAGATCTTTCTTTGTCTTCCTGCTTGCCCTTTTGACCACACCACTGATTGGTACGTCAGTGATTAAAACGGTACGTCAGTGCTATAATATATCATTTTACTTTAACAGGAAGCATGTAAATAATAGGCTTAACTATTTAAGTTTGCTTTTAATATGACAGTGATAATAAGCTCACCATCTGGCTGCTGCTATTTTTAATAAAGTGGGACCGTTTTATTGAATTATAGGCATTATAACAAAACGGTACTTTTTTGAATAGATCAAGAAAAAAGCATTCTTTAAAACAACTCTTACATACTTGATCGGTTGTTGCATCGTTAAGTAAGCTTAGATTCTTAAAGAACTAGTTTTACGTGAAGTACGTTTTTAATATCTCTCGAAAAATCTTTCAACCACGTTTCCACTATCAGTATTTTCAGAAAATAAAGAAAACAATTTTTCCAAGTAATTGTTGATTATGACGTTATCTTACCTCCTAAAAGGCTGAAATTTCTTGTTGGTTGTCGCGTGCTGGTTTTTGTTTAAACAAAAACCACTTTCCTCTGTCAAAAAAAGCGAAATTGAATGACTGTCTTTGTTTATAACGTCATCATGATGCCACAATCTCTCTTTTGACACTCACTCTGGAGTGGTGATCAGTCAAGCAAAGTTTCATGGGTGTACGGCCAGTAGTTTCGGAGGAGTTAAAACACATGCGGGCACACACACACACAGACAGAAAGAACTTCGCTTTACAGGATAGGTATAATGCTTGCGTTTGCAGAATTTATCTTTGGACGAAGCACTAGTCCCTTCTAGCTACAAAGTAATAACAGCCAAAGTCATTCAAAAAAATGAAAGGCTGTCAGAAGTTAAGATGGGCACGAGCTTTTGTGAGAAGGAGGTTGGGAGACGAAGGGCTCACTCTAAAGATGACAGAGCGAAAAGAGTCAGAGTGACTCGTAGGGGAGGTAGAGAAGCCTCAGAGAGGAGAAATGGGATAGGGGAAGGCGTGAGGCACCAGGAGATGGCGCAACCGGTCGCTCAGTGAAGGCGTTTCCAATTAGGTTAAGTTACTAACGCTAAAAGAAGGAAAGTATCAGCGTGAAGCATAAGTGAGAAGTGGCCGAAGAAAAGCTTTATACAGAAAAAGAAGAGGGGTTCCTTAAAGAGACCCCAAGAGGAAGCAGAGACACAGCGTAAGGCCTTGAGACGAGGGGAAAACTTGGCCTTCAGCAAAGATACATGTTTAGAAAAGAAAAAAATGCAGTCGACGATGATTCCAAAAAAATTGGAGTGGGATTGAAACGGAGGGGGAGATGAATAAGAAAAGGTTGGGCTAGAGATTGGCTTGGTGTGGACCCATCGAAAAGAAATAGACCTCACATTGGTGCGTATTGGCGCGTCGGTGGGAAACATGGCAGCCTGGCCGGCGACCCCCAAAGGAAGGTCAGGGAGGCAAAGAAAATCCACGAAAAAAATCCTCATCAGAGTCACAAAGCTAGTTTACATGGATGACTTGGTACAAAGCTAGTTTACATGGATGACTTGGTACAAAACGAGAGAGCAGCGGCAACGTTGAACAAAACGAGAGAGCAGCGTCAACGTCGAACAAAACGAGAGGACAGCGGCAACGTCGAACGCGAACAAATTCGATTCTTAAAACTTATTTTTCCCATCAAACCTAGATTTCAAAAAACTTGCAGTTGTAATAGTTTTTCTTAAGTTATCATTGCACTATAAGTGCATTTATTAATGCACATTACAAAATATAGAGGTTGCTAGTTGCTAATTAGCAATTTTCAGGCCATTTCTAATTAAGAAGAATCTGCCTCCAGCCCCACACTGAGGTAAAATAGAAAATTTTGCTCAGAAATAATCACCAACCTCACACGGTGCCATATAGCAATCTATTACATGATGTCAATTACCGGCGACCACTTTTGACCTTATTGGGTCTCATCAGGCAAGTGTAAAAAAACACTCAATAATAAAAATGCTGATTAGGAGCAAATTTGTCACTGGGTGCAAAAAAAGATGCAATACGATCCAATATGATACAACAATACCTATATCATGAGGGTTTCATTTAACGACACACACACACATGACATGGACAACAAGTCACAACGGTAAGCCCCAACAGGTGAGTAGGATTATTATTCAGACTTTATCATTTTACAAAATATAGAGATTGATAGTTGATAGGTAGCAAAATAGGTGAGTAGAATTATTATTAAGACTTCATCATTTTACAAAATATAGAGATTGATAGTTGCTAGGTAGCAAAATAGGTGAGTAGGATCATTATTAAGACTTTATCATTTTACAAAATATAGAGATTGATAGTTGCTAGGTAGCAAAATAGGTGAGTAGAATTATTATTCAGACTTCATCATTTTACAAAATATAGAGATTGATAGTTGCTAGGTAGCAATTTTCAAGGCAATCTCCTATTAAGAGGGATCAACCTCCCACATCACACTAAAGTAAAATAGAATTTTGCTCAAAAATGCTCTATGGTACCTTATGATGTTACTGATCACTTTTGAACAAAAGTTTCTATTTTACCTAAATGCACATTACAATTTTGTTTTGTATCAATAAAATTTTTGTCACGTCACAAAGCTGCTTATCGATTAACATGGGAAGTAAGTAGCCTAACTAATTTGGTTCAAGTTTTAAACAAATGATTGGAACTCAATCTTCAGCTTAATATCTATCTATAACCATATGCTATCATGAGAATCTTAATTTTTCGATAGTTAGTAATTGGAATCATAGAGCAGGGTGACAGGCTATAAATAATTCCAGTGGAATTCGAACACACAGCCTCCTGAGGAAATCTATCGCTTTTTTATCTACAACAGATGAAGCATTAAATCGATGCAGTTAAAGGTATTCCAATTAGATTTTTATTTTTTCAAGTGCACATGCAAGAGCGTTGCAGTCATATAAAACACCAATTGCCTACGTGAAATTTTATGTTAATAGCTGACTATTCCATGTCATAAAGAAATGCAGTATTTTATTTTCACAAGCTCGAAACTTGCGTTGGCCCACAAATTATTGTCAGGTTTCCCCCAAAAATTTCGAACGCTTACTTTTAAAAGCTGATCTCAAAAAAAACCTGTTACAATATAAAAGTATAATTTCAACTTTTCCTTTGAAATTTAGTTTGAGGCAAAAATCCTTCTTGCCCTTTGTACAAAACAAAGTGTAAAATCTGCCATGCCTACGTTTGTAAAGTTCTTTTATGCCTATAAACTCAGGCAGTTTGAAAGTCTCTGCTTACTCTAGGCCAGCGGGAGAGGTTAATTTTTTAGCTCAAACACCAGTTTGCCCCATAAAGATAGAGGATTCCAGTATAGGGTCTTTTCCAAGGACACAACAAGCAAATTTGCCAACTTTTTTCCACACAATCCCGTTTTGATAAGTGCCAAGCAGAAAAAATACGCATGTCGTTTTTAAAATTTTTGATTTGTTTCCTCAAGGGAATTGAACTCAGGCCTACCAAATTGAAGCAAAGGCTTAAACCACTTCACCACCCCGCCGATATTCATAAAGTAATAAAAATGAATCTTATGACGTCACAAAAGTTTAATTGATATCACAGAAAGTATTGTATCGTGGGTATCTACCTGTGATGACTAGGGCCATACTTTTTTTGACCTAAAAAATATATTTTTGACTTTATTTTAGCAAAATTTTGACTTTATTTTGACCTAACCGCTTTCGCCTATTATTTATGTCTTGTTGCACTTTTTTAATTAAAAATGTTTTACAATCCGCAATTTACATAAGTTTTAAAGAAGAAGGTAGCCTACTTTAAACATTTTCTCAATAGCTCAGTCTTGAAGCTAATGCAACAAAGCGACGCATGACGTCAAAACCTAGGATAACGAGTCATTGTGTGTAATACAAAAAATGCGTTGTTATCGCAACTCTACTGTACATTAATAGTCTGTCCATGATGTTTTTAACGAAAGCCATACAGTATAATTACCAGGACTTTTTATTGTAATAGAGTATCATATATTTTTTGCGTTCTTAACATCAAAATTTCTGTCTTTTCTCAGTAATTTACTGAGCATAGAAAACGGCCTCTCAACAGCAGCAGTGGTTGGCTGGGCTTTTTGCAATAGTGCGTAGCTTGTTGGGTCAATTGTCAAGTTGGTACAGTTTATTATTGTTTCTAAATCAGAGTTGGATAGTGGTTTTTTAATGTAATTTTTAATTGCCCACGGATCATCATCAAATTGCATATTCTTCAGCAGTCCGTATGCTTCGGTTATCGTGCAGGCACTTCCTTCTAAGAACTCTACGTTGACTGCTAGAGTCCGGTATTGATTATTTTAACCAAGTCCGACACCAAATCTTCCACATTGATAGCGTCTTTTGCTCTGCTGACTAAGAGGCCTGCACTTGTCCAATTGTTGACAGTGGTACGAACAGCTGGAAGGTTCTCACTGTAATATAAGGCAGCTCTAAGCCAAGTTGCCCATCTTGTAATTACAGGGTCAGGAGGAGATGGCAGACCAGCATCATGAAAATCTTTCTTGCGATCTTTGATTTTGATTGTTGCTGCCTTGATTGTTGCTATTATTTGATCAATATTTTTAAAATGAGCACGCACACGCATAGCGCAGTTATGTAGTAAGTGCGCAACGCAGGTGACATGCATCAAAGAAAGGTATAATTCCTTTAATGTCTTTCCAGCCAAAGACATCTACCGAACAACACCAGTCAAGAACAATGAACAATTCTCGCGTTTTATTTCAAGTTGTCGTAATATGTTATCCACAGTGTGCAGAATAATATTGCTATTAACATTGCTACCGTTGTCAAGTGGATGGCAATCAACGAGGAATGTCTGATTTGGGGCATCTAAGCTGCCCACAAGCACACTAATATGCTTTTGTTTAGCAACCTCTGCTTCATCCACAATTAAAAAAATTTTTTTGTCACGAAGTAATTCTTGAATTTGTTCTTCTTTTTGGGATGCTAATTTATCAACACATTCCCGGGCTGCCGTCTCCAAAGGCAATACTTTTCCCATCGTAGCAAACAGAGACTTTAAAGAAGGATGGTTCAGTTTATGAAATGGGATATCTGCAGCTAAGAATGAAGAGACAACCTGTACCTTGAAGTTTACTTGATCGAGTTGTAAAAAGATTTGCTTACTTTGGGATTTGCTCTTGGTCTCCAATTTTCTTTGGTGCTGCTTACTTTTTCGGTGGCTTTCCACAAAAAACTTTTTGTCGCATTTCACTAACACGTCGCAAAGGCTGCATCGCAAGTCGCGGGCAGGAGTTGCCGAAATCTCATCCGGATATTCCTGGCAAATTTGCCTAACTTTCGCTGTAGAAGATTTGGCTTGTTTAGGCATTCTTTGCTTTTCAAGCTACGACTTAAAAAGACCACGTGTAAACAGCGCAAAGGTTTTATAGGAATAGATTTAATTGTCTAACAATTATGTGTTTATGCATCAACAATGACGATGTCATGCATAATAAGTGCTATTTCCTTCTCAGTTACCGCACGCATTTTTACCATTGCAACTATTTGAGAAGTTTAAAATGAAATAAAACTGCGCATAAAATTTTAATAGCAGCTCAAAAATTCAAAAAATATAAAAAAAATCTAAATTTGTTCGTGTTTGTAAGGAAATTTTTGATGAAGACAATTTTGAGAAGTTTTGACTATATTTTGACTTATAAAATGTACCAAAACAGACTCCTAAAGACCTGAAACGAAGGCTAGTACACGTTTGATCATGTAACTAGGTCCTGAAAAACTTTTGATTTTATTGACTTTAGCGGACCCTAGAAATGACTCTATAACCATTATTAAAGAAGGCAAATAACAAAAACCTAATTTTGTTCAGATTTGAACTTGGCATATCCAAAACACTACAAACAAGCAATTCTTTTTTATTCAGCGAAGAAAAACGGTTATTTTTTTTGACCAGTGTAATTATGCACAAAAAAAAAGGACCTACAAAACCAATATCTATCTATTGGTAAATCAAGTTAACACTACAATGCCCAATGGAGTCAAAATGACTCCTTTGGATAGTTTGCTTGTGCATATCTTTTCACTTGCTTGCTTTCAGGGAAAAATCCTCCCGTGACTTTTCATCAATTGTTGGGCCTAACACTCTCTTGGAATGCCGTGAATTTTTGTCAGCTTTTAGAGCGATTTTGTTTAAATTTACCTCGAATACCCGAAGGAGTCCTTTTGACTCCCTGCATAGAGACGCTTTGAAAAGTAGTTCGAGTACAAAAGGCAATGATACTGTTTTTGTGTTCTGAAACAGAATTTCAATTTCAAAACAGCCATTTGTATTTTTGAAACAGCTTGATAGCTTCTCAGCTTTGAAGTATCTTTGCAATTGCTTTATCACTCTCTTATCAGTGGAATAGCATAGTTTGTTTGGTTGCGACATTGTGAGTAAATTTTTACTCTATTGTTTATTGTGTGTCCACAGTGCCCTATAGATAACGGATTATCACCTTTGTTTTGAATTGCTGTGCATGGCTCTGATGGCAAGCACAGCCCGATCGTAGCTGTGCTTCAGTTTGAAACTTGAAGGAGTCAATATTTGAATATGTCTACAAGACGAGGTCTGTGCTAACTGATATTCTTGACAACGTGTCTGAATATGGGCATGAAAGCTGCAGCCTTGATGCAGATGATGATTTCATACCAGCAGCAGATGAATCTAACTCTTCAAGTGAAGATGAGAATGTGAATGCAGCAAGAATGTAATGCGGTTGGAGTTGTAATGTCTCTATTTTTGTGTTTTTTCAAATTGCATTTGTTTTTGTGTTAGGTAACCGAGATCCAAGAACAAGCAGTTTCCAAAGTGATTTGAAATCTGATGAAGAGAATGGTGCAGTGTTGACTGCAAATGATGGCACTTAATGGAAGAAGGAAAAAGTAAAAGTGAGCAGTCCACAGGAAGACTTGCAAGTTATAATATTCTGAAGGAATGTCCTAGCCCTTCGAGTTACGAGCGTAGAAACATAAAGTCCTGCGAGTGCCTGGTTTTTATTTCTTGACAAGTTTATACTTGAACACATCCGTAAGTGCACGATCACTGATGCTCATAGACAAACCGAAAGCGAAGAATTTTGTCTGGCAAACAATGAATTGCTCGCATTCATTGTTGTCATGTACGCACGAGGAGTAATAGGTTCAAATGACGTGCCATATCATACTCTGTGGACTGAAAACTGGGGCGTGCCCTTGTATAAAAAACAATTTCAAGAAACCGTTTCAGCAAAATTTTACGTTTGCTTCGCTTTGACACAAAGTCGGATCGTTCTCAAAGCTTGAAAACAGATAGATTTCCTCTTTTTACGGTGGTGTGGAACAGGTTCATCGACAACTGTATTTCATGTTACACGCCTGGGGCTTTCATCACTGTTGATGAACAGCTTTTCCCTAGCAAATGTGAATGTCCATTCACTCAGTTCATGGTATCAAACCCTGACGAGCACGGACAAAAATATTGGCTGGATGTAGACAAAGATAGTAAGTAAGTGGTAAACGGGTTTCCAGACGTTGGCAGAGACGAGACTCGCTCTGGAGACGAACGTGTCTCCGACCAGGTTGTCATGCGGTTGTTGAAACCGTACCTCAACAAAGGGAGGAAAGTGACAACAGACAATTATTTTACCTCAATGAAGTTGGCCACGGAGTTGCAAAAATACAAAACCAGCTTACTGGGAGTAGTAAACAGAATCCGCAAGAAAGTACCTGCAGTGGTAAAGCACATGAAAGAGCCACTTTACTCCACCACGCTACATAAATCTGGTGATGCATCAATGACTCTTTATCAAGGTAAAACCAAAAGAAATGTGGCAATACTCAGCACCCTCCACCAAAACATCACCATTGCTGATAATGCCAAAAAGATACCAGAAAGTGTCAAAGCTTGCAATGATACAAAATATGGTGTTGATATTGTGGATCAAATGGCAAGGAAATACATGTTTAGAACTTCCACCTGAAGATAGCCTATTCATTCGTTCCAAAACACAGTGAACTTGGACGCTATAAATGCATGGATCGTTCACAAGACAGTCGCGAAGATAAACATACCCAAAAGAGTTTTTTTCTTCAGCAGTTGCCTCAAAACCTATTTGGGCCTCACATAGACGAAAGCAGCAACACTAAGAAAAGACGCTTGCAAGAAGAATCATTTGATGAAGGACGCAGTAAAATGACAAAATACTGCCAAGCGAAGGGTGAATGTAAGAAGAATCGCACATTAGGCACCTGTCATGAGTGTAGCAATTCACTGTGCAAAAAGTGTACTGCTAAAACCATGCGTTTGTGTGTGAAATGCTGTTCCTCACAATAATAAGTGTCCTTTTTCGGCATCCTGAGATTTTTTGCCTTTTTGTTTTGTTGGGTTGGTATTTGGGTATTCCCAATACAATAATCAATAGAAATATCAATAAGTAAGCTGTCTTATAAAGCTAATCTACAGCCATAATCACAGCAATGTTACATAAGAAATGGCAGAGAGCCAAAATGACTCCTTCGGGTATTCTAGGCAAATATAAATCCCAGGCATTCTAGTGTTAAATAACTTAATTACGATTTGTGATTGTTACTTGGGCTGTTTTAAAGCAAATAAAAAAGTTCCTATCAAATTGCTTTTGCTTTGTCATTTGAAAACTTTGTTGCCTAAACCAGTGGTTCTCAAACTTTTTGCGATGCGACGCATTTAAAAAAGCTTGCGAGACTTTGCGACGCACCAGACAGCATCCTACAGTTTAGTTTGCCGTACTGTGAGAAAAATGTGACCCATAATCTACATAAATAACTGCCCCTATGCTGCCGAGATTTTGGATTGGTCTGTCATCTTCAATTGTAAAATTACGCTCTTCTAAGTTTGTAATTCATTTTTCCTGTTTTCGTCCAACATACAACTGAATGCTTTATTCTTTATATATTTTTCGCCAATTAAGTTAAACTTCTGCAATTTGATTCTTGAATAACAATCAACCGTTACAACAGTGTATTAAAAACATTATTGTGAAAATGTCAGAAGAAAGTAAGAAAGGAATCTACGATCAGAGTTCTTTTGACGCAATAAAACCTAGACTTAATGGCACAAAACCAAAATATCCCGCGACGCCTTTGGAAAATTGAAACGACGCACCGGGGCGTCGCGACGCACAGTTTGAGATCCACAGGGCTAAACATTAATTTACAATCTACTGCTAACGACGGCTACTGCTGTTAATTTAACGTGGTGATCTTAAACTCTTGTGAGCTATAACTGCATGACCTTGACACGTTGCTTTGACAAAATCTCTCCACTTACACTGCTAGAATTAGAAATTACTGATATTTCAATTAACCTCTAAATAACTTCAGCTGTGCACTTCTTTCATGTACGAAATCGAAACTTGCTAAACATGGTGTGAGTGTTCCAAAGACACCATGCAATCATTAAAACCGATTTGATTTGCAATCAGCCCTTTTTCAAATGATAGTCGGACAATTCTAGAAAAAGATTTTGCCGACCAAATTACAGAAGTAAGTGAGTACGATCGTTTGCTGACAAATTTTAAGAAATCCATTTTCCTGGGGATTCTTTAAGTGGGAAGCGCAGATATGTAAAAATGGGGTAGTAAGCACAAAAATTTGATTACGGGAAAACGATAGCTTACCACGACCTGATTAAATTTCTTTTTGTTAGCTCGGTCAAACAGGGTTGACAAAGAGCGCAGCTACCACCAAAGATACAGTATAACATTTTAAAAAGTGGCATCATTTGTACATGAAAAAACTTTTATTTTTCTTTGTAATACACGCAGGTTAATATAAATTCACAAAATCAACAAAATTAAGGAGCTAGCCACTTCCGAAGATGTGGTATAACGCTTAAAAAGTCGAAGCATTAGCACATGTGTAAAACTTATAGCAAAATTTTTCTTAACAAGTTGCTATTACAAATGTACATAATCTAAAAAAAATTGCAGTGGAAAGAAAGTTAGGACCCATTTTGTATGACCCCTAAAAATGAGGTTATTTATACATGAATAAATCTTTGTTGTTACTGTTCAATGCAGGTTGTTTATTACAAATTTACAAATTTTGATAAAAATATTGGGTACATTAAGGGACTAAATACCCCCCAAAACCCAGTGTGATCCCTAAAAAGTGGGCTTATTGGTACAAAAACAAAACAAAACTTTGTTTTTGTCGGTAAACACGAACTACTTATTGCTGATTCACAAACTCAAACAGAAAAGTCAGGTGGAATCGGGGTAGTGGTCTGTTTTGCTTGTGACTCCCTCGAAATAGAGTCATTAGTGTATTTGGTAATTGTCAAAATTCAACAGCAAATCTGGTTTACTGGGGTTAATGGTCTTTTTCACTTGTGACCTACCCAAAATAGGGTCATTAATACATGCATAGAAGTGTGGCGTTTCCACTATACATACACTGCTTATTGTCAATTGGTGAGATCTAACTTAAAATTCTGATTTGTCGGGGAGTAGTGGTTCTTTTTTGCTAATAAACCCCTTAATTGTGGCGTTGGTCCATAAATAAAAACATGATATTTCGACAATACATAGATTATAAGTGGATAAACTACCAAATTAACAAAAATTGTAGTTTGGTAGATAGTAGTGGTCCTTTTCGCTTATGACTTGTCGGATAAAAATAGGGTCATTAGGGCATAAAGTGTTTTTTAACGATATTGTTTATTGCCAACTGATAAAAAATTTAAGAAAAAATTGTGGTTTAATGAGAGTAGTGATCGCTTTTCACTTATGACTTGTCTAAAATGGGTTTATTACTGATCATAAATCAACTAGTGACCATAAAGTTTTGCGTTTCAGCTATACAATGATTGCTTAAAGTTAATTCACAAAATCTAGCAAAATTTCTGGCGAAGCGATTAATTTAATAATAGTACTGCAGCTTGAAGCCATCGCTTATGCGAATCTAGTGACCTGCAATTGCTGGAAAAAAAAGTATCTATTTTCAAGACTATTTCCCATTGAAAAGCTTTTTTCAGATCAAAGACAAAGAGAAAAATGACCTTGCAGCCCTCGTGTGAAGAATATTCTGCGAATAGTACACTGCTTTTTTCTCGATAAACTCATTGTTCTTTTCACAACATTTATCATCGGAATTACGAAACGTTTGCTGAATATCGCGAAGTAAGCGAGAATCAATGTGCTTAATTCATTGCCAAAAACACCAAGGTTTGACAAAATTTTTGCTATGGTTTTAGGACCTTTTCTCATTGAAATATTTATTTTTGAAGCAATTCGAAGGCTTATGGCGGAGTCAGCAGGATTTTAAACGAGGGAGGATTTTTGGTTAAAGACTTTATGAACTCAACTTAAAGATTGCAAAATGCTTCACAAATGCTGGTCTAAGTACCTCAATCTCCTGTAAAATCCCTTACGAATCCGGCTGCTGATGTAACGCAGCAGAAAAATAGGATATTATGTGGCTTGAAGAAAAGAAAACACTGAATAAATTCTTTATCATAATTGCTCCAGCTTCCTCCGAAGACGTGACTGATCTTTTGAGTAAAATCGTTCGCTTTATTATAATCTAAAATGCTCTGATTTTAATACTGCGCAATATTGAAATTAAATAATGAAACTGAGTTTGATAGTGTAATTAAAGGCAGCAATGATGATATGGAGCCTGAAAAGTAAATTTTGACTGGATTTATACATCGTCCATATTGTGAATTTTTTCATTTTTTTTTCATATAAATTTATGCACTTTTGCATGTGCCAAATGGACTTTTGCTTGTTTTCACGTAATTAGGCTAATCAAAGCCAAGACTTAAAACGCATTGACACTTCATTTATGTGTATGAGCTCACACTCTGTCTGCATGGTTTTAGCCAGATTGAGTTACGACGACGGGCAGACTGTTCGAGAATTACACAATCCTGGTTCAACTACCACCTATACACCTAGGCTGCGTTTTCGTATCCTTGGATAAGATATTTCACGGTAGTTGTATATGCTTGGTGGATTTCCTACAACAAAATGAACAAGGGGTTAGAAAAATCAATCGCAAAAAATGATTACTTCTACGCGAGTAGAGTCTTGTGGATTTGTCATAGGCGTAGCGCCTTGGCCACTTTCTCGTGACAAGAGGATAAAGACGCAGAAGCGAAAACAAAATTGTAAACAAAGACCCCAAAATCTTCTCCTCAAACACACACTGTGCATATTTGGTTTATTCAGAACCGAAAAACTTATTGTCTTACCTTTTATGATTTTTATAATATTGGTCTTTCCAGCTTCATACTTTTTTACCTGTTTGCTGTCTGGAGCCATGTCGCTGACTATTTTTGAAAATCTATCGCATATACTATAAATAGTCTTTTGCTTTTTGCATCAAGATCTACAAACTTAGTCTCAGCGTAAATACCTTTGTCTATCTCATCGCGTCTTTTCACAAAAAACCACTAGTTCTATGAGTCTCACAGACAGCTGTATAATTCTTCCTGCGATTCTCTGATATATCATGTCTCGTTAGATTGTGTTTTCCGACTCCAGCTACATTAATATCTATTGTACAAGAACAGCATTCAACAAACTCATTATCTTTACGACTCCTAGAAATAAATGGGTTATTTTTCAGCCACATCTGTTAAATGTGGTGATGTACTTTTTCCTTTTAGCTACCGGTAACTGATTTACAGATCTTTGTTTCAGCTGATCATCTTTAACGCGTTTTTCTCCTAAAGAAGCGATTTTAAAAAACCACAATGCTCTCAAAACAGTTGTGATGCTGGCGGCGAAACTAAAACCTATTGTTGCTTGTCAATGGTTAACAATGAATGCTGATGTGTTGACAAAAGACATTATTATTTTCGACAAAAACACTGTAGAGAGCCAAAAGGTATACTACAAAAAACTAACCACAACAATATCTTGAAAAATTGATAATTTTGTTTTTCGAAACGAAAAATTTTGAGCTAAATCGGGAGATTTTTAGTTTAAATCGAGAATTGGGAGAAAATCTCCAAAATGGAAAACTCCCGACGAAATCGAAAAACTTGACAGGCCTGGAACGAGAGAATTGCGCTAAATGTTTGATGAAAGTGGTAGTTCAAAGCTGTATTTTTTTCACAGATATGTCAAAGCAAATTGTTGCTGCGACCAGTTGATCTCCAAAAAAGTTGTGTGGAAAGCAAAAATTTTACTCTTGTGTGATTGATCTTCAAATGTATAAAATTGTTCTTTCTGTTTGTTTGAAGAGCAAAATTTTCGCTGTCGCGTGGATTATCTCCGATAAATAAAGAAAACAAAATCTTTAAGCTCCAATATCTACTCAAAATTGCATCCACGCACAAAATTTGCAGGAAAAATTGCGTAATAAATTTTCTAAAAATAGCTCAAAGTACCATAATTTACAACTTTTCAGTACTTTATGAAGCTACCCTAAGTTGTAAAAAAGTTAAAAAAAGTTGTCCGAGTTATTATTAGAGCGGAAATATACAGCTCCAGTTATGAAGAAAGGCAAGCAATTTTGACAGTGTTTTTAACGATCAGATTATATGAAGCCAATGTCGATTTTATGAAATAAACTACAATTAGAAAAAGGGATCAGGAACAAAATATGTTCGACGTTGTGAGATTTGGTTAATCAGTTGTCGAGTACTTCATGTGTGCGTAAGGTAAACATAGAATTTGATGGAAGTCAAAGTCGGATCCTGGAACGCGTAGCCAAAACAAAACTTATTCTGGGAAGAGCAATGTTTACCGGCGATTTTTGATATTTTGGAAGGAGCAGGCTAAAAGAAACTTTGATTACAATTTACAAACGATTTTAGAAAACTGAATTAAATAATTCGGTTTTTCTACTCCGGTAATTCCCGAATTTTTCGAACCGGTGGGCTACTAAAAGATAATACAACACAGCCTTGGACCACTATCTCCAATCTTCCCACACGTAAGCTGTAGCACTTCAAAAAACAATTACATCTATGTTACTAATTTAACTTGGGCTGCAACGTCTACAAAGACTTTGATATTCAATAAAAATTCTACTCTATGTGTGCAATGCCAAAAAGCAAGATGTATTGGAATTTTAATTTGATCGATCCTCACAACCGTTACTGTAGCCTTATTCATAAGCTCTGAACCTTACTAGCAGCTAGCCTTGTTTGTGCAACAGTATTGTACTATAAACCAACGCAGTAATGCCTATTGTTAAAAAGGACAGAAAGACTCACACTTTTGAAGTAATGCAAGAGGCCAGCGATGCACTTTGAGCAAACAGCAGACAGTGACAATGTTTCGACCTATCAGGTCTTTTCAGTGCAGTTGCTTACACTTTGTTATGATTGTGGACTATACAGCACTCGCAAATAGCAAAAAAATTGTTACAATCAAAAAACTAAAATTGGATCACTAATTTCATCTTAGCAGCAATGCAAAAGGCTAGGACAAAAACTGAGCTCAGATTAATCAGCAATTTCTTGCAATTTAAAGCTTGAAAGATGGGTGCGTAGCTAAAAGCAAATACTTCACTTGCTGTTGCGATGGTATGGCAGAAGCCAAAGAACCACCAAGCTGACAATGACAATTGTTATTTTTGCCTCAAGAAAGTGTCTAGCTTTTCGAAAATAAAGCAAATCGCCAATATCCTATGCATATTGTCCGTTGTCCAGCTTTTATAAAACTAATATAATTTCGGTAGAGAGGTGACTTTTAGTATCCAAGTTGTTATTATTGCTACAAGCAATACACCGTTGAACATAACAATATATTATATTTAGCACCGTTGAACATAACAATACAATAACGTTTACGATAACGTTACACCGTTGAACATAACAATACATTAACGTTTGAATTTGCTAAATACAGGGTGATTCAAAAGTGACTCCTTATTTTAAAATACTTACAATTTATTCAAATCCCATAATATGTTTCTCAATTTTTGTGTGTATGTTACTTAACGTGTGGCAATTCAATCTATGCTCTTGTTTTCTTTTCAGATCTGTTATGTGAATTTGTTTGAAATTTCAAAGCCCTACAAAAATGGCTGGACTATGGCTTACTATACAAGAACGTGCCCAGATAGTTGCACGTCACGACGTTTGGAGGGCTATTGTTTAAGTGCGAAGATGGTGGAGAACCATTAACGGAAGACATGCTCAAATTGACCCAAAGACGATAAAGGATTGTCATGCAAAACTCATGACTACAGAATCTGTGACTGATATTCAAAGAAGCGGACGCCCTTCCAAATTCAGAGACCATGAGGTAGTGCAAATTGTTCAAGAAATGTTTACCCGTAGCCCGCGAAAGTCAATTCGACAAGCAGCAAGAGGAAGTGGGCTCACCTTTCGCTATGTATGTAATGAGTTTAAATGGCTTAAATAGCTTAATGAGCTTAAATGGCGTGCTTAGAAGCCGCACTACTGCCAAGTACTTTCGGCCGAAGACTGCGACATTCGTATGGAGTTTAGAGAGATGATGTCGGCTTGGTTTAGAGATTGGCCGCATCTCTTAAAAAATATTCTCTGGAGTGATGAAACTGTATTCCCCATAAATACGTTTGTAAACCGTCATAACTGCCATTACTGAGCTGGAGATTATCCTCGTGTTACCAGTGAAAAAATGAAGAATCAACTCAAGAAAACGGTATGGTGTGGGATGACTTCGAATAGGATTGTGGGTCCTTTCATCCTTCATGATACCATGAAGCCGAAAGGTATCTCACTATGCTGAGAGATGAAGTTTGGCCAATTATCAGTGCTTGGAATAATATTGAAAATTTAATTTTCCAGCAAGATGGAGCTTTTCCACACTTTGCTATTGTTGTTCGTGAATGGCTGAATGCCCAATTTTCTGGAAAATGGATGGGTCGTCGTGGTTCACACAAATGACCAGCCAGAAGTCCTGACTTAACACCCTGGGACTTTTTTCTTTGGGGTTAGTTGAAAGAGCGTCTACTCAACCGAGCCAAGAAATTCGGAAGAACTTGAAGAGAGAATACATGAAGTTATGAGTTCCATCCCGCACGAGTTTTTGTGAAACTAGTTAATGCGGTTCATGGTCGACTTGAGAAACTGGTGACGGATAATGGTGATCATATTTTAAATAAAAGTCAATGCAATATACTTTTTTCTCATATTCATTAATTGCAGAAATTACGCTTTAAAAATAAATTGTAGTTGTTTTAGAATAGAGAGTTACTTTCGAAGTACATGTGTATTGCATTGTTATGCTCAACGGTGTATTGCGAGTAGCAATAACAACAACTTCTATAAAACTGTCTCACATATAGATATTTCATCTTTTCTTTCACCTGTACCTCCAACTGGTGAATTTATAACTTTCACTGAATTAAGCACTCTGACTGATACATCAAAAAGCAAATTTGAAGGCTTTGCACAAAATAGGTCTCCTCATTTTCTCTTACTTGTAAAAAATTTGGTGTTAAACGATACGGCAGAAGTTCTTGGATCTAGCTCCTCCCACCAGAAGTTTAGTTACATTTTCACATTTTCGCTTTACGTCATAACAAGTTTTCCATATATGATGCGATGCAGGCTAGTGCGTGCTTTGCATTGAGGTCTACTAACTCATCAGTAAACTTGTTTGTGAACACCCACAGAGCTGGATTCTCGGTCAAAATTTTCGAGATCGAGACGAGACCTTGACATTGTAAGACCGAGACTTTTAGCAAAAAATCGAGAAAAGAGAGACTTGAACGTGCCGAGACGGAGACGAGAAACGAGACTGTTGAAACCAAACGTTCACAAAATGTCGCGAATATTTTCAACACTAAATTTTGAACATTCCGATGAATTTCCGAACACGTTGCAATACACCAGGCTATGAGCTATTTAATAAGGAACAAGCTATTTGACAAAAAATACGTGAAAATATTTGGTTGGCAACTAAGTTCTTGCCGTTTTTTAAACATATTGTGTTTTGAAAATTTATTTGTTATATCTTAGTTATTTTGGTTTTGGTGCAAGTTATTTCAATTTATATATTTTTAGATAATCAAAATGGAATGTCTAGTTGAAAAAAAATGTGCACTTTCGATACCTTCTTCTTTTTGCATTTAATCGAGGTTTTGCTGCTGCAAAAGCTGCTCGTGACATTTGTGTTGTGTATGGGGAAAATGCAATGGTCGAAAGAACCGCTTGTTACTGGTTTGCTAAGTTCAAAGAAAATTTTGATCTCAAAGACGCACCTCGTTCTGGCCGATGTCATTGATTAAATAGTTCTGATTTTTCTTTTAAAAATGTATTAAAAAAACGTATAAAAATGTTAATGGATTAAAAAACGGCAAGAACTTAGTTGCCAAACCATATTTATATATCGTGATACACGCATTCACCATAGCGTTACTGTATGTAAAGCTGTTCTTTTCGGTATAAGTTAAATTTAATGTGGGTTTTACTGTAAAGCAAAACTGTCGGAAATTTGGCTTATTTTATTCAATTTTAAAACGAATCTTTAAATATGGCCGAGACATGCCCATTTTTCAAGATTTCAAGGTGCCGAGACGAGACCGAAACCGAGACCGAGACTTCAGACCTTCGAGACTGAGACTTTGAAAAATAGTGTCTCGAGACTGTCTTGAGACACTACAACTGTGCACACCTAGCAGCATAATAAAGGCTGCGAAGAGTATGCATCCAGTTTAACAGAGCGAGAAGGAAGTTGGCTATTATTTTCTAATGTCAATATAAAACCATCAATAACTCTACCTCAGTTTCATTGAATCATAACATGGCAAAGCAAAACTTCTACCACATGTTTTAAGGTACCACGATTGCAATTGGCAGGTATTGTAGTCTCTCTTTTGATGGGAAATCCTCCAGGTTACCCCAACCACATTGTTTATGCCTATGAAGCAATAGAATTGAAAAATGATTTCAAGGGAAAAGTTTGGCACCACAGATGGGAATATATTGTCAGGGATGAGCAGAGGAACGCTTTTTGAAGCCAAAGTGCCTCTGCATTGCTTTCCGAGATGCGTTGAAAGGTAGTGTAGCGGTTCTTAACACGAATTTTGTGTTACAGTGTTTTTGATTTTTATCTACGATCACTTCATTTTTTATGGCTTTTTGTGGAACTTTGGTTGATATTTTGGCTTGCGCAGAATAGTTAATCAATGCACATTTAAAGGTTCTGATTTTGCTTTTAGCATATTTTGGAATAGTTGAAATTATTTGAATTTGCTTTACCCGTATTCAGTTGATTTAGTTGGCTGAATTACAATTTGTGTTAATTGTGCTCATTTTGGTTCAGTAAAAATTTGTTTCTGTTCAGTTTAGATCGTTAATAAATGGATTCATTCTTTTGAGTAATCTTAAATTGTTCAATGTTTCTGGTCATCGAATAGCAACAACAATCATCATCATCGTTTTCATAATACGATCGCCTATTACCTAAACTGGTAATCACTATTTGTGGCCCCAGACGTTCCGCCGCAGGCAGCTCTACAGAAACACCACCGTTTTTTGACCAAAAAGCGTAAAAAAGCGCCGCTACTTTTGCAAAACTGCCTTGTCGCTTCGCTCATTTACTGACGCAAAGTTTTATGATTTTCACCCCAAAAAGATCTCCTGCAGATAAATTGTAAGGTTATTTTTTGGATCTCATAAATGGACCTTTTTCCAGAACACATAGCGGCGAGTTTTTACTGCTATGTGCAGCCAAACATTACTCAATGCGTTGCGCTTTTCAATACAAAGCAGTGCTAGGCAAAAGTTTAAATCGCTTTCCAAACAAGTATTTTTGAACTCAAAAAAGTTCTAAGCTAGAATTGTACGTCACGTAAACAACTTAAGTTCATTTTAAGTAGGTTTGGTTAATTTGTAGGCTTTTTTAACAATATTAAAGCAAATATAATGCGGTTATTTAAGCTGTTGAAGATTATTTGCTGTGAGACGCGGTGCTGGTCGTCAAAAGCTTCACAGGCACTCAGACGGCATTGCTAATAAAGTTTTACATCATTGCAACTGCGTTACAGCTACTGGTTGTAGGCTATAGGTCAAGCAGCTACCTTTAAAGAAACCTGTGTTGATTACCATCAGCAGCTGCTGGTTCTGAGAATCTCAGCAAATGTTGGTAGTTATATTAAGAATTTTACTATTATGAGTTAAGTCTATAACTACATTTACTGAACAGAAAATCACACTTTACCATAAGCCTAATCAATCTGATAACGATTATTTTAGTTTTCAAGAGATGGTTCAGCAGATATTGATATCCGAATTAAAATATTGTGCAGATTGAATAACCTGCTTAGATGTTGAATTCGAGTTTGGGCTTAAAGTTTGCTAGATAATAAATTTTCCAATGCACCAAAATGTTTGGATTTATTTTGAATTTCCCGTGTTTCACCAGGGGTAGAAAAGTAAGGCTGCTCACCCAGCATGTCGTAAGAGACAACTTTTGGATACCATCCTATGTTTATTAAGGTTAAGAACCCCTGATGTCTAAAAAATGAGGTTGAAGGTAAACAAGGGCATGCTCTTTGTAAAACACAAAAGCTCCAAAAACACCTCATGAAAAAATTTCTTAAAGACTTGGCCCCCAGTCCCCGGTAACTCCTAAAAAGATAGAGGGTACAAAAAATCACCGGGTTACAAAAATTTGAGGTAAGATTTGGAAGGTGGAATGTTGAAAGTTTTTGTGAAAGAGGTACGGAAGTAATGCAAGAGGCTAGCGATGCACTTAGCAAAACTGCAGACAGTGACACTGTTTCGACCTATCAGGTCTCTTCAGTGCAGTTGGTGACCGACAAGAAGCTAGAGGTTTTTAATAAAGCATAGCTTAGCTCGCCACACTTGCGGGATCTATACTAGATCCACTTGGTGAAGGTCTGTCAGTACTCTGCGAAGCCGTATCACTGGTGAATGAGTGGCGGTTGTCGCAGGTGCACTAAGTCTAGCAACTGCTAAAACAATAGTGCTGTCACAGCCTAGTGGTCACAAGGTCTCACATGTATAGTAATGTAAGAGGCTAGCGATGCACTTAACAAAGCTTAGCACTGTTTCGACCAATCAGATCTCTTCAGTGCAATTGGTGACCGACAAGAAGCTAGAGGTTTTTGATAAAGCATAGCTTAGACCGCCACACTTGCGGGATCTATACTAGATTCACTTGGTGGAAGGTCTAATAGATCCCGCAAGTGTGGCGGTCTAAGCTATGCTTTATTAAAAACCTCTAGCTTCTTGTCGGTCACCAACTGCACTGAAGAGACCTGATAGGTCGAAACAGTGTCACTGTCTGCAGTTTTGCTAGGTACGAAAGTGTTTGAACAGTTATGAAAGAGAAAAGTGGATATTTGTTGTCTACAAGAAGGAGAGGGCAAGGAGCTCGATTTGTTGGTATAAAAGATAGAAAATATGTGCTGTGGTGATCTGGAAATAATGATGAAATAAGAAGTGTTGGAATTTTAGTAAAAAAAGAACTTTGCGAAAAAGTCATAGAAGCCCGAAGAAAAAGTGACAGAGTGATGGCAATGGTGATGGTTTTTGAGGAGGAAGTTATAAGAGCCATATGTGCGTATGCTCCCCTGGTTGGAAGATCAGAGTCGAGAAAGATCAATTTTGTAACGACATGGCAAGTGAGTTGGATTTGCAAAACCCTGGCAAAATGGTTCTTGGTGTCGGAGACTTCAACGGAAATATTGTGGGACGGACTGATAATTTTTGAGGATGTGCAAAGTGGGTATGAAATTGGCAAAACAAATGTTGAGGGATGAAGACTACTCCAGTTTTGTGGGGAAAAGGAGTTGTGTGTAGCAAACACATGGTTTGAAAAGAAGGAGTAGGGAAAAATAACATACAGTATTGGTGGAAATAAAACTGAGATTGATTTTGTATTGGCTGATAAAATAACAGAAAATATTTAAAAGATGTGAAAGCCATTTTCTGGGAGTTGCAACTGAAATTATGCCAATGAACAAAAAAATGTAAATCGGACAGCTTTTTTATGCTTTGAACTATCTACATGCATGTCTAGGCTAAGTTTGCCTTTATTTGCTACAGAAACAAAAGTTTCGTAGCCACAAGTAATGCATTCTGCTTCGAACTTATCTCGCCCTTTTCTAAAAATGAATACTTCTGTTGAAGTTCTTCAGTAAACTTTGATTTTCTTTTTGGCATACCGTATTTACGTTTTAGCTTTTTGTCTTATTTTTCAAAAATCACAGCAATGATAATTATAAACAGTTCAACTAAAAATATTGTTTGATTTGTTAAACTAAAATAAGTAGGTACCGAAATGGTTTCTTTGAAATTAGGTCAATCGATCAGAACAACAAAGCAAAATTTATCTCCGTATCTCTGCTGCGTAAAATACAAGAAATGCAGTTTGGGAACTTACCGGTATTTGTACCGTTTCCATGTAATCTTACTCTTTCAAACCTAAAGCAACAGTGAGTCTGAGGTAGACCGTTAGGAAACTCCCTTTTATCATTCCTTACCAGTTGAACTTATCATCACTTGAACTAATTTTCAGTGATATAATTTTTTAATAACAGGGTAAACGTAAAAAGGGAATTTTTGAACAACTTTGGATGACCAAATTAGTTTTTATTAAAAAGGAGGACAAAAAAGGCATTTTTAAACATCCTCGGTGGATCAATTACTTTTTATCAAAAAGGAGGACGTGTCCTTTGAAAAAGGGGACGTATGGTCACCCCAGCCAAGAGTGCAACCAAAATTTTGTTGCTGTATGACGGTCTCAAGCGAGAAATCGGGATTAGGGGGCCCACGCCATGGCCTTTCTCGTTGGTCTCAGCAGCACTACTTCTTAAAAATTAATTTCCAAAAAAAATAATAATTAAACAATTGTGACCAAAATTGGCAAAATCAACGCCAAATGATCTTTGATATTTGAATTTGACTAGGAAAATTCCTCAACATTCTGTTAAAAATATTCTGCTCCTTTCTTCTTTAGCGAATCGTGGCTGCGCTACTGCTGTTAGTCATTTTCTTTCAATTTTTTGCTTAATTCTCTGGTCTTGATAGCTTTTTTGTAGAGGTGCGTAGAACATTTATGCTTAGACCTTTTTTGAAGCTACCAGTGCTACTGGTATTCATGCATTTCTACCACAATCGTGCAGCGGGCCATGATAAATTCTGCCGAATGGTTTTAGGTAATCCACTACTACTCGGAACACTTGTAGACTGAATAAAATAATGATTAGACTAGGCGTACATGTTCATCTCAATAATGAAAAAGTTAAATATCGCAATCTACTGCCGATTGCTCGTACTGATAATTCTTTGCATAGGTGGAAAGCCAATATTGGCATCCAAAAAGGCTTGAGCCCATGGTGTTAAAGTACTTGTGCTCTCCGCCAAGTACTGTTGCATCAGAGGACCGTTTGGCTCTGCAGGTCCAATTTACAGCAATAATAGAAATTCACTGACACCACACAACGCAGAATTATCGCTTTTTATTATGCTAATTTGTAAGTACTTATCAATATTATTTAAAAAGTGTTTTATATTCAACCCTTTGTCCGTTACTCTTTTCTAATGCAAGGCCGACTTTAATTAGTAGGTTTTCGTATTTTTTTGAAATGTATAAAGCATATTTTTCAGGAATTAAAGCAATTTTTTGGTACCAGAAAATCTTTTTTATAAAATTTTCTTTTGTTTGGTTAAAATCAATTGCTATCAATTCGATCTTGGTTTATTGCATCCAGGAAAAATTTTTGCACAACTTATGTTTTAGGTTTTCTATTTCCTAATGTTTTACCACTTATGAGCACTTTTTATTTAGATTTAGTTTCGTTTGTTTACATTTTATTTAATTAAAAAAATACTAAACTTTGTATATGTACATTTAAACAAACAAAGGTAAATAAGCTTTTAGGGCTACTGCTTTAATAATTCATTAAAAACCCGAGAATATTTAGCAATGGCGTATTGCAAGAGCAACTTTTTTTTGGAGAGAAGTGGGAGCATTTTATAAAGGTAAAACCTTTTTATATTGAAAAATAACTTTTCGAAACCAAAAATTTAGCCTAATTTGGACGACAATTTGGCGTAAAAATCATTTTTGTTCCACAAAAGGCATGAAAACCTGCATTTTTGCTACTTTTATACAATTGTAGGAACATTGCTCTTGATCACCCCTAAAATACTCCACTGATAATCAATTAGTTAACTGTAAATCTATAAAGTAAAAATATTTCACACAGGCATTTTTAAAAATAGATACTGGCATTATTGGAATTTGGCAAAAATTGGCTATATTTATTGGTTTATAACTCAAAGTGTTCGTGACAAAATATTAAAAATCCAAACCAAAAATAGTTTTAATAGTTACTATTAGGTGTCCGGCTGGATACCACTTGCGATCCGGCTGGATACCGGATACCAAATAGTTACCGGATATCCGTCACAGCCCTAATAATTACGTGTTATACAAGATCAAATGCTTTGAAACACCATACAGTGTTATAGGCCTACTCGGGTCCGGAAAAATTGGATGAGAAGCATAGTCATTTTTGCCTCCTAGCTACCCTTATATAAGGAAAAGAGTACATGATACCTAGCCATAAACTTATAGCCATGCACCTTTTACCTTTCGCCATAAAGTTTGACGAAAAGTGACAGAAAACAACAGGCCTGTGTGAAAACGTATCATATGCGTAAAAATTATTTTATTCCAAAATAGTTTCATTCGTCTACCGGTATCAGTAAAAATACTTGAAGAAGGTCAAGCCTCTTTTGCTCTTCTGGCCACGCGTACGCAGGAAACAAAGTACATAAGGCCTAGACAAGTACTTGAAGTTCAAAATGTAAACGCAAAATGGAGTGCACGAAGTTCTAAAACACTGTTCACGACTTAATAACTGATTTTTTATTGGCGAAAGTTATCACCATTTTAAGGCCATCCCCATACTTTAATGTTAAAAATGTCTCCGTAAGTTACACCGTTTAAAAATTAGAGAGATCGCGATGACGGCAATAGTGGCTAAGACTAGTCTTTCCGTAGCGTTTTTGACTTGATTCCGTTTTAATACTTTCAGTGCCTCGAGTTTTTTTGAAAATAGTAAGACTGCCAGTAATCGATCGATTAAAATTGACAATAATTATAAAAACATTAATATTCCATCATGTCAGTATTTTACGCCGTTGAAACAGAAATTTCCTCAAGATCCCAAATATACTCATCTTCAAACAAAAATCGTTTTCTAATATGCAAATTTTAAGCGAATTAACATCCTACTTGGTATTGAAATATCTTGGATATCTAGTGTCTTGCCTTTGAAAAGTTTTAGAGCGTTTATTTCAGGATCAATTTTTTTGGAAATGGCAGTAGATGATGCCAAAGAATCATACTTCGCAAGAAAAATAGTCTAATAGCACTATAAGACTAAGTTTTTCTACAATTTGGAATTTTCTGATACCTCTTCCTAAAGCTGTTGACAATTTTTTGGCCCAGGACAAAAAATTGTGTATTGAACCGGTGATGTTGATGAATCAACTCGTAAAATGAATTTTGTTTCCAACTATATAGTGTTTCATATCTCTGGAAAGAAAATTTCTTGAAAAATCTTAACAATATATTGTTTGATAGGAATATTTGATTGCTAAGAATAATGCAAAATCATCTTTAACCTTTTCTTTGTAGTGGGAGGAACCAAAACTTCATTTACAATAACCTTTCTTAAGATATGTCCAAAAAGTAATACTTCGCTTTTATCACCAAGGAAACCTAATACAACTACATTCAATTAACCATTAGATGGTTGCAAAGTGTTTTAATATATCAAAAAGATGCAGTTTTTTAAAAGTTTGAATATTCTGAGACCCATCACTCAAATTTTGGGGGTACTAAAAAAATCTAACGCACCATTTTTATCGGTAAACATCAAATCACCCTTAGCCTAAATCACTTAACATAATGAATTTTTGAAATTCCATTTCATGAAAATTTACATGATATTTAGTTGGAAAGAAATGTTTTCTTTAAACGTGGAACAGTGCCATATTTAAGCCGTCTCTTTTCTGTAGGGAGAACTAGTGTTGCGCCAGCTATAAAAGCTACCAGAGACCTGAAGTGTGGATGATCTTTTTTGAATTTTCCCGCTATGTAGCGTAAAAAATCATGCTTTCGAGGAAAAGCAGTCAAAAATCACCAAAGGATAGAGTTTTTCCACAATTTTTAATTTTGTGAAGCCCAGCAGCCAAATTTTTTGCGTCTTTAGGGGTATTAGAATCTAGTGCATCTACTCTATTTATCAATCGTTACAATGCAACTCTTAGCCTATACCACCTAATACTGCCTCTCTTTGAAGAGTGATTTTTTAGATTTAAATGATATGCTGTTTAAATAGATTATTTGGTTGTTAACCGTTAAACATAAGTAACTTTTCTCTACCCCTTATTGTTGAGGGAGAACAAATTTTGATTTACAATAGCCTACCTTTCAAAATCAATAAAAAGTACGTAGTTAACATCATCTTTTTAATGACTTGATACAAAGCGAGAGAAGTGTAGTTTAAACGTATAAAAGTGTTTTAAGATTATTAAAGGGTATATCTTTTTTTTGCAATGAGCAGTTTTCTTAGGCCTAACACTAAAACTCTGGAGTTTTTGACCGATAGCAAACTTAGTTTAAGCTTTATCATGGAAGCCAGCCTTCTTATCAATCAAAACCTAAACTAAAGTACATCATAAGATACATTTTTGAAAAGGAAATTTCTTCAACTTTCAGAAAATTTGCAGCTTGAAATCAATATTTTATTGCTAAAACTGAAGCAGAACCATCTCGCTACCCTCCTTTTTTGTTGGGGGTACCAAATTTTTACCTCGGACACCTTACAAATTTTTACCTTACAAAATCTATAAAAATAGTTTAGTATGCACCAGCTCTGTGAAAATTTGAAAAATGGCAAGGAAAAGAGTAATACAAGCAAATAAAAATGTTTTCAAACTTGAAAAAAGCATACTTTTTCTGCAATTGGCAATATTTAAGGTTCCATTCCCAAATTTTGTGTTTTTAGCCAGTCCAGAAGATAAGTTCGGCTTAATGCATGTACCATGTTTCATCAGTTGTTATAGTAAACTCTCAGTCTAAAACATCGATCAATATATATTCTTAAATTGGAAATTTTTTCAACTTATAGATGATATGCAATTCGACACTAATATTTGATTGAAAACGATAAAACAGAATCATCTTTACCTCCTTTTTTTTGTCGGTGGATCACCAATATTTTGGATTGGAGTTGGCTAATAAAAATTTTTGGAGACCTCATTTTGTGATAAATTTTTTGAAAATTTAAATAGATAATGCCAAAGAACCATGCTTTCGAGGAAAATTAGTTGGAAGATATCAGAGGGCTTAGGGTTTTTGAAAATTGCATTTTTGTAAAGTTTAGCAAACCCAATTTTGAGCGTTTTTGACCTGTGCTAAACACAATTTAGGCTTACAGCATCTACCAATTTCATAAGTCTTTATACGACAACTCTTTGCCTAAACTATAAAACAATATACATTTTTGGAAGGAAAATTTCGTCAACTTTTAGATGATATGTGGTTTAAAAGAAATATTATGTCGCTAAAGATGATGCAGAACCATCTTTACCACTCTCATTTTTTTAGGGGAATACCGATTTTATACTTGAAGTAGGTTACCTACCAAAAATTTTAGAAACTTTATTTTTCAATAATTTTTTTTAAAAACTTCATCAAATAATGCCAAAGAACCATGATTTTGAGGGTAAATGGTTGCAATGTGCCAAAAAATTTACTTTTTTTAAAAATTGCAAGTTTTTTTAGGTGTAGAGGAAAATTTTTTAACCGAAAAAGTGGAAAATGATGCTTGACAATCAAAATTTGATTGGCTATTATAAAACAATCTTTTGTCAAAAGTATTTAGAGTTACATATTTCTGAATAAAAAATTTCCTAACTTTTCCAACGCTATTAGTTGTTAGCTCTTTGTCATATTTGTTATGTGTCAAACTTACCTATTTTTGTTCAGGGGACAACTTTTTGAGAAAATAAAAAGTTACACCACAGATTCTAAAGTTCAAGTTTTGTGGAATAAAAACAAATATTCAAGATACAAATTATATCTCAATGGCAATGGCTTGAAATAACCTTTAAATATAAAAAAGTTTGGAAAATCAGTTGAAAAATAAGGTCATAAATCAATTTTGAAAGCAAACAAAATTTATACATTTTTGGGAAAAGGCTATACCGTATCTATACTATATATAAAGCGCAATTTTGTCTGTGAGTCTGTCTGTTTTAACTCTTTTGAAACTGCTAGAGGTACAAGCATCAAACTTGGCACGATTAATCACCACCTCCTAATGAGTGTGATAAAGGGGGTTCGTGACGTCGTCATGACATTATAATCAAAAATTTTTTTTTGAATTTGCATTACTTGACAGAGGACTACCGCTTTTTGCTTAAACGAAAACCAGCTCCCGACTTATCACATTACATAAACGTTTGTTTGGGGTCTAAAATGACATCACAATCAACGATTTATTGCACAATCTGGTTTTTGTTCTTTTGCAAAAAGTACTGATCACGCAAACGCGATAAAACGCTGTTTCAGGAGATATTATTAAGGTGCTTTTGATAAAAACAACTTTACAACAATTAAAGCATATTTTACAATGCTTTGAACAATTTTTTATTTAAGCATTTAAAGCCCTCTTGGAATTTTTCTTCTCTTTTTCGCTTGCACGCTTAAAACTCGTCCTAGGAGTTCATAATATGTCTCGTACGATCACACATGTCTCGCTACCGCAGATCATGATATGAAGATGTTTTCAAAAATTGCTTTTTGCAAAATTTTTTTAATCTTTTTGCAAAATCAGTTTACTCAAAAACTGATTTGTGACCTCATTTCTCAACTGATTTTCAAAATGTTTTCAACAAATTAAAGATTATTTCAAGGCGAGTCCGATAGTGTATAATATGCACGGTCAATATTTGTTTTTATACTGAAAAAACTGCAATTCAAGACCTCTGGTATAACTATTTACCCCTCCCAAAATGTGGTAAGCTAAGTAAAAACGGGTAACTTTAAAACAAAAAAGGTTATAGTAAGGTACTAACAATTATTGTCTTTTGAAAGCTTAGGAAATTTGCTTTCCAGCAATATTTCACTCCAATTACTTGAGGCTAAGGATTAGTTTACAATGGCTGATCACCAATTGGTTGCCATGCATCATGTTTCATATTTAGTCAAACAATTATGCTACTGCACATAACAAACTTGCAATTGTTAAACAAAGTTAGTTCTTCGGAACATTTTGACTACTTTTCCTAACAAGCATGGTTCTTCTGCATTATCTGTCGACGTTTCCAAAAACATTCATCTAAAACAGAAGTCTCCAAATGTTTATAAAACGTAGTCTATTGGTTAAAAACACACAAAATTTTGGTGCTTGCACTCCACAATATTGCGATTTCTAGAAAAAATCCTTTGATACTTTTTGACTATTCTTTCTCGATAGCATGGATCGTTGCATTATCAATCAAATATTTAAAGACATTTATCAAAAAATAAGGTCTCTAAAATTTTTTATACGCATCCTACTCCAAGCAAAACACTTGGTGATCACCCAAGAAAAAGACTAGGGGGGTAAAGATGATCCTTTCTTATTGTTTGTAACAAAATACTAGTGTCAAGCTACATAAGATCTAAATGTTAAAACAATTTTCTTTGCAATTGGGCGAGGCTAGCGCAGCCAGCTAACTTGATATTTTTAACCTCGACATTATCAATGGGGGCTCCCGCAATTGCTATAACTTAACTGTGAGTGCTTCATTTTGGGTTGGTTTGCTCTTTGCATGACGCCATTTATGCCAGGGCCAAGGAACATGCACGCAGTCAGAGACGTTAGTTCATATTAGTTCGCCTAGAGTAACGAAAAAGTGGTAAGTAGCGATCCTAACAATCAATGGCTCAAAACGCATTGTGAGGTCATAATGTTAAATGATATCACAATGCTTGACACTACATAGCAAAAATGGCAGCAGGCAGAAAAATTAATCATCCACTATCATTTTGATAGCAAACATAATTAGTAAAGCCCATTATTGATGTTTGTAGTTGCAAGGATATCGGTACAAAACACTAATCTTCATTTAGCAGTAGGTGGGTCTGGATGGGGAAAAGTTAACTGTAATAAAGTCCCAAATTTAAGAAAAGATCAAAATTAAACAATAATAGTATCAGTTTGTTACACTGGATTCGAGGTAATGTTTTTGTTTGAAAAGAGCTTGACAGGTGTCTATTGCAATAGGTTATGTGACTTAGGGGAAAGGCATAACTTTTTTCATGCTATGGCCGAATTAAAGCAAAACAGCGCAGGCAAAAATCTTAATGTCACCAATATAAATAAGAAAGCGGGCCCATCAAGTGGTCAAATAGGCTTCCCACTAAACAGCTAATTTCTTTAATTGTCAAAATGACTACCGTTTGCGTGACGCCATCAATTTTAACTATGTATCACCCACATTACACTTTTAAAAACTATGAATGGTAGTTTGAGTCATCATTTTTTCTTTTTGAATACTTCCAGTCTTGATTGACAGACTAACATGATCACCATTACATGTACCGAAGCTATGGCTTATGTTTACTAAAACATTTCGTTTTTGCTCTCACAAATATCTGTATGGTGAAGCTGGCGCAGCTGCATTAATAGGAACGTTTCAAATGGTTATAGTGATAGTACGACCAGCGAGGGTAAAATCGCACCATACTTAGGAGAAACTGTTTTCTATTTTGCTTGATAATAGCTCAATAGAACTACCAGAATCAAACCTGGAAATTTTGGGAAAAGCAAGGACTCTTTTAACTTCTCGGAGCATACCCAAGCATGGAAAAACGAATATGAATCATAATGCGTAGCCAGGAGGGACTTGAGAAAGTTTGAGAGAAAATCAAAATTAACAGCGTCACTGTGTCAAATCGCACCACATGGAATATACAGTATTATTGGAATTTTGCTTTATAATAGCTTTGTAGAGCTACCGGGATCAAACCAAACATTTGGCGAAAACCAAGGACTCATTTAACTTACCAGAGCACGTCAAGCAGGAAGAAAAGAACATGTGCATAATGCGTAGCCAAAGAGGACTTGAAAAATTTTGGGGAAAATCAAAAGAAAACAAAGTCACTCTATAAAATCGTACCACACGAAAGACATTTTTGCTATTTTGCTTTAAAATAACTTAATATCATAAATGTAATCCCTACTTCCAAACTACGGGAAAAGCAAGATGTCCTTAGGCTCGTCTCAGCAATAAACAGAGCATATAGATCTGAAAAAGCCAAGACTTTGAAATTAGAAATTCTATTAGGGAAAGGAGCACAAAAAGTCGTGAAAATCTTATGTGTAGAAAACGCATAAACTTTTGTTAAATGTTCGCACAAGAGCCTGATGGGTGAAGCCGGCTTGGCCGGCTGAACAACATTCTCAATCCCAGCGTAACTGATGGGGGTTCTGCGGGCAATGCCGTCGTATATAGCATAAAGCAAAGATTTTTTCTTTTGCTGTCATCCTGCCTGTTAAGGTGTTGATGTTTATACTCTACAGCAGGGGCGGGCAAACTACGGCCCGCTAGGGCATTTCGTGCGGCCCGCCAACATTTGTAGAAACTTCCATACATTTAATATGACAGGGGTGGCCACACTTGCCGCACTAAAGAACCAAAAACTATAGAAGCCATCATTGAAAGAGCCGCTACTCATTTCTTAGTTTGAATTGACGCATTTTTCGTCCACATAGAGGGTGATGATCTTTTTTCTTTTGATCTTTTTGGGCACGATCATTTTCAAAGCCTTATGATACGATGCTGCAAGAAGTTATTGCAAGATTTTAAGCTATTGCAAGCTCTTACACAGTATACAGCTTTTACAAAATTTTAAGCTCTGACCCTCGGCCACTCTTGAATGGTCAATGCGGCCCTCCGACCAAAAAGTTTGCCCACCGCTGCTCTACAGCATTGTAATAAAATCCAAAGGTTATGAAACAATCAACAAAAAATCATAACCTCAACAATGTGTAGAACTGAATTTACAGAGAACATTTGTTTGAAAATAACACGGCCTAATGGGCACTACTAAAATATGGTAAATGATTTTGGAAAAGTTGTAGTTGCTTTTGTCGCTATGCCGGAAACAAGACCAATAGCTTAGCCAAAAGAACTTAATAACACAAATATAAATAGGAAAGCGGTTGATCCCTTCTCCATCACAAGTATTAACGATAATTTGTGGCAAGATTTTTTGTCAGCGTTATCAGTTATGATTAACAGAATATGATGATCACGATTTCGTGTGCAGGAATTGTGAAAGTGCATAAAACTGATTAACTTTTCGCTACTGCTGACACAAGAGCCCGACGAGTGAAGCCGTTGCAACCGGTTAAACTGAAATACTAAAACCCGACATTACTAATGAAGGGCCCCTGCCGGGTAAAGCCGGCTGGTACTGTATAAAGCGCAATTCTGTCTGTGTGTGTCTGTCTGTCTTAGCTCTTCTGAAACTGCCTGGCGTGCTAACATCAAACTAGGTACAATTGATCGCCTCCTCGGCCTGAGTGCCGTAAGGTGGTTCGTGACATCACGATGACGTTATAGTCAAAGATAATTTTTTTAAATCGCATTTTTGGCTTAAACGAAGCCAGTACCCGACTTACTAACTTCAACAAATTTTACTTCTTTGCGAAATCACACGACGTCATAATTAACAATTAATTGTAAAATTAATTTTCTTAATTTACTCAAAAAATACTGATTGTAGAAACGCAATTAAAAGGTTTTTCGAAAAATCTCAGCAAGGTGCTTTCGATGAAAGAAACCGTACAATAATAATTAATGATGAATTGGCAAAGAAACAACAGATTCTTTTTTAAACATGTTTCAGCTTTCTAAGCATGCTTTTTGCTTTTTTTTGCTCTATTACGTAATAATACTGCATGGCTCGATTAACACAGTCTTTTGCTACCAGAGATCATCATTTTATGATTTTTTTAAAATTGCAACACTTTTGAAAAATTAGTTTAGTTAAAAACTGATTTGTGACCTCATTTCTCAACCGATTTTCAAACTTTTTTAAAAAATGAAGGGTATTTCAAGGCGATTGTGATAATATATCACATATACATTTACTATTTCTATTTATACTAAAAAAGCTGAACTGTAAGGTCTGTAGTATAACTTTATTTTCTGACAAAAGTGGTAAGCTGAGTAAAGAGAGTTTAGTTTTATGTATAAACATTACGATAAGGTACTAACTCAGTGTCGTTTGAAAGCTGAAGAAATTTGTTTTCCAGTAATATGTTATTCTAACTAGTTAAGGCTAAGGATTAATTCATAATGGCTGATCGAAACTGATTGTCATACGTCACGTTTTATTGTTAGTTAAACAATTTTTCTACTGGACCTAAGAGACCTGCAATTTTTAGAAAAAGTTAGTTTGTTGGTACATTTTGATTACTTTTTCTTACAAGCATGGTTTTTTGGCATTATTTACGAAAAATTTTTTACGTCCTAATAATTAATAGAGTATTTTTAAAAACACTCAAATAAATTACTTTGGCGCCTCTCCTACCCAAAACTTTGAAATTTTGCTTCGATGCACTTCATAAACTTGAGCAAATAAAACGTTTTGGAATCGCTGGCTGTGTCACGCCCATTGGCTCTGTATAAGCTATATGTACAGAAATTACTTTTCTGAAAGTAGCTGTGAGAAGATTTAATCTGTTTTTACGCCCTCCGTTGTTGTAAAAATGCGACCAAAAATGTTAAGCATTAAAAGTTATTGGTTTAGCAAAAACAATACAAAACTTGACGAAACATGTCAAAAACATGCTATTTGGAACCTAATATGATGTAATGATGATGTGCTGCTGGGGTTGTATACTTTTTTAACTGTTTTTGTCTTGAATTGCATTAGAATATTATTTCACTTTTAAAAAATTGTTAGAGTCCGAATCAATCTCCAATTTTTTTAAAACTTGACAAAAGTATGTTGTTTTTAGAATCATCAATTTTGGAGGTTTCCCCACTGGAGTTGAATATTAGCATTTTATGATGTGATACTTATGTCACTTTTGCAAACATATTGGTAAAGAAATTATTGGCAACAATTTATTTAGCAGATATATGGAGCTTTTCATAAAATTTTCTTACCATATACACACCCGATACCGGTAACAAAACTATATTAGTGGGAGGATCGAATCTAATCTCGAATCCGAGTCACATTACTCACTATTGTAAATTTTCCAATTTAAAATAGAGTCCAGTCCTTATGTGCAACCATTTCGAATCGTGTGGGGTATTTTTTGCCAGAACTCAAATCTCAACACTGCATGGCTACCAAAGAGTGAAGACATCTAGCTAGCTATCGCATTTTGCTTGAACCGTATATAAGCCGCACAATCATTGCCGTGTGTGATGACACCAGACAAGTTTTTGTGAGATCATTATGTGATTGAGATGTAATGGTTTTTAACTGCTAATTTACCGACTACCTACTAGCTGAAAAAATATCATGCTAAACAGTTTTGCATTGTTACATTAGTGTGAACAAGCTTTTCTAAAATTATTTTTTCTTTGTAATCATTGTATTAAAGCATTAGCTTGGGTGATAAACTGCAGTGGCACTTGCAATTCAATGCGATAGTTTCTGTGCCACTCCGCCAATTGTTAATCACTGCTAGCAGAATAGTCGAGACGTTCCTGGCCCTTTCTAAATCAACGCCCGCTATTTTTCCTTATTAGGTGTTGCTGCACTGCATCTCTAAATTTTTATCATCTGGGCCAACTGGTTTCTTGCTTCTAAACAATAAGATTATTCGGCAGCCGCTCGAGATTAACCCAGATCTTTGATTATATAATAATGCTACCTGAGCCTAACGACTTCCCCATTCAAAGTAATCAATACGTATGCGAAAAACGCGCAACGCCAAAAGGACTATAAACGCCAGTTACATATAGGTAACTACTTAGGTGCTCCACTTCCTACAATTAATTATTTCAATGCAAAAATGAGACCCAGTGTGCTATGCTGCAGTGCATCAATATGTTTGATGCGTTTTGCTGCTGGTATTCGCAGATTTTCTGGAGCAGGTCAGGTTTGCCTAAGTCGTTATGCGAATGTCGTAAAATCAAATCCAAACAATTTTTTTGCTAGATCAGTGACATTTTGGCGATCAAATGAAATGTAAAATGACGGTCGTTTTTGCAGATCACCAATATTCAGAAAGCTGCTGCAAAACTGGTTTCCAACCTAATTATGCCTCTTGAACTTAGGGTCAACCAAAATTTCAAAAAATTCATATATTATCCCCTCGGTTCAAATAATCAGTTTTTGGTCCAAAAATTTTAAGGTCATCTAGGTTTTGTAAATTTGTACTGAGAAAGTCCAATCTGGCAACCCTCAAGCTAAAAATAACATTTAGTACATAGCAAGCAAAAAGTGAAGTGTAAAAGCGGGGAAATCACTTTGAAGAATCAAGATGCACGAGACGACCCGATCAAGATGCTGAAATTCGCTCAGGCAGGAATACCGGTAAGTGCACGTTGCGCAGTAAAGCAATTACTGAAGAACAAAACATAAAAACGCAGCTTACATGCCAAACAGGCAAAGCGACTGTGAAGTTTTGTCTGTATTCATGTTGTGGCAGTTATTTTTATTGAACAACGATTCTTCAATCTGTAATTTAATTATTTTCCTTAGCCAGTATCATTAAATTTTTTAAGTCAATTGCTTGGTCTGAATTCTCTTTAAAATAATCTGTGAAACGCAACAAAAGCTTACTGCGCCCAGAAACAAAGAAAAATTATGCCTATCTTCGTCTCTGATAAATTAAAAACAACTTATATAATCTAATTTGATTATGATGATTAAGCCCAATCTTTTAATCTCATTCCCTAACAAGCGTCTTGGCAAGTAAATTAATTTTTGTTTTCGAGAAAACGCTTATGTTAAATTTTGGAAAACATTAGCAAAATGATTGCAAAAAAAGAATTACATCAGAAGAAATTGATTTGCCTATTAATGCATGGGCCATGCACACGTTTAGCATTACAAAAAACAATTTCTTCAATCTGGTCAAATTTCTTCACAAGAGTAGATTAAAAACGGCTGTTTTCTATGCTTCAAGCTATCATGAGTTGTGCTGTAGTTGCTAAAAAGTAAGGGAAGTTTTTTCAAGAAGTCAATTTTATGGTAGTAAGCTTAAGTGGCGTTTTTTGTGAGAGTTCTGAATTCAAAGAATAGGTTTTATTTTCCTAACTAGCCGGCGACGCCCGTGGGGCTTCCCATCAGTAATATCGAAGTTAAAAATATCAGTTCAGCCGGCTTCACCCAACGTGCACCTGACGTGAACAGAAACAAAAAAATTATGTTTTTTATGCATATCCATAATTGATATACTCGTAATGATTATCATCTTAATCTTTAAATTAATACTGGTAATGCTCACAAACAAAGAATCTTGCCAAAAAATACCGTTAAGACTTACAAAAAGTTTGAAGGTGAGGGGGAGGGATTGAAACACAGTCAAAATTGATAATGGCGGCCAAATGGTAGATGCTTTCACATTTACAGAAATAAACTATTTTGTTGTAAGCCTAATTTGCGATTTCGTGCAGCACTTTGGCAGCGCTATTTGCTTTGTTTCCAGCATAGCAACAAAAGCGGCTATGCCCTCCCCAACGTCATTTATCATATTTTAGTAAATGCCAATCAGGCCAATTTATTTTCAAACGAATATTTCCTCTATATTCAGTTTTACAAATTGTTAGGGTTATGATTTTATTTTGATTTTTTTCTCAAATTCGGGATGTTATTACATTGCTCTGAGTATAAATATAGATAACTTAACAGGCAGCATATGAGCCAAAGAAAAAATTCTTGCTTTATAGTATATGTCGGTGTCGTCTGCACAGGTCGCGATCAGTAACGTCGGAATTAATAATGTTGGTTCAACCGGCCAAGCCTGTTTCACCCATCGGGCTCTTGCATGAACAGTAACACGAATTTTATATTTTTTCTGTACATAATATTTTCACTATTTGGTGCGCTCTTTTCGTTTAGAATTTCTGATTTCAAGATTCTGGCTATGCCTTTAATCCATGTGCTTTGTTCATTGCTCACGTGTACTCGGGGGGTCTTGCATTTTCCTGAATTTGGAAGTAGGGAATTGTAACAATAATTATCTCGGGAATATTCATGTCATTATCCCGTGTTGACGTAGTCCTTCTGTTTTGGTCATTATTTCCGGTATTTCCCCGTATACAAACCGTCGTTTGTTTATTTTATTGGTAGTTATATCCTGTACTCCCCCCTTAGACAAACCTTTTCTGCTTTATTTTCTATGCGTTTTTGTTGGTTGTTCGTTGGGTAGCAGTTTCCGGTATTTTCCCGTTTTCAAATCTTTTCTTGTTAATTTTTAGTTTCTAGTAATTTTGATTGGCTAAAATATTTGGAAACTTTATTTTGGTTACGTACCAATGGAAGTATATATATATACGGGGTGGGTCAGTTTGAAAACAGAGATAGGCGAAAGCAAACAGAGACGACAGAGAAAGAAGAAGGGAGGTGAAGAGACAAGCGAGAAGTGTGAAGAATTAGAAGGCCAGGGCCAAGCACTACTATAAGGAAGAAGGACTATCAGCTGCTACAAAAGTGGTGTCGGTAATTGTCGACGTGCGACAGTTTATGCATTAATAGAATTGCGTTGTTAAAGAGTGGGCTGGCAACCTAGCTTCTCAGGTGTAAGTCTTTAGGCCGAAGGATAGGACACAGAAGGTAGTCGCTGAACTCTACCGAGCGAATTTTCAAGTCGCAGAATTGTCATCTACCGGTCATTAAGGTACAGGGAGGGTGACCTAACCGCATTCGGCGACAGGAATACATTTCTAATATTAAGCTATTTGCAAGCAAAAAAGCAAACATGCTTTCGTGTGGTACGATTTCACACAGCAGCGGTGTTTTTTTTGATTTCTCCTTAAACTTTCTCGTGTTTTTGCTGGCTACGCATTAAGTAGCATGTTCTTTTATCCCTGCTTGTAGTGCCCAGGAGAGTTAAAAGAGTTCTTGTTTTTCCCAAACTTTTGTAGGTTTGATCCCCATAGCTCTAAAAGCTAATATGAAGCAAAATATTAATATATCTTTGATGTGGTTCGATCTGATACAGTGACGTTGCTTTATTTTGATTTCCCCTCCAATTTTCTCAAGTCCCTGCTGGCTACGAATTGGGTTGCATGTTCGTTTTTCCTTGCATAGGTGTACTCTCAGGAGTTGAAAGAGTCTTTGCTTTTCCCAAAATTTTTAGCTTTGTTTCCCATAGCTCTATAAAGCTATTATCAAGAAAAATAGAAAAAAAGTTTCTTCTATGTATGTCACCATTTACCCAGGCTGGTCATGCCATAATCTGTGCTGAGTTATAACCTATAAATTAAGGCAGCTGTGCCGACTTTATCGTAAAAACATTTGTGAGAGCAGTACCAAAAAGTTTTAGAAAATATAGGCCACATTTCCTGTACACGAGATAGTGATCATGTCGGTCTATCAAATAAGACTGGTAGTACTTACAAAAATAGAAGGATGTCACAAACTACCATTCGTACTTTTCAAAGCTGTAGATGAGGGGGTTGAAGCATTGTCAAAAATGATGGCGACACCCAAATGGTGGTCATTTTCAGAATTAAAGAAATATGATATGTAGTGGTAGGCTTGTTTGACGATTGGGTGTGCTCACTTTCTTATTTGTGCCTCTTTTCGTATTTACATTTGTGACATTAAGTTTTTTGGCTGCGCTGTTTGCTTCAATTCGGCCATGACATGGAAAGATGTCATGTCTTTTCCCAAAGTCATACAATCTATTCCAACAGGCGCCTATTGAGCTTTTTTCAAACAAAAACGTTTCCTCTAAATCCAAATCCAATTTTACAAATTGATGCTATCACTGTTTAATTTTGATCTTTTCTTGGACGTAATATTTTATTGCATTTAACTTTTCCCCTAATCCAGACCTCCTTACTTTTTGATGAAGTTTAGTGTTTCTCAATACAAAGAGCCTACCAATCACGCATATTACTAATGGGCTTTTCTGTTTATGGTTGCTATCAAAATAATAGTGGATATTTATGCCGCTTGCTGCTGTTTTACTATATCGTGGTAAGCAATTTGATGTCATTTAATATTACGACGGAACAGTGCTTTGTGGTAAAAGGATTCAAAACAGAATAGAAAAGCATGCTAAAAATACATTTTAATGAATAATCACTAGTTGCACCTTCATGCAGCAAAGATGATATAGAATTACTGTGAGCAAAAATTAACGCTTCTTGAAATGCAGTCGATTAAAAACCATTGTGGACGGTTGCGCATAGCTTCTACATGTCTCCCAAATTTGTCGAGCTCCTGCCAACGTCTTATTTGCTCTCTTGTTTTATTTGCGTTCTCAAACTAAACAGACTTTTATCCGTTATATTCAACGAGTGCTTGAAAGCATATCAAAGTTGTGGCAGGGCGTCAAGGTAATTGATATGCATTTTCCGGATCAAACCATTAAATATTAGGACTAGTAATTACGACTTTGTCGTTACTGTGGGCGTATTTACACCACCTAACGACTATGGGTGCGCGCATGTTGCTTGGTCCTGCATAAACGCAGTCAGCGAAAGAGCAAACTAACCCGAAGTAAAGCGCTCATAGTTAAGTCATTGCAATAGCAAGGCCCCCATAAATAATGTCGAGGTTAAAAATATCAAATCAACTGGCTGCGTCGGCTTCACCCAATTGCAAAGGAAATTGCTTTAACATTTAAATCTTATGTAGCTTGACTCCAATATTTTGTTGGGAAAGATAAAACATGACCACCCTTTACCCCCTCCTCTTTTTCTTGGGTGATTACCAAGTGTTTTGCTTAAAGTTAGCTGTCATATTATAATTTTTGAAGACTTTATTTTTAGATGACTTTTTTATCGAGAAAGAACAGTCAAAACGTACCAAAGAATTAAGTTTTTCTAGAAATTGCAATATTGTGAAATGCAGGCACCAAAATTTTTCTTGTTTTTGACCGATAAGCTACATATTAAAAATGTTTAGAAACTTCATTTTTTGATGAATGTTTTTGAAAACATAGAAGGATAATGCAAAAGAACCATGCTTGGGAAGAAAAGTAGTCAAAATGTATTAAAGAACTAACTTTTTATAAAAACTGCTAGTTGCTTATGTATAGTAGGAAATCTTTTTAACCAAAAACAAAATCATGTTTGGCAACCAATGTTTGATTAGCCATTATCAACGAATCGTTAGCCTTAACTAATTAGAGTTGCATATTGCTGAAAAGCAAATTTTTTAAGTTTTCAAAAGATAGTAATTATTAGTACCTTATTATAACCTTTTTGTATTAAACTTATTTATATTTAGCAAAACTGCAGACAGTGACACTGTTTCGACCCATCAGGTCTCTTCAGTGCAGTTGGTGACCGACAAGAAGCTAGAGGCTTTTAATAAAGCATAGCTTAGACCGCCACACTTGTGGGATCTATACTAGATCCACTTGGTGGAGGTCTGTCAGTACTCTGCGAAGCCGTATCACTCGTGAATGAGTGGCGGTTGTCGCAGGTGCACTAAGTTTAACCACTGTTAGAACAATAGTGCTGTCACAGCCTAGTGGTCACAAGGTACAACTTGATCACTAGATCCAGTGATAGTGGATCTATACTAATCCACTATCACTGGATCTAGTATTAGATCCCGCAAGTGTGGCGGTCTAAGCTTCTCTTTATTAAAAGCCTCTAGCTTCTTGATGGTCACCAACTGCACTGAAGAGACCTGATAGGTCGAAACAGTGTCACTGTCTGCAGTTTTGCTAAGTGCATCGCTAGCCTCTTGTATCACTTATTTATATTTATTTAGCTTACCATTTTTTGTGAGGTGTAGAAAATTACCCTACAGGTGTTATAGCTTAATTTATTTTATATAGAAACAAATAGTAAAAATAAATGTCATATGTCGTCAAAATTGCCTTAAAATTAACTTTAATTTATTAAAAGATTTTTGAAAATCAATTGGGAAATGAGGTTACAGATCAGTTTTTAAATAAACTGAATTTGCAAAAATGCTGCAATTTTTGAAAAAATTATCATGTGATGATTTCAATTGCGAAAGGCTGTATTAATTGTATCAGACAACATTATGTCATCAGAGAACAAGTTTTAACGAGCAAGGGAAAAAAATATGTTTAGCAGCATTAAAATGCTTACACAAAGATTTGCTCGTTGTATCGTCAAATAAACTTGTAGTGTTGTAGGGCTGTTTTTATGAAAAGCATCTTTTTAATATCTCCTGAAAAAGCTTGTAATTGCGTTTCTACGATGAATAGTTTTTGAGAAAATATACTATAGATAACAAAGTTTAAAATCAAGCGTTAATTGCGAAGTCATCTTAGACCCCAAAAAGATAAAATTTTTTGTAAGATTATTAGTCAAGGGTTAGCTATCGTTTGAGCAAAAAAACTGTGGTTTTCTGTCAATAAAAGGAAATATTAAAAAATTGGTTTTTGATTACGACATCATGATGACGTCACGAACCCCCTTATGACACTCACCCCGAGGTGGTGATCAGTCGTGTCAATGTTTGTACCTTCAGTTGTTTCGGAAGAGTTAAAGCACACCTACGTATACATGTACCTAAACACGTACAGACAGAAATCAAGCTGTTAAAAACTACTTAATTTATAAAAAGTGGTAAGAAAGTCATAAAAATTATATTTAATGATATACCAACCTACCAAACACATTCAACAACCCACCGACCACATTTCTGATACAGTGCTTTTTATAAGTTTTTTGATTAATCGGCAAGGATTCAAAATATGGACTATAGGTCAAAGACCAGGTTTGCTGAAGTTTAAAACTAAAATCAATTTTATTAAAAATTTCTATTTTTACATAACTAACTTTGGAGGTCACTGTAGTTTACCACGCTATAAAACCCTACGTAAAAACAGGCTTTGACATCTACTGACCTAGGCTGGAAGTGATATCCAAATCACTATTCTTAGACTGCTGAAACACCACAATAGCTTTTCTCTTCTATTCTGAGAACAAGATAGACTTGCTGACTAAAACAAGGTTTAACCAGGAATAATTTAACTGCTCATAACCAAGCGTAACTGAGAAGCAAATTAACCTGTCAGCTAAACTAGAAATTCAAACAAAACCGTCCAATGTGTTGACAGCAGTGCATTCGCTAAAAATTTCAAAAAATCCCTGCTGCAAAGGGTCAGAAGTCCCTACATGTCCTACACTGCTTCCATTTACATAGAGATGGTAAACAAATTCCCATGACTCTGAACAGTGTTGCCTCGACTTTTGACTGTGCTCTGATTTAACCTAAATTTTTAAACCCCCCATCATTTCAGCGCCGATCTCTAAAGCAAGAAAAAAAGATCATCGATTTTCAGATCCGTCCCAACTTTGTCAAATCTGCTAAAATCTCGGGTTGCTGCACCAATACCAGGTATTGTCAACAAGTTTCTCAACAAAAATCCAAAAAAAAATTTTCAAGATTGGCACCAATGTTCGCAATTCAGCTAAAAAATTGGGTGATTTGAGGTGTAAAGTGACAAAACTGGAAAATTCCTACGTTTCATTACAATTTTCGAAAAGCTCTCTACGCACAACAAAAAATCCAGTAGGGGTTCCCTATAGCTGACCGAAAATACCTACCGTAGAGATAAATCTCTATAAGTGGCATCCCTGATTGACAGTTGGTCAGGCGTGACTCGAAAAAATAAATATGCGTCGGTAATTTCTAATTATTAGTTATCCCTGGTTGCACATGCCTGCTTTATAACAATTGACACATGCTTGCGCATTCGCAAAATCATTCGTGCGTTAACAATGCGTTGGTTAAATTATCATAAGAAGGTACAGAATTAGCCAAGGTGGATAAGAGGCAGTTTCAACAATTTCCCAACTTTTCTCTATCTCCACACTTTTTGAAGCGGGTCCCTATGTTGAATCAATTTCAAGTATAATAGCAAAAGTTGTTCGCCTTATTGGCATTATCACTGACGCGAGTATAATTCTTAGGTTTGAATTTTCCTTTATATTCTTAATTTTCTCTTAAATTTGGATTTTGATGACTTTACCACCTTCATTTGCATCAGCTTATTTATAAGTTGCAGCCGTCAACGTTTTACGCAACTATTTAAAAGTAGATAAAAATATTACAGTTTATGTCATACATTTTTACCATAAGTTATCAATCTTTTTGGGAAATATCTAGCCCGCACCGATGAATATTATTTCGAGCTAAGCTATTGCATTGTGAAACAGTGCCTTCAAAAATTACTGACAGTTTAGCATATGGCAACGTCAAAGATGAATATTTCTGGAACTGTCTACTTTGTCAAAAGTGTCAGTCCATCAAGCCTATGACAAACGCTTCTATTATCAGATTAAACGTTGTGCAGGGTGTTTCATAAGCTTGTATCACTTTACGATACCCTTTATTTTAATAACCGCTGAAAGTAAATAAACACAACTTATATTTCGTCAGAGATAATGATCTAAAGTTTGCATGAAAAAAATTCAAACTCAAAAATCCAAGAAATGCAATGTTTATTACTTTTTTTGCAAATCATTCAACACACATGTAGATGATCTTGCCAATTGCAAAAACTATATATCTGAATTAATAGTTTCCAGGGCCTGCGTTATCTGAATCTTTAGATTATCCATTTTTTAGGGAGTCCAAGAACATACTTCTCGTTATTTACAAACCTCCATAAGAAAAATATTACTTAGTATGAAATATGAAAATCTAGGAAGCTATTGTAGAAGTTCGCAGTCATATTGTTCACGCAACCATAATTATACAGTACAATAGTTAAATGTGAAATATTTCGTTCTCTTCTTTGATTCTTGTCTTTCAATTTTTTTTTCAAAAACTTGAGATCATTAGTCCGCAAGATATAGAAGTTGTGCCCATTACATGCAACAATCATTGCAATATAAGACAAGTTAGAATCGCATAGATTTCTGAAACACCCTGCTCATAAATTGGTTGTAGACTTTATTATCTCATGACTCAATCTGAGGTCACTTTCTTACGATACTGTCTCACGGTAAGAGCAAGCCTACAGTTACGAGATGGGTAACTTCATTGTCGGGTTTCAGGGCAAAATTCTTTTTGAAACGTTCAACAACCATGCGTTTCTCAGAAATCTTTACTTTATTGAGATCTGATGGTTCAATATTTCTGTAGAGCACATCTGTCCATCATTTCCTGTGAAAACCAATTTTGGAGTAGGTGACTGAGCACTTCGTCCACACTAACTTGGATTACATGTGCAATATAGTGGTAGCACCCGCTTCCACTCTTCCTAATTGGGGGCAGCTTGTTATAAGAGACCAAAACTATGCCTAAATAAAGCTTTTACTTGAAGTGAGCCCGTGGGAAACCCTTCAGGCAGGGGCATTAATTTATTTTTCAAATCTCCATATGTATTTGCAAAGTTAGTTCTCATCGGGCTGTTTAAAAAATTAAGTAGTTGATCACACTCCGGGGCACAGACAATAAAAATCGCCGGGATTAATGCCCATATATGCTTGATTCAGCAAATTTAGCCTACGCTGGCCTTGGCTACCGCCGCCCTTCAAGCTTTCCCCACCTTCTGACACTATTTTATGGGTTGGCTGTCATTTCAGTTCCTTTCATCCAAAATTGCATTAGTTTTTAATAAGTTAAGCTATACGATTGCAAAAAGTACCTGTTAAATGTGGTGGGGTTGAGAGTATGACAAGAAACGAAAGCATTCTAATTGGGCTACTTGCCGTGTATTATATGCAACAACTTAACCCCATCATTACTAATGGCTGCTATTGTGATAACTTAGTATTACAATGTTACAATAATACTACGCTCAGCCAGAGGCTTTAAGTCGCAGAAATAGGTATTTAGCTACGAAAAAGTCGTTAAAACTGGTCCTAATATTTAATAGGGTATTTCTGAAAATACTTGGGTAATTTACTTTGGCTCCTCTTCTACCCATAGTTTTTGGAATCGCTGGCTGCTCCAATTGAGAGCAAGTTCAGTTTTTATGTTGAACACAAGCAAAGTAAGATGTAGCCAGCAACTCCAGAAACTTTTCAAAAACCATGGCAGCTATGCGCAACCCCCGCAATTGTTTTTAAGGCCCAATCAATTTCCTTTAAAAAACAGTACTTTTGATAATGGAACGATATTTGGCTGCGTCAACAGCACATTAACTTTTTATTGCTGTTCTCACAAATATCAATTTGGTGAAGCCGGCTGAACCGATATTCTTATACTTGACAATGCTGATGAGGACGCTGCTATTTTCACAACTTTACCGGGATTGTTTGACTTCGGGTTGGTTTGTATTGTGTCTGAATGCGTTTATGCTAGGACCACGCAACATACGCCCAGCCAGAGGCATTAGTTCATACAAATACTCAAACAGCTATGATAGAATTGTGGGTAATGGGCATTATATTTAATAGCTCAATCCCGAAAATGCATATCAATTACTTTAACACCCTTCCACAACTTTGACATACTTTCAATTGAAACACTATCTTAATTTAACGAATAAAAGTTTGTTAGGATTAAGGACGCTTATGATGAAAGCAGTGCAAATAAGACGCTGCCATGGGCTCCAGAAACTTAGAAACATGTAGTGGCTATGGGCAATCCCACGCAAATGTTTTATATCAATTGCGTTTCAAAAACGATAGTTTTATTTCGTAACAAGATTTGGCTATGTGAAAAAACACAAACGTTTTTGTTACTGTTTTCATAACTATCCATTGGGTGAAGCTGGCTTGGCCGGCTAAACCAATATTGTTAACCGCGACATTGCTGATGGTGGCCCTGCCGGGCCACGCCAGCAAAGCAGGCTAGCATACTATAAAGCAAGGAATTTTTTTTGGCTCATATGCTGCCTGCATGTTAAATGATCTACATCTATATCATAAAGAAATGAAATAAAATCCCAAGTTTAAGAAAAAAATCGATATAAAACCATAAATCTAACAAATTGTAAAACTGAAATTAGAGAAAATAATTGTTTGAAATTAAATTATCCTGATTGTCCTTTGCTAGAATATGGTAAATGACGTTGGGAAAGGCTTTTGTCGCTTTGTCGAAAAGAAGGCAAAGAGCACATCCAAAGAACTTAACACCGCAAATATAAATATGAAAGGAGCTGCACGAAATCGCAAAATAGGTTTGCTACAAAATAGTTTATTTCTGTGAGAGTGAAAACATCCACCATTTGGCTGCCATCAGTTTTGACCATGTTTCAATCCTCCCACACATTTTTGAAAGTTGTAGTGGTAGTTTATAGCAAGATTCTTTGTGAGCATTATCAACCTTGATTAAGAGATTAAGATAAACACTATTATGTGTACAAGAATTATAAACGTGCATTAAAAATGTAATTTTTTTGTTTCTGTTCACGCAAGTGCATGATGGGTGAAGCCGGCGCAGCCGGCTGAACCGATATTTTTAACCTCGAAGTTTTTGGTGGGGAGCCCTGCGGGCGACGCCCGAAGAGTCGGCTAGTATATTATATTTTTATGCCGGTTTTTATAACGTTTTATTGTGCTTTATATGTATTTTGCAGACGCACCATCTGGGGAGCCTCTAGGCGAAACAGACTGTTGTGGTTTTTAAGATTTTAATGTCAATTTTGTAGCTGTACAAATATATTTATACTAGCAGAGGTACCCGGCGTTGCCCGGGTATAGGATAAAAAAGCAACGTCAGTATATGCAATTGGTCAGATCATGTAAGTTATCCTGGTGATTACTATTGTGACAACACTTTCTTTTTAACCCCTAGAAACTGTTGCCACGTAATATTTGCATTATCGGAGGCTAATCACCTTGAAGAGGAAACAGGTTACAATATCATACCTCAACAGTTACATTAGCATAACCATATTCTATGTAAAGGTGAAGATTATTTGCTTAAAGTTTTGTTTGTAAATCTTGTTATTCAATACAGATAATAAAAAGCGACATACACTTCATTTTTAATTCCTTTATCATTACTACTCATAACAATAGGTATTTGAATTTTCAAGGGGGCTTTCTCCCCCCTTTTTGCCCCCTAATATAGTCGTAGGAGGCTGAAATTTGGGGAAACTTTTTAATTTGGTGTCTTATACATATGGTTTAAATTTCATCTAAATCAGATATATTTGAATTTTCAAAGGGAGGTTCTGCCCCCCATAGCTCCCTTAGGGAAGCACTTAAAGGTTAGAGACCACTTCCACAGTATTCCTTGGAAAATTTTACATGACAATACACTTTTGCTTATTTTTTGAAGCTTCTTTAACTTTTCTCTCTATAGGTATTTGAATTTTCAAGGGGGCTTTCTGCCCCCTAATATAGTCGAAAAAGGCTGAAAGATTTACCCGTCGTTGATCGGGTAAAATGTAAAGACTGATTAAATTTTTACATTGAATAACCATATTTTAATGTGTTTTCATGATTTTTATTTCATCGTACAACAGTACAAATAGGCCTCTAGTAGAGCCCCATAGGCTCGTAGCCCCCCATAGACGAATCTGATCGAAATGAAAATACCGTACTTGGCAGATTTACCCGTCGTTGATCGGGTAAAATGTAAAGACTGATTAAGTTTTTACATTGAACAACCATATTTTAATGTGTTTTCATGATTTTTATTTCGTCGTACAACAGTACAGATAGGCCTCTAGTAGAGCCCCATAGGCTCGTAGCCTCCCATAGACGAATCTGATCGAAATAAAAACACCGTACTTGGCTTCCCTGGAAAAAGTCATATTTACCCGATCTACGACGGGTAAATCAGCTAAGGATTTTTAAAAGTACAGTCTTGCTCATAATCTTCAAATTTGGATTTTTATTTGTCACAAATTGTTTTCTGTTTGTGGTACCTAACAAAAACTTTAAATTTTTAAGGGGGCTTTCTGCCCCCTAATATTGTCGAAAAAGGCTGAAATTTTGGAAAGCTCTCTAATTTAGTGTCTTATACATATGGTTTAAATTTCATCTAAATTGAATATATTTGAATTTTCAAAGGGGGGTTCTGCCCCCCATAGCTCCCTTAGGGGGGCACTTAGAGGTTCGAAACTACTTCCGTTGTCTTCGTCGGAGAATTTTACATAAGAATACACTTTTAGTTTTTATGTAAACTTTCTAACCTTTCTACCTAAATACGCAATTCGATTAGAATCGAAGAGTTATCTGAGACCCTCCTGTGGAAAAAGGGCCGTAGCTCCCTTGGGGGGCGAGGTACGAACTTGGAAATAGGCCCATTGACTCCGCTGGAAAAAAATATATCGGAATGCATGTTTTATTTTTTTCTAGGTGCTCCTAATTTTTTTTCCATAAGGAACAGACAAACAGACTGACAGACAGACAAACAAACAGACTTTGGATTTTATATATTAGACTAGCAGAGGTACCCGGCGTTGCCCGGGTATAGGATAAAAAAGCAACGTCAGTATATGCAATTGGTCAGATCATGTAAGTGATCCTGGTGATTACTATTCTGACAACACTTTCTTTTTAACCCCTAGAAACTGTTGCCACGTAATATTTGCATTATCGGAGGCTAATCACCTTGAAGAGGAAACAGGTTACAATATCATACCTCAACAGATACATTAGCATAACCATATTCTATGTAAAGGTGAAGATTATTTGCTTAAAGTTTTGTTTGTAAATCTTGTTATTCAATACAGATAATAAAAAGCGACATACACTTCATTTTTAATTCCTTTATCATTACTACTCATAACAATAGGTATTTGAATTTTCAAGGGGGCTTTCTCCCCCCTTTTTGGCCCCTAATATAGTCGTAGGAGGCTGAAATTTGGGGAAACTTTTTAATTTGGTGTCTTATACATATGGTTTAAATTTCATCTAAATCAGATATATTTGAATTTTCAAAGGGAGGTTCTGCCCCCCATAGCTCCCTTAGGGGAGCACTTAAAGGTTAGAGACCACTTCCACAGTATTCCTTGGAAAATTTAACATGACAATACACTTTTGCTTATTTTTTGAAGCTTCTTTAACTTTTCTCTCTATAGGTATTTGAATTTTCAAGGGGGCTTTCTGCCCCCTAATATAGTCGAAAAAGGCTGAAAGATTTACCCGTCGTTGATCGGGTAAAATGTAAAGACTGATTAAATTTTTACATTGAATAACCATATTTTAATGTGTTTTCATGATTTTTATTTCATCGTACAACAGTACAAATAGGCCTCTAGTAGAGCCCCATAGGCTCGTAGCCCCCCATAGACGAATCTGATCGAAATGAAAATACCGTACTTGGCAGATTTACCCGTCGTTGATCGGGTAAAATGTAAAGACTGATTAAGTTTTTACATTGAACAACCATATTTTAATGTGTTTTCATGATTTTTATTTCGTCGTACAACAGTACAGATAGGCCTCTAGTAGAGCCCCATAGGCTCGTAGCCTCCCATAGACGAATCTGATCGAAATAAAAACACCGTACTTGGCTTCCCTGGAAAAAGTCATATTTACCCGATCTACGACGGGTAAATCAGCTAAGGATTTTTAAAAGTGCAGTCTTGCTCATAATCTTCAAATTTGGATTTTTATTTGTCACAAATTGTTTTCTGTTTGTGGTACCTAACAAAAACTTTAAATTTTTAAGGGGGCTTTCTGCCCCCTAATATTGTCGAAAAAGGCTGAAATTTTGGAAAGCTCTCTAATTTAGTGTCTTATACATATGGTTTAAATTTCATCTAAATTGAATATATTTGAATTTTTAAAGGGGGGTTCTGCCCCCCATAGCTCCCTTAGGGGGGCACTTAGAGGTTCGAAACTACTTCCGTTGTCTTCCTCGGAGAATTTTACATAAGAATACACTTTTAGTTTTTATGTAAACTTTCTAACCTTTCTACCTAAATACGCAATTCGATTAGAATCGAAGAGTTATCTGAGACCCTCCTGTGGAAAAAGGGCCGTAGCTCCCTTGGGGGGCGAGGTACGAACTTGGAAATAGGCCCATTGACTCCGCTGGAAAAAAATACATCGGAATGCATGTTTTATTTTTTTCTAGGTGCTCCTAATTTTTTTTCCATAAGGAACAGACAAACAGACTGACAGACAGACAAACAAACAGACTTTGGATTTTATATATTAGATATACACGGTCGCCGGAGCGAAAGGTTTTGCTAAAAAAACTATCAATTGATGATCGCGGGAGCAAATCAGTACAAATTGTATATCATCTGATTAAAAAAGATGAAAGCTTTATCTTATCAAAAAAATTTTGAAAATCGATTAAGAAATAACTAATCCATTTTTAAGTAAACTGAGTTTGCAATTTTTTGCAAAATAGTAATATTACTATTGCGGACTGAAAGTCTTAAATTACAATTGATTTCGTGACGATGATTGCCTGGGTTGAAAAATGCGATTACTTTTGTTGAAAAATTTGATTACTTTTCGTTGCTTTTGTCACAACTGCTGCCGAGGTGAAGCCGCTGCAACCGGTTGAACTAATATTCTTCACCCTGACGCCAACGACAGGGCCACTGCGAACGATATTGTCAGAGGTATTTATATTCTTAAAGCTGACAATTCATGATTAAAAGTATCGCGCAAACTTAAAGGCACTTTGTAAGCTTTTTTAGCGAGCTGGATTTTCTTCCATTCACATCATATCATATTCAATCTCATTTATGCTACCAAGAACTTCACTAAATTGCTCCTGATATAAATTCACAAGTTCGTTTACTCGTTCTTGCTGGTCTTCATCAAGAGCAGCGGCGACTTGTTTTAGAAAACAATTGGAGCCGCGCTTCCCCCAGTTGCTACGCTTTGCATTGTAGTTTGAACAATAATCTGTCTCTGTAAGCTTCACCTATTTTACGCTCACGGTCATAGCATTTCTATTGACATTAGCGCTCCTGCTAGTTCGGTGTTTGCTTGGTTAATGAAAAAAGGCAATAGTAGGTTGATAGTTTCGTTGCCTTGTTGAGTGATTTCAAACCAATTACAGAACACCATGTGAAATGAAGCAAGAGAAATTTGTTCGTTAATTGGCTGGTTGTTTTATTGTGATCGGTACCGCTCTGGAGAGCCATCCAGCAGTTATGTCCGGGAAACAGACATCTAAAAAGCAAGCTAAGCTTGCGTCACGCAAGAAACATTTTTGAAAACGGTAACGAAAGGTATTTATAAAGGGTAAAATATTTCATGTACCCCTGATTCCGATCATCTCACTCTTAAATTAAGAGTGTTTCTACAATTATTTTACAAACTTTTATCTGTTTTTTGGCTTAAGCACGGGGCATAAAATTAAAGTTGGGCATGAAAGGCACAATTATGATCATTTTACCATTACAGAAATATTCTGTTTACCGGTTTGTTGCGGCCCCTTTCGTGATTACATTTTTGACATCAAGTCTCTGACTGCAATTGAGTATTTTGGCGCAAATATGGGTAAAAAGCATCGTGGCTTTTTCCAATTTTTTCGCACTCAATTCCGGTAGGCCTACTAAGCTATTTTCAAATAAAAAATTCCAATCTCTAAGCAATTCACAGTAAGTAATTTATTTTCTCTCAAACTTTGAATTTTGTTAACAAAGCCCCCAACTCGAATCCCAAATTCTAATATCAAAACTGGTTTTGCTCAGTTTCTGATCATTTGACCTCATCATTTGACCCCAGGAACCCATGTTAGACTACTTGTATTTTTACGAGTCGCGCGCTTGACTAATTTTAACCCTTAAGTCATACTGCTAGCATTTAGCAAAGTAGAGAGCAAAATGTCGAGTTTAATGTAAACTGTGTCAGAAACATTGTCATCAGCCTCTTTAGCTCAAAAACTTGGTCAGTGGACAATCCAATTAAACAATAACTTACTGTAATCACTGAACTGTAGGTGCTGGACTCTGGGTTTGACAACCCATCAATATCCTTTACTTTGACATTACAAACTGGAAATCGGAAGGCGGGACCTCTACTTAATCTCCTGTCTGGGTCAATGCCGGAACAAAAATCACAAGCGCAATCAGGTGCTCAAGAAGACAAATATATTTTATTGCAATTAGGAAATCAGGAAAATATCAGGAAAAAAAAGGGTATTTTCTGGCACGTATTCGATGTTGCTAGAAAGCAGTTCAAAATAAATTGCAAACGTTTTAGGCAATACCAGGTTTCTTATCGTGTAAAAAAATTATTTTTGGAAGCCTCAATTTAGTAAGGGAAACTTATGACAACCTGTTGATAAATTCTGACCAAAACAGTCCTATGATGACGTTTTTGTCTAATTTCAACTACCTAAAATGAATTTGAGTGATGAAGTATTTTTTTTAATATCAAAATAATGTCAGAAGAAGTTCCGAAGCAAAAGTAAACAAAAAATATTGAAGTCATCAGAGATACCAAATGCTCGTTTTTGCCTTATTTCAGGTTTTCTGAACAGGGGTAAATTTACCCCTCGCGAGTAAAGTTTAAAATTATATCTTGGGGGTAAATTCAATGAGTTTTGAAAATATTGATGTTCTTCGAGAACTCAGACCACTGAAATGGTTATGTTGAAAAAAGGCTCAACACGGTCAATTTGGATTGACAATACATCGAATTGTAATGAAGAGAATTTCATGATCAAAAGAAAAGGTCTCCATCTACGTAATGGATCAAAAAAGAGACAAATGGAATCTGTATAGACAGCAATTTAAAGAAACTGCAATGCAAATGTGTCGGAGATTGTGCGCTTTTAGATTTGGTAATTTTATGTCATCTCCTGCAGATGGAACAAACAAGAGGGGAAATTTTACTTTCGAAAACCATCAAGGAGTAAACAAGAACAAAACGGTTGAGTACCTATGCCAGGGGTTCCCAACCAGGGGTGCTCGCACCCCTTGGGGGTGCGAAGCAGCATCCTAGGGGGTGCGAGATGGTCATTTGATGTTTTGGGAAATTTGAGGAAGTGTGCTTATATATGGTCCGAAAAATTTGTCACAGGCTATTAACACTCTGTAGTGAAAAGAACGATCCACTCAGGTTTGATCTGCCAAAAAAAAAAAGGCGACAGCTGAAAATGCCACGAAACTTCACGCCAGACAAGTGATCATTTTTTTTTTTTTTTTTTTTTTTTTTTGGAGAACACCGCTGAACGTGGCCTTATCTTGACTTCAAAGCATCTGCCACGCAAACATTCATAACTTGTTATTGCCCCTCAAGCGTGTAGTAAGTAATGTCTTGATGCTTTGAAGTCAAAATAAGGCCACATTCAGCGGTGTTCTCAAAAAAAAAAAGGTCATCACTTGTCTGGCGTGAAGTTTCGTGGCATTTTCAGCTATCGCCTTTTTTTTTGATCAAACCTGAGTTGATCATTCTTATCACTTCAGAGTGTTAGTGCATGGCCCTATTCTACACATGTTAAAATACTATAGGGGTGCGAGAACATATTAAGATATTTTAGGGGTGCGAGAACATATTATTACACTATAGGGGTGCAGGCCATTAAAAAGGTTGGGAACCACTGACCTATGCCTTACTTTGTCAAATTTTGGATTAGTATTTGCAATAAAAATTTTACTTTTACTGTTTGGCATCGTAAAAAGCATTTTCACAAAAAATAATACGCAAACAGCCGTTACAAGGTCATCGAAGAAGGCAAAATAGTTTACTTTAAATTGAATTTTAAGACAGAGATGTCCAGCGCGTACAATGCTGTGGCCCAGATTTACATATCTTCATTTTATGCGGGCCGGGCTACTTTGCAAAATTTAAGTAGGCCAAATAATAAGTTCAATACTACTGAACTTTAGCTAGGGATTGGCATTTCAAAATTTTTTGTCTTCTGAATCCGACTTCAGAATCGATTCAAATTTTAAATCTATTTTTTCAAATAGTTGAATCAAAACGAATTGCTGTGAAAACATAGTTGCGAAAGCTTGATGCAATTTTGCAAAACTGCTGGGTCAGTATTTCAACTAAAACAACACATTATTGCAATTGCGCAGTAAAATTTGTTCCACTCAAGTAATTTCTGTATTTTTTGCTGGTAGGTTGTTTGCCAAAGTTAGTTCCTTTCCTCTCTTACCGTGCAATAGGCAAGCAGCAAAACCATGTAAGGTTATGATAAAAGCTTTTTTATTTATGAAGTGCTCAACCTGTGCCATAGAATTGTTAAGCAAAAAACATCTTTTTTTCTGAGACGTCGCACTTATACCTGCCAATCTATTTCGAGATCTTGGAAATTTGAAGGTAACTGGGAATTTTTTTGTGAAAATTCCTTAAAATAAATCTTGGGACTTTTGAAATCGATCTTGGGAATTTTGTAAAAATCTTGGAATTTTTTGGTGAAAAATAAAGACCTTTTTGTTTTGTTAAAGATCAAAAAATTTAGTTATGGAGAAACCTAAAGGCACAAAGTGTCAAAACATATCAAAAACTCGGGAATTTTTATGCAAAAATTAGCTTTTTGGGAGGACCTGTTTTACCCAGTCTTGGGGTTTTTTCGCACATTTCCAGTTGGCAACTACAGACGCACTTCACGTTCAGTGGATGCGTGCGTGTGTGCGAGGTTCGTCAACAGCGGTGCGTAAATACAATAGTCATCCTGCGTGACGCTCACAGAGCCTCGCTGTGTCAATGCCGGACCAGGAATCTTGACCTGTGATGGTTTGGGTCAATAAAATTAAAAGCGAAATAAAAACTGGTAGTGTCGTGCGAAACAACTAACATGCAGAATAAGCTCTCACGGGTCAAATAAAAAGCGAAAAAGTATAGCGGTTAAAATCATTGGCGTTTCATTTGAACAAACGCTGGCAACAGCTTATTCTGTAGAATTCACCCACGGTGCGATATCAGCGGTAAAAAAGCATTTGAGAAGATATAAGAGCGCCGCTCCACGGGAGAACATAACCCACGCTGAAAACGCAAGGTTTTGTTTAGTCGAAGTACACCAACTGCAATTACAAAACACAAACACCTGAAGAATATTTTTATTCGCTGAAAATGCACTCAAACCGTAAAGACTGCCCCCGCTGCTTTCGGCACAATCTGCTCTTATTGCAAGAAGCTAAGTGCTAAACCATTTTGATTCTGTGTGTTTTGCTAAGAAGAACAAAGAGTGAGGGTTCCGCAAGAGCTCCTCCTTTATTGATTACATTTGGCAAAACATAACGTTTTTTTGCGGGAATATTTTGGCAAAACTTAACAAATCTAGGGTAAGCGCATGATGCAATTATCGCTCATTTTGTTTTATTTTAATGGCAGCAATTTTATTTCGATTATTATTGCGTCACAAATACGTATGCACAACAATCAAGAACTAGATTTACCTGAAAAATTGTAATTAGCAGTGGTTGAATGACCAAGGAATTCAACGCGACCAGTTGTTGACTTGCACAACAAAAGTTATGATCCACATATTCAGAATTAAAGCTGATGCGGAATAAAACAGAGGCTTTCAACCTTTTTTTGCTACAATCTCTTTAAGGTGAATCTAAGGTAGCATTAAATTGTAAGATATCAAAAGGGAAAAATAATCGCTTTCGTAAAGATGATTTTCAAAAAATGTCTTTAAGTTGACAATGGGCAAAAGTAGCAAATTATGCGTAGGCTATTGTCAAAAAGATTTAATACACTGGTTCGAGAAACCTGCTCGACTTCTTTCTACATTTCTCCCGCGTGCCCTAGTTTGAGGACCCCCGAATCAAGGTTTTCATGCAGGAAAGCTAGAGCCAAAGCAGTTCATAAATATTTTTGTAACTGGGGCTCTAGGACACTTACAAAAAAGAAGCAAGGGTTTTATGACGGCAAAAAAAAATAAGAAGCACTGGTTTGCATGTGGAGCGCGAAGACCTGCATTCACTGACTTTATCGGCCGCATTTTCCGTTGCAACGGTTGCCGTTGACCTTTTTTTTGGAGATCCTCATCTTTACAGCACGCAATTACAACAAATATGCTCAAAAGTCAAAAGAGCAGCAGTGAATGAACTAAAGAGATTTATTTGGGGAGAGCAAAACAGAAATTTGAGGGGCAACTACCCACTGGTCCCTCCCCCCAGAGGCTACGTGCCTGGCTCGTTTAATATACCTTTAGTGATTGACTACATTTTAACTATAAATAAGTTCACGTTTCCAGACAGTTATCCACTGACTAAAATCAACGACATCGTCAACCAGTTTTAAAGTTTAATCACATGAGCAAACTCGACTTGAAGTTGGCATATCATCAAATTTGGTTGCATTCTTGAAATAAAACGGATGCGGCTTTTCAAGTAAGCGAAGAACTTTACGAGTGGAATGTCTTACAGTTTAATGCTGTATAGTGTACCATGATTTCAACGCTTTGCAAATAATTTCGTTGGTCACAATGGATTACAAGACCGCGCTTTTCCGTATTTTGAGAAATGAACAATCGGCGCAATGACAGAAAAAGAGCACGATCACAATGAAACTTGACCCTAGCATCCTAATAAATAGAAAGATTTGTTTAGAACGAAGCTAAATGAAACAAAGTTGCTTTCAGCCCCTCCCCCATCAAAAGCAAAGTGTTACGCCCATTGGCACTGTGTAAGCTATATACACAGGAATTACTTTTCTGAAAGTAGCTGTGAGAAAATTGAAACTGTTTTTACTCCCTCCGTTGTTGTAAAAATGCGACCAGAAACGTTAAGCAATAAATTTATTGGTATAGCAAAAACAACACAAAACTTGACGAAACATGACAAAAACATGCTATTTGGAACCTGATATGATGCAATGACGACATGTTGCTGGCGTCATATACCTTTTCAAATGTTTTTGTTCTTGAATTGGATTAGATTATTATTTCACTTTTAAAAAGTTGTTAGAATTTGAATTAATTTTTAATTTTTTTAAACTTGACTAAAATATGTCATTTTTAGTATCACCAATTTGGGAGGTTTCCTACTGAAATTGAACATTAACATTTTATGATGTGATACTACACGCTTTTGCAAACATTTTGATAAAAAATTATTGGTAACAATTTACTTAGAGATATGTAGAGCTTTTCATAAGATTTTTTTACCATATACACACCCGATACCGGTAACAAAACTATATCAGTGGGAGGATCGAATCTAATCTCGAGTCCGAGTCATATTAATCACAATTGTAAATTTTCCAATTCAGAGTAGAGTCCAGTCATTATGTGCAAACAATTTGAATCGAGTGGAGTATTTTTTGCCGGAACTCAAATCTCAACACTGGATGGCTACCAAAGAGTGAAGATTACGACATCTAGCGAGCTATCGCATTTTGCTCGAACCGTACATTAACCACACAATCATTGCCGTGTGTGATTACATTAGACAAGTTGAGATCATTGGTAATGGTTTTTAACTGCTTAATTCACCGACTACCTACTAGTTGAAAAAATTATAAGCTAGCAGTCTTGCATTGTTGCGTCGGTGATTGTATGAATAAGCTTCCTTAAATTATTTTTTCTCCATAGACATTGTATAAAGCATTAGCTTGTGTGATAAACTGCAGTATCTGAGCACTTGTTAGTATCTAATAAACAATTTAATGGGTAGTTCGATTTTGAAGCCATTTGTCTGGGTTGAGATCTACGGCTACAACTTTTTACAAATTGACCATCAAAGTTCAATTATCTGAGCAAAATCCATCTCAAGTAGGCTTATCATCAAATTAGGCTCCATCCAAAAGAAAGATCATATAATGCTTTTCAAGTAGGCAGCAAACTTTACGAATGGAACGATTTACCGATTGGTGACACTAATGCCGTACCTCGCTTTCGGCGCATCGCAAATGGTTTCATTTGTCGCAATGGATTACAAAACCACGTCTTTCCATATCTTGACGATAGAGCAATCGATGCTATGACAAAAAAAAAGAGTGCAATCACTATTTAAACTTGACGCTAACAGCTGCCAAAACTAAAGGTTTGGATTAAACGACGCCAAGTGTATTCACAAGCAAAACTCAATACCCCTTCTCGGCCACGTCATAGGCAGTGGCTCCATTAAACCAGACATTGAATGAGTAAAAATATTGCTTGACATAACGTCACCTGCTAATAAAAAAAAGTAGTCGGCATTTTCTCTTATTGTGCTATGCGAAATGGCTTGTGAATTTTTCAGACCGAATTCGACCACTAATTGACCGTGATACTTTTCCAATCACTCGTAATGCAATCGATGCCTTCAATGAATTGAAAACTGACCTAGCTAAAGTTTCGTTATACCCCATTGATGAGAAAATCAAATTAGCGGGCTGATTTGGAATTGTTCAATTTCAAAGAAAATTACAGAAAGTAGAGTATTCATTCTCGAAGCTTTTCGTCTGACACTTTTCAAGAGAATCCGTCAGAAATAGAGTGAAAAGGTGAAGTGAGTCACCAATATAGAGACACAATTGACGAAAAAGAAAAAAAGGGGAAAAGAAGCGACCAGTGGAAGGAGCGGAAACTAATGTGTAATTTTTAGACCATAAACGAATTCCTTTTGTTTGCATAAATTTGGTTTGGATATTTTGATGTACGTGGCTTCAAGGGTGAAAAGATGAAAAGAAGTACGGCCACGGGCAAGAATAGAAAATTGGTTATCATTATATTCACGTGCGTATGTTGGGTTTTGTAAAAGGTGTTGTCCAATAGCAGAAAAGGAAGTTTCAGCTTTAAAGCTTCTGATTGGCTTGCAAGAGCGAGCCAATGTGCTTCGGTTCTGAGAAATATGGTCCTGGAGGATGGGTTTGGGCACGTGCTGCTTAATCCTCTGTTGTAGCCTTTGAGAAGTACGACCCACGTACCGACTATCGCAGTGGCACAAAAATTGGTAAACAATGTTGCTTTGATGTAAAGCGGGTAGTACATCCTTTTTGGCTACAGGCAGAAGTTGTCTGGTGATGTAGACAATGTATGGTTCAACTGCAAAGTAACAGCGTTTGACGGCTGTTTTAATTTGCATTTCGTACCTCATCGAAACATTGCCCAGCCATGGCAAGTGAAAATAGACTGAGCATTTCTTCGGACCTAACTGCGTTGGTCTGTAAAACTGATTTATTTTCTTGGTTATAACGGCGTTGATTACAGCTTCAGGGTAACCGTTGTTGATAAGGATTGAACGAATGTTTGAAAGTTCATTTTGAAGAGTAGATTTCGAACAGATGACTAGAGCTCTGTGGACAAGAGTTGAAATCAAATTGGTCTTCCGTTTCATGAGGCATAAAGAGTTCCAGCGAATGTATTGGCCAGTGAAAGTCGGCTTTCTGTAGATAGATGTAACAAATTCGTGATCATTCTTTTCTACCAGGACGTCGAGAAACGGCAAAGTCCGATTGCATTCCTTTTCAAAAGTAAAACGAAGCGATGGATGAAGAGAATTTAGATGGGAGAAAAACTCATTACATTTGTCTTCGTCGTTAAAAACTGTCAAAGTATCATCGACGTATCGATAATACATCAGAGATTTGTTGACTTTTTTGAAAAGCAAAGCTTCGTGATATCCAACAAAAATGTTGGCAAGAGGTGAACCCATAGCAACGCCATCAATCTGTCGGTACATTATATTGTTGAAACTGAATTTAACGGAGGAAGTAGCCGTTTGCATCAGCTCAACAAAAACTGCACGAGGAAAAGGAGGCGGAGTAAGCTCGCCATTATACAGAGCATCAGCGCAGATTGCAAGTGGAACATTAGTAAAAAGGCTACAGACGTCATAGGAGCAAAGAAAGATAGATGGAGGAAAGTTAAAAGTTTTGACTTGGTCAGCAAAAGTAAAGGAATCGGAAATACAGTGGGTAGAATAAAGTGAAAGAACAGGATCAATAACTGATGTAAGCCATTGCGCTAATTGATGCTGTGCTGAGCCAGTCATTGACAATATGGGATGTAAGGGTACATCTTGCTTGTGAATTTTCGGCAAACCATACATTCGGGGTCGTTGTGAACCAGTTCGTCGAATCCTGCTGTAAATCTTAGATGGAAGAAGGTCTTCTTTCTTGAGTTGAAACAACCGTCTTTGAATATGAGCTTCAAGCTTCGCAGTGTTGTCAAATTCGGAAGAGGGGCCAAGATTTTTATATTTAGAGTTGTATTGCAAAATAAAATCCAGTTTTGAAATGTAATCACTTTTATTCATTATGACAACCCCAGAATCCTTGTCAGGTTTAGTGACATGGATATTTTCATTAGAGATCGGGTTGCCTGGATGCAATCTTTTAAAATCTGAGAGATCGGGTTGCCTGGATGCAATCTTTTAAAATAAGAAAGTCGCCAATGCCAATTGGATTACCGCAGTAAGCATGGGCGAGGTCGCTTAATCTGGCTTTCAGGGCTGAAAATTGCTCGGAGGAATGAGGGACATGATGAAGCAATTGACCAACGAGAACCTCGAATTCGGTAAAGATCTTTTCTCGTTGAACACTGTGAGTTGGTAAACAAAATTCAGTCCATGAGAGAGAACAAATTCTTTCGTTGGACAGAGTTTGTAAGTAGAGAGATTGATAATAGTGTTCGTGTTTGGTTTCGCCATGTTTCCAAATCGTTGTTGAAAAAGAAATTTGAGTTTCCGTTCATTCTTGATTGAAAGTTCTCGTTCTTTCCGTTTGTCAATGGTGGCTCTATATCTGCAGAATCGAATGAAATCGAAGAAAGACAGGAATTGTCTGACTTCTTGCCACAGTGCGCGCAACTTGCCTTTCAAGAATGTTATCAGTGATTTACTCTTTTCAATTCTATCGTACATAAATGCACGTTCTATATGTGATGTCTGACGCACTGATGACTTTTCTATTCGCAACCTTACGAACTTAAGGAGCGTTCGTTGACCAATGAAATCCTTAAAAAAGGTTGTTTGTGAGATAGCACTTCTAATCTTTCCACGAGTTTTGACCAGCTTGTTGAGGATCTTCAGTTGTTGATCGTTGTACCGTCTTCAACAAATCTCTGATGTATTATCGATACGTCGATGATACTTTGACAGTTTTTAACGACGAAGACAAATGTAATGAGTTTTTCTCCCATCTAAATTCTCTTCATCCATCGCTTCGTTTTACTTTTGAAAAGGAATGCAATCGGACTTTGCCGTTTCTCGACGTCCTGGTAGAAAAGAATGATCACGAATTTGTTACATCTATCTACAGAAAGCCGACTTTCACTGGCCAATACATTCGCTGGAACTCTTTATGCCTCATGAAACGGAAGACCAATTTGATTTCAACTCTTGTCCACAGAGCTCTAGTCATCTGTTCGAAATCTACTCTTCAAAATGAACTTTCAAACATTCGTTCAATCCTTATCAACAACGGTTACCCTGAAGCTGTAATCAACGCCGTTATAACTAAGAAAATAAATCAGTTTTACAGACCAACGCAGTTAGGTCCGAAGAAATGCTCAGTCTATTTTCACTTGCCATGGCTGGGCAATGTTTCGATGAGGTACGAAATGCAAATTAAAACAGCCGTCAAACGCTGTTACTTTGCAGTTGAACCATACATTGTCTACATCACCAGACAACTTCTGCCTGTAGCCAAAAAGGATGTACTACCCGCTTTACATCAAAGCAACATTGTTTACCAATTTTTGTGCCACTGCGATAGTTTGTTTGTTTGTTTGTTTACCCCTCCTCTTCCTCGGGATGGAGGTACGGCAAGAACGGCAATTCGGATTCATGCCGTCAACCTAATTGAAATTAGGCTAGGGGAAAGATGGCAGCCCATTTCGAACCCGTCTTGAGTGACTGGTAGCCCCACCACCAACAAGGCGGACTGCCACTGGTGGGTACCCAAGAGTCGTCTGACATGCTGGGTTGGCAACTTCACAATTGTAACCCGGTGAAGTACGGGAGGGCCACCTGTCTGCCACATAAAGGTGGAGGCGTCCCGTTAAGTGCCTTGCCTAAGGACACAACAAGCAAGCTTGCCGGCTTGTTTTCCACACTATCCCTTTTTATGCTGAGCGCCAAGCAGGAAAGCTGTGGATACCATTTTTTAAAGTCTTTTGGTATGACTGGACTTAGGGAATGAACCCTAGGTCTACCGACTACGAAGCGGACGCTCTAACCACTGCACCATTGCGCCGGTCTCTGCGATAGTCGGTACGTGGGTCGTACTTCTCAAAGGCTACAACAGAGGATTAAGCAGCACGTACCCAAACCCATCCTCCAGGACCATATTTCTCAGAACCGAAGCACATTGGCTCGCTCTTGCAAGCCAATCAGAAGCTTTAAAGCTGAAACTTCCTTTTCTGCTATTGGACAACACCTTTTACAAAACCCAACATACGCACGTGAATATAATGATAACCAATTTTCTATTCTTGCCCGTGGCCGTACTTCTTTTCATCTTTTCACCCTTGAAGCCACGTACATCAAAATATCCAAACCAAATTTATGCAAACAAAAGGAATTCGTTTATGGTCTAAAAATTACACATTAGTTTCCGCTCCTTCCACTGGTCGCTTCTTTTCCCCTTTTTTTCTTTTTCGTCAATTGTGTCTCTATATTGGTGACTCACTTCACCTTTTCACTCTATTTCTGACGGATTCTCTTGAAAAGTGTCAGACGAAAAGCTTCGAGAATGAATACTCTACTTTCTGCAATTTTCAAATTCTGTACCACAAATCAACTTTTTAAAGAAAATTACTTCAACATTTAGATGATAATAACTTGATATTAATAATTTGTTTCAAAAAGCAAAAAAAACAGGACATCTTTAGTAATGCAAGAGGCTAGCGCTACACTTAGCAAACTGCAGACAGTGACAATGCTTCGATTTATCAAGTCTCTTCAGTGGAGTTGGTGACCGACAAGAAGCTAGAGGCTTTTAATAAAGCATAGCTAAGACCGCAAAACTTGTGAGATCTATACTAAATCCACTTTGGTGGAGGTCTGTTAGTACTCTGCGAAGCCTTATCACTCGTGAATGAGCTTGTGACCACTAGGCTGTGACAGCACTATTGTTCGAGCAGTTGCTTGACTTAGTGTGCCTGCGACAACCGCCACTTATTCACGAGTGATAAGGCTTCGCAGAGTACTATTGTTGAGACTTCTTGTTTCATTAATTTGTTGTTTTCGTGCTGTCCACATAGAGCCCATTGTCTACAATGTCCGCTTGGCAGTCGACAGATACGGAACTCATTTTCCACGTCGAGTCATACCCAAATATTAAAAAAAGAAATATTCGCAGCTTTCCTGCTTGGCGCTCAACATAAAAAAGGGATAGTGTGGAAAGCAAGCCGGCTAGTTGTGTCCTCGGACAAGAAACTTAACGGGATAACTCTATCTCTATGTGGTAGAACAGGATGGCGCACCCGTGCTTTATCGGGCTAGAATTGTGAAGCTTCTCACCCAGCATGTTGTAAAAGGCGACTCTTAGATACCAACCATTGGCAGTCTGCCTTGTTGGTGGTGGAGCTACCAGTCAGTAATTTGCATCCATGACTGGTTCGAAATTGGCTGCCACTTTTCCCCTAGCCTAGTTTAATTACATGTAGGTTGACAGCGTGTCCCTGGATTGCCGTTTGCACCGTGCCTCCATTCCAAGGAAGAGGAAGGGTAAACCAACCAACCAACCAACTGAAGATACCATAAATTTGAAACAAAATCTCACTTGTAACAATTACGGTACATATATATATATATATATATATTGCCATCTGTCTTGTATGCAAATATAAATACGTGGGCCAAGCGAAAACCAAATTTTTGTGCCGATGGCATGCTTATGGACACGCATGGAAACAAGATTTAATCAAATCCACCACCAATCAATCTACTTTACTGCATCATTATAGAAAATTTTACCCACATTGAATGCATGATAATTTAGGTATATCGACGTGTTTTGATGTCGTTCAATGAACTTCTGTTTTAAAATTAGATTTTTACGAAGATTTATGATGCCATTGACTGAAAGCTACTATTAGGCCTAATGCCAAACATGTTTTTTCCGTAAAACAGAATAAGTTTTACGTGCTGTCTACCATTAGTTACCAATTTCATTCTCACCACTAGTTTTATTTCTTCATGATTTTGTCGTCAGAATATTTTAATTGATCTATAATTTTTGTATTATACCCAGTTAAGCTTTGAACCCGTAAAGTTGACAGTAATTATGCTATGCTTTATTTAAAGCCTGCCGCTTCTTGTCGGTGACCAATTGCACTGAAGAGACCTGATAGGTCGAAACAGTATCACTATTTGCAGTTGCTCAAAGTGCATCGCTAGCCCCTTGTATAATTTTGAAAACAATTAGTTTCAATCCAATAGCATTTAGGTTTAGTGTCCAATTTTGTAGCAAAGGTTACATGAATTTATTTTATTGTCATGCTTTTATGATTAAAAACTCAAGATAGCAATTCCAATTAGATGAAATATATTTTCCGGTGATATTATCCCGATTAATTGCTTGGGATTACGTAAGGCAAGAGCTTCGGATCCGGAATAGTGGTGATCAGCCAGTTGGACTGCTTCAGTTTGGATCTTCACTCTAACATTACTACACTACAAAAACTTCTTAACTACTTGTGATAAAATGTTGGTTTTGGTGTCAAGTGATTCAGAAGACATGAGTTTCCATTTGACTGAAGAGGGTTTCTTTCTTTATTAGCAAAAGAAAAAGGCTTACGCTGAAAATACATTTTTTTGCTAAAAAATGAGCAATATTTCTATTGTAACGCAATTTAATGACTAAAATGTTCTTGCTAATGTAAAATATTTTCAAATCATTTACCTACATTAATAACAATGTCAAAAACTGGCTGTATAGGCATCAGACATAGCGCAATACGCAACATTTGAGAATAAAATACTAATTAATCAAGTGTCAAAATTAGTACAAAAATTGATGTTTAAAGGCAACTTTTTCATCACTTGACGTAATCTAATTCCTTGTCGAAGCAGAGCATCACCATTGTCATATCCAACTCAGATTTGAATGCTTTTGTCGCAAGTTTTGGGCGGTGTCCAACATTGTAGCGCTCGTCTGTCTGTCGAACACACGTGAAATTCCCCAAAAGATTGCTTTCGAACCGTTCAATTCACATAGAGAAAAACGACGGTTTCTGTAATTGAACACGAGCTAAGCTAACATATTCACACGCACAAAACAAATGTAAGCTAGCTTACCAACTGTTTATCAAGGAAAAGCGAGACACTCTGAGTGCCGCAAATTTTGCACAAGTTTATAAAAAGATAGCAAATGTGTGGAAAAAAAAGTTCTAAGAAATGCAAGCTTAAAGCAGAGACAGCAATTAGGGTCAGCAAATGATTGGCCGAAATTTCATAAAGCGAAATTAGCTGAGATACCAATTAAGATCAGCAAATGATTGGCCGAAACAACATAAAATCGAAATTAGCTGAGACAGCAATTAAGGTCGGAAAATAATTGGTCGAAAAAACATAAAATCGAAATTGGCTGAGATAGCAATTAAGGTCGTAAAATGATTGGTCGAAACAAAATAAAACCTAAATTACTCCCAAACCACGGCAACTTTAGGTCGTAAGATAAAAGCAAGCAATGCAGAGTTAAATCCAGCTGCAACAAACATGTTGGCTGTAGCAAGGGTGAAAAGTTCAGGTATGGGATTTTCAAGTTCAGACATAGTCATAAGTCTAATTAGTTTTGGTTCAGTTATGTTCTCACTAAATTAATCAGTTGTTTTGTAATACTCTTTTATATTAATATTGATTATTGGTACAACAAAACGCCAAAAATTTGTTGTTTTGTTTTCGTTAGATGATCTCAGGGATTTGTTTTGCATTGATATTTTTCAACTGTAATTTTTCTGACATCTTCAACTATATCGCATAGCATTGCAAGTAGAACATTTTCTGAATGAGCATAAAATGGATTTCTTTTACCCACATTCAAAGATATTTCTCTCAAGGGGGAATATGGGGTTCGTTTTATCATTTTTCGAAAATTTTAGCCATAATATTTTTTTAACAAAATTTGATCTTTAAATTCCTCACGCATCGGAAGATGTACAATTTGTGTTCTAATTCTTGGATTTTCACACCCAAAAACGGTTAAAAAGACCGAGAACCCAGTTGCAGACGACAAAAATTGTAAAACTTTCAGCAGACACGTGCAAGAGCCAACTACCTTGAATTCAAATCAAGATACCTGGTTTACCACAATACCAAACTCTTTATCATTAACACAGTCTGAAAACTACTCTTTTGGAGCATCATTTGACAAAATTTTAAGCAATATTAATAAAATTTTCAAATTTTTTAGGGGTCTCCAAACCCCCCCAAACAAATTTGTACGGTAAATAAAAAAAGTAAATTTAGAGCATAAAAATATGATATGTTGCTAAATACAGGTCTTGTTTAAAATCTTAGAAAATTTTCTTTTCAGCAATATATAACTTTAAATAGTTTAAGCTAAGCAATAGATGATATTTACTGATCAAAAATGGGTACTGTACATTATATCAGTTCAAAACCCCCAAGAATTTTTTGACTTACCTTCACTAAATTACAATTTCTAGAAAAACTACACCCTTTAAAAACATAAAATAAATTGCAAACATTTTACCACTAAAATTGGCATTTTGTATCAAGTTTCCAAGGAGACAAAAACTGAAATACAAGTTTAAAAGCTAGCAGAAGTTTGGCTTCTCTAAATCAAAGTTTGCTGTATCCCCCTTGTTTCTCAACACATGGGAAGGGTGTAAACAAGCTGTTGTTTCATTGTTAGTGACAGCATATTCTATTTAAACTTGATATTTTCTGAATCTTGAAGAAATTCCCTGTTCAAAAATACATAATGTTGCATGGTTTAGGCTAACCTGTAGCAGATAATAACTGATCATATTTTAGATACTATATTTGACTAAGAAAATTTGGTACTGGTCAGTACCGGTTAACAAAAAGGTCATGGGCCTCAAAAAGTAGCAAACTGTAGAAAACCTAGGCTTTTTGATAAGAAGGAGTCGTTTATGGGGCAGGAATAGCTAATTGAATATTAATTTAAATATAGAAACCTTAGAAATGTATAATTCTTCAGGTTAGAAGTGTAAATCGGTGTATGTGCACTTTTAGATGGATTTTCTCAAAATCGCGATTTTATGATGACTATAAACTTTCTGGCATTTGTAATTCTGAATTCGCACGGTCAATCTTTATGAAATTTTGCATAGAGCTAGCTAATAGATTTATGAATGCAATGACGAAGTAAAATGGGCTAACTATTGTACTTTTTTTGCTATAAATATTTTTGTTGGAAAATATGTGAAAATTTCACTCAAAAAAATGGTATTTTTGACAAACCCCAGTATATTATGACAGCTTAAATTTATGTACAAGTTGCTACGTGATTGCATAGAGTAGTGTTCGACGATCAAGTTGCACCAAAACCCTTCAATTCCATCGTGCAGGGGCCGAGATATGCATGCCAAAGTTTCCTTGTCTGTTGCCATGGCAAAGGAAATGGTTACCATGGCAACAAAAAAAAGAAAAAAATTGTGACAGATTTATTTTTGCGCGAGTATTCAACCTGTCACATAACATCGATCTTAGCATGCTAAACGCGTCTCTTTTGCAAATTCCCCATAATCCCCCTTAAGTTTTTATCAACGAAATTGTTGATTCGGTTGATTCAATCAAAAAAAATGTTTTGAGCCATCTATAAATCAGTTTCGAAGTTTAATCTGAAATCAAATTAGAAAATAAATGTTTATGCAAAATGCAGCAAGAATTTTTATATTATGTGATGGTTCTTCTTAAGACGTGTAATATCTTAAAGACTATTTCTGTGATAAAATACGTAATTTCTGAAACGAAAAATTTAATTCCAAAAAATGCCAAAAGTAAAACCTAAATTTTTCTAGCCAAACACTTCCAAAAGAGCCAAACTCAAATTTCTAGGCCAATCGCTTTTTTAAAAGTTCAAATTTCTGGAATTGGGCTTAAAAAAACAATATCCAACCATGGATTGAATGTTATTATTTTTTTATTGTTTGTAGCTCATTTTTAAAGCAAACTTTCTTTATTCACCGCCTAGCGCATTTTAGAACTTCCCAATCATAAGTGCAATACAAAGTTGCTTTCTTAAACGTCCAGGGTAATAACCACAGTTAGCAATACAAAATCACGGTTGTGTACCACGTTCTTAGCGTTGTTAGTGAATTAAGATTGGGCGAATTGATTTTTTTTACAAGCTAGAAAACATATATCGCAATTGCTGAGCAGTACGTGCAGCTAATCGTGTCTTGCAATGACAGCATGACAAAGTGTAGCTTAGTGCAGAATAAATAACTTTTGTTTCTAAAAAAGAAATGTTAAAAAGACTAAGATTGTTTTTTGTAATAAGATTAAAAATCTTTTCATTCTGTTCCAAACGGTATGTCTAGGAGAAGTTTGCTTAAAATTCAGCACCACTATTCTTTTCCTTCACTCGATCCTTCAAGTAAAGGAAGGTTGATTGCAATCGCGATTGCTTACGCATATCCGGAGAGGCAAACAACATTAAAAGTTTAACTTAAGTTAAACTAGCAAAAAGAATAAGCATACCGCAAAAAAAGAGTTAGGCGTGCAAAGCAGCGAATAGCACTATAAATAGACCTGGTGCTCATTTCCCTAATCGAGTTATAACAAAAAATTAAAAAAAAATAATGTTCACAGCTTCCCTGTTTGGCGCTTAGCGCAAAAGAAATAGTGTGGATAACAAGCCGGCAAGCTTGCTTGTTGTGTTCTTGTGCACGGCATTAAACGAGATACCTCCATCTCGATATGGCAAAAAGATGGTGGGGGCAAGCAGTCTACCCGTCGTGGTAGTCCAGTCTAACTGAAGACAAGCAAAAAGAGCTAACAAGAAGTTCAACTTGAGAAGCTTCTCCAAACAAACAACAGTTCTTGCCCATTCGAAGAAAAAGAATTCGCACATATTTAATTATATTGCCAGTTCCAAGTGGTTACGATCGATAGAGAGCGTCTTATAAGCGAGAAACAAAACAACAAAGCAAGTGCTAAAGGCGCAAGGCTTCCGAAGAGAGCAGTGCTATTGAGAGATATTTTCAAATCTACCAAGCCATCCCTGGGCGCATTTCGTTCTTTTGGACTCATCAGCAGGGCTTGCCAAGCGCAAAGAGATGCTCCAATAGCATTAACGTTGACTTTTATAAAACAAACTAACACAACGCCCAAGACTTACGTGTCGTTAACTTTTGAACGAGATTCGTTTTGACGTACTGCTAGCCGCTTAACTATGGACTAAAACTGATATCCTTATGTAAAGCTGACTACACAAGCAGTGATTAGGCCTAAAAAGGTCTTCCGTAGAGAATGCGCAGCACAAAAAGTACTAAGTACAAAAGCTTGCATTTGGTGGGCTCGCGCTTTTTTGAGAATAAGAACGCAGCTTCTATTTAGCAAATGATATTTTTATCGAGCCTACAGGGTAGGTTGAAAACAATTTTTCTAATTTTCTAAACATGAAGAACCACACGAGGCACAGCGCAAATTTAACTTGGTGACTCAAAATTACAGAGAATTAATAGAACGACATATTTAAGCTAAGCTAGTCAAGGTTAGTTGTACGCCAACAGGCGACCCTAAGATACGAAATTGTGGAAATATTAAATATTCTTACGAAAATAGGGAAAGAATACCACTAAAATTGCGGCATCACAGAAATTCAAAAGTTTGTGGGAATTCTTAACTCAACTCAATTCAGCTATCTTTTTTTTACCTAATTGAGTGGTTAATGTTTTATTTTCAGTTGATATTGTTTTCCACATTTCTTCGATATGCGTACTTAAAAATCTTGTTGGTGGTACAGAATTTTAATATAGCTTTGAAAAAAGCTGTTTGAGCCATAAGCTTTTCGTGACGCTTTCATCAGTGGCGGTATCGCGTCAAAAGGGAAGATCTAGAGTGAATAAGTGTGTTATATGTGAACAATTTGGACGTTACGCAATCAAGACAAGCCAATGATAGCGCTAGTATTGCAAAGCGCGCCAAAAAAGATTTCGCAATTGCGAAAGTTAGAGAAGGCGCTGCAGGAGGCCAAATGCCACGATTATCGAAAGAGTTTGAGAGTGTAAACAAACTCTTTCTGTCTGCATAACACCGGGCGTCGGGTCTTGATATAAGTAGCCTCTAAACGTCGAAATTATCAAGACCCGACGCCCGGTGTTATGCAGACAGAAAGAGTTTGTTTACACTCTCAAACTCTTTCGATAATCGTGGCATTTGGCCTCCTGCAGCGCCTTCTCTAACTTTCGCAATTGCGAAATCTTTTTTGGCGCGCTTTGCAATACTAGCGCTATCATTGGCTTGTCTTGATTGCGTAACGTCCAAATTGTTCACATATAACACACTTATTCACTCTAGATCTTCCCTTTTGACGCGATACCGCCACTGATGAAAGCGTCACGAAAAGCTTATGGCTCAAACAGCTTTTTTCAAAGCTATATTAATATGCGTACTTCTTTTCTAGAATTTCGTTAAAAAGGTAATTTCTTCCTCCAAATCGTTAAGATGTAAAATAGCCTCAGTTTATTAATCATTTTTGTTTAAGTTCTAAACATTTGCGGTACATCATATGGCCCTCCTCAAATAATACAAATACGTAGCCAGTTCTAGAAATTACACTCGCAAATGAATACGTACACACAAAATGTCTTATTTTATCACAAACGCATATAAACACGCTAATAGAACGACTAATAACGTAAAAACGTGCCCACCAAATGTGACCTAAGAGAACCATTAATGACGTGGAATTCAAGAACGAAAGAAACGCAAAGATGAACCAGGATCAAATCAATCACATTAAGCAAAAGACAGCTACCGTTAGCCTACAATTGTGTGTTCAACTTTGGTTTAAGTTTCTTAATCAGTAATGATTCTTGAATTTCAGCTTTACATTCATTATTGCGTTGTATAAGTACTTCAAAGAAACCAATACCAAGGTTACTGCTAGCGCAAGATGAGCAAGAATTAATGTTGAGTCGTTATAAAATTGCTATTACACAACATATTAATTCCTGCTTATCTTGTGGTAGCAGTAACCTCGGCGTTGGTTTTTAAAATGTTTGCAGACTCACGAAAATTTACAGACCTACGGAAATGCGAAAATTCATATTTAGCATGTGATTACAGAAATACCAAAATTCATTTTAAAAAAGGTATTAGCCACTTATGGAAATGCAGGAAACTATCAACTAAACAAGTATGAAATTTACGGAAGTTGATAAAAACTATAAGTTCACCCACCAATTGGGTAAAATAAGATAATTGAGTTCAACAAAGCATTTTGATAAGTTTCCATATTTCTGCATTTTCCGTAATATAATTGGTGCTTTTTCTATATTTCTGTGTCAGGAATAAGGAAATTCGCCTTGTAAGAATAGTTTTCATACGTGTGTAAAGTGCTGTATCATTTGTTCTCTTGGCTACTGATTGAGAAAAAAGACCTTTTTTCCTCGCAATTGGATTTGCTGTAAGTACGCCTTTATTACGTCACAATCGTTTATGACATAATAAAATTCCAGATTAATCTAGTGATTCTAGCTTCTTCGAAGAATTTCGATAACCGATTACATAACTCAGTGGTTCTCAAACTTTTTGCAATGCGACGTATTTAAAAAAGCTTGCGAGACTTTGCGACGCACTAGACAGCATCCTACAGTTTAGTTTGCCGTACTGCGAGATAAATGTGACCCATAATCTACATAAATAATTGTCCCTATGCAGATGCTCCCGAGATTTTGGATTGGTCTGTCATCTTCAATTGTAAAATTACGCTCTTCTAAGTTTGTAACTCATCTTTCCTGTTTTCGTCCAACATACAACTGAATGCTTTATTCTTTATATATTTTTCGCCAATTAAGTTAAACTTCTGCAATTTGATTCTTGAATAACAAGTCAACCGTTACAACAGTGTATTGAAAACACTATTGTGGAAAATGTCAGAAGAAAGTAAGAAAGGAATCTACGATCAGAGTTCTTTTGACGCAATAAAACCTAGACGTAATGACACAAAACCAAATAATCCCGTGACGCCTTTGGAAAATTAAAACGTGACGCGACGCACAGTTTGAGAACCACTGACATAACTCATAGGGCTTTTTTTTCTTTTTTCACATGATTTCGTTCTAGCGTTTTTTGGATTGTTTTTTTTCGATTTATATATAAGGCAACGGGATTTTTTTAGTATAGTATAGAGAAGCGTTGTAACGGGGAGAGAGAAAGAGATTGATTGACGGAGTAAAGAAGAGCCATTGTTTTTTTTGTGATAATTTATTGTGGATTGTGGACGTGGCGAGTATTAAGCAGTTATTGGTGAAATTAGTTTTGGCGGTTTCCTGATTGTGTAGAAAAGTGATTAATTCCGAGATTGTTGAGCGAAGAAGTTTGAAGTCGTCAAGTATTATTTCTGTGAATACAATATTCTGTTATTAAAGTGGTTTTAAGTGTTTTTTTAGTGGAAGCCAGTCTTTTCCAAGTTTTATTAAGTTGCAGTCAGACCTAATTATCCAACCGATGATCATACGTCGCCTCAATTTTAAAAGAAATTTAAGATTGAGATAGAACCGAAAGTTCTATATCATTACATTATTAAAACGCGACATTCTGTAAGAATTTTAGTAAACTACCGTATTTTAACGTTGTCCGTTACTTTATGCAGTCCATTAGAGAATGCCTTTATATGTCGATTTTATTCTAAAAACTTAAAAGTGTAATTAGTACTTAATCTTCAAACAGCAATTAACAGTGCAGCTTTGCCCAACTGTTTGCACAATGAGTGCGTGTGATTCCGGTCTGCAGCCTACCTTCTTGCAGTGCTGTGGCGTTGCAGTTAAAGAAGCCAGGGTTCTGAACAGCTGCAGACGTCTATAATGAGTGAATCGATTTTGAAGTGGTTGTCTTTTACTGAAAAACATTTTAATTACTTTCTTATTGAGCCAAATTGCTTTTTGTGATAAATAGTCGCCTTCACAGTCGAATTCCAAGCGAAACTGGATTGGAATAGACATATGTTTTTTGCAATATCTATTGCTTGATGCAGAGCAAATATTAGTGTAAACAAATTGTTTATTGTGTGGTCTGAGGGCTTCGCCCAAATTAATTTTAATTTTATTTTAGCGTTGTCTTAAAGTCAGTACTGTTTGACATGTCTTGCTACCAAACTTTATGGGTATTTTTTGCTGTCATTTATCTATGTCTTGGCCAAGGTAAAATAATTACTAGTACTCTCGGTCAATTTAGGCCCAAAACCAGTATTTACGGAGAAAATTGTTTTCAAGAAGATGGTTAATATGTATCATTTATCAGTGTGATGCTTTAAATTATATTTCTTTTATTATGTCAAAATACAAGCTGGCTTGTAGATGCACTGATTGCTTATTTTGCTGCACCTTGATAAACAAGCAACGGTTGCTTATGACTTCGCAAGCAAAACTTTCATGCTCATGAAAATGGGGTTTTTATGACAAGAAATAATTTTTAAAAAATAGTTTTCAGATCTCCTCATTCTTGGAAAAGAAAAATGCTTTTGCTGAATAAGTGAGGCTTGTGTTCTTAGACCGATTTTAAAGAGAATTTTATCTTAAACATTTTTTAAAACTTTCAAGAATAAAGTAAGCTATAGCGCTTTAGATTTATGACCGGTTTGGATTTTCTTGGGGCTATGAGCGATTTGTGAAAAAAAGGTTTACGCTTTTGCATTAGCGTAGCCAGAAAAATTTTTTTGAGGTGGGGGAAAAATACTTTTTGTTGTTTTTTAAATTTGTGACTGATTTTTTTGAGAGATTAATATCTTCTGATCTCTAAATTGTCCAACTTTCCCTTAAATTTGATGAATACTCGTAAAACTTCTATTTGAGCGCCATCTCTGTTTGAACGCCACCTCTAATAGAACGTCACTATAGAGCTGGGATCACCAACCGTGTGCCCGCGGGCACCATGTCGCCCGTGAAGGCAATATGAGGTGCCCGCCAGCCTGTTTTAAAATATTTTCAAAAGTTTTTCAAAGTCGATGGTGGCTTCAAAGAAAAAAGGTAGCATAGGGTTGCGAGGCATCGGCCACCGAAGTAATGGCAACAGATATGTAATGACACCACCTGCCAATACAAAATAGATCGAACATCAAGTCCGGGATGTTGTAAACTTTAAGATAAGTGTGCCCCCACTTTAATCAATATACAAAAAGTAGCCCGTGGTCCAAGAAAGGTTGGTGACCCCTGCTATAGAGGAAGAGTTGAAAAATAGAGAACCACCCTCTAATTGAACGCCGCCTCTAACTAAACGCCACTTTGATGAATTCTTCTATTTTGGCAATAGTTACGGCTAATATCGTCTTTCTAGGCGTAAGAAGGGAAGAATGGATTGTCGAATAGCACGATTATTTTTAGACCCTGAGAAGTTCCATGCTATGGAGCTACATCGCACGTATTTTTATAGACGCTGGGAAATCCCAACTCACCAGTAATCATCCTGTATTCGTGTCTTTTGCTAATTGTATGAATGTGTTGGATGTTTTTTCTTTTCATTTATAAAAATTACCTTCTCAAAATTCTGACCAGCTACTCGAAAAATAGAGCCCCTGTAGTTGAACGTCACCTGTGATAGAACACCACTATAGGGAAAGGGTTGAAAACCATGGCGGTGAAATAAAGGTTTTACGGTATTCTTCGTTTTAAAATTGATATTTTTGGCCATAAATTTTCCAATTGCTTTCCCAAATTTGTTGAAAGACCTTTGCATGAAAATCAAGGTTTTGAAGAAGTTATTTATAAAAACACCTATATTCCTTAACCGACTAAAATAAATTTGGATGGACTATTGCCTACGTGACCTCTTCCCCTATAAGGCACGTCTGCAACGTGAAAGATTGAAGAAGTGCAACGTGAAAGATTGAAGAAGCGTCAAATGCATAAATAGATCCATTGATATAATTTTTATAAAAGATTTTAAACGCATGTCGGTTTAACTATTAGTTTTAGTTAATAACAAAACCAAGATGTTTGTCATTTGTACAAGTGTTAGAGTTTTATCACTAACGTTTTAGCGCGTTTGCATTAGATCTGGTCTGAACAAAGACATACTTAGATTTTATTCTAAATGAGACAGAGACATAATTTTATTAGAATTTTGAAAAAGATACACTTTCTCAAATTCAAAGTTGTTCTTTGAAAAAAGTATGCTTCAAATTTTCAGGGTCAAACCTTGTACCTTTTGTTCTTCTCTTCCTTACGCCTCTGAACATAAACCAGCTTTTAGTTACTATATGGGATGTAATTTGTGTGCAGAACTGCTTACTAAAAGTCAACCAGCCTGCCAGGAAAGGAATCTTGCTTCTGTCGCTCCAGGAAGAAAATGCAGGAAAGCATGTACGATTGATGACGATTGCAGAAGTGCAAAAAAAAAGTGTAGATGCGACAATGTTTGTGGATTATCCTGTTTCAATCCAAGTTAGTTTAAAACTGTTAACATTAAGAGCTATATCTTAACTATTTCGCGCCCTATTTGTAATGTTTCTTTGCTTTCCAACTAACAAAAGCGGTCTAGTCTTCCACTTTAATCACAGTTGTTGCAAATGGCTATAAAATAGTTATCGAGAAGCAAACGCACTTTCAAAAATATTGCTTTTGCTAAAATTTTAGATGCGACTTGTGATGCTCCTCCTGAACTTACCAATGGTGCTGTTACTGGAGGAAATAAGTATGGCCAAGTTGCAGAATATCGTTGCAATGATGGATTTACTTTAGTGGGTGACCGTAGCAGGACTTGTCAGTCTGATAGAAATTGGTCTGGGTCGTCACCTATATGTAGGCCTATGGGTAAGTACAAATAGTTAGTCATACCTAATATATGAAACAGTACTGCAACATCTGTCATATCCATATAGGCTGCCGATTGTGCACTCAGTGTATTCAACGTCTTAAGTTTTCATTATTGCATTAAGGTTAGTTAGACTACAACTATGAAGGGCCAATTATTATTTTTGGTAGATTTTTTTTTCATATGGACAATATACGGGGCCAGCACATAAGTTAAACTGAACTTCTTAAGTACAACTAATTTGGTCTAAATATCTTGTCGTTATTGTTAGGTGGTTAAACAAATTCACTAAAAAATGGTGTTAGTTGCCCATCTCTCTTCTTACATCATCAACGTTTTGCCTTAAACGTCTCAGCAAACCTACGCACATGCACTGACAAGAATTAAAAATATTAATTTACGATCACGTATGGTGCTACATGGCATTTATTAATGCTACCTTTCCTTCTTCATTTGTAAAGATCCATTTGCTGTTTTGGCAAAGCAGTTCAAATAGCCTATAATAACGATCTGACGATACCAAGACAATCTTATTTCTATATTTCCAACTAGCCGGCTCTACCGGCGTCGCCTGGCAGAACCTACCCCATCAGTAACGTCGGGGTTAAAAATATCGGTTCATCCGGTTGCACCAGCTTCACTCATCGTGCACTTGAGTGAACAGAAACAATATAATTCTGCTTTTCATGCATATCCATAACTCTTGTAGTCGTATGTATGTATCCATAACTCACGTATGGTACTGTATGCATTTATTAATGCTACCTTTCCTTCTTTATTTGTGAAGAACCAATTTGCATCCATTTTGCTGTTTTTTTAAAGCGGTTCAAATAGCCTACAGGTTAGTTTGCTTATCGACTGACTGTGTTTATGCTAGGACTATGCAACATGCTCCCAGCCAGAGGCCTTATCTCATACAAATACCCAAACAGCTATGATAGAGTTGTAAGTAGTGGGCCTACAATTTATTATCTTAATCTCGAAAATTCATATCAATTACTTTAGCACCCTTCCACAACTTTGATATATTTTCAATTGAAGCACTAGCTCAATTTAATGAATAAAAGTTTGTTAGGATTAAAGGCGTTTATGGTAAAACCAGTGCAAATTTAACGTTGCTATGGGCTCCAGAAACTTGGAAACATGTAGTGGCTATGGGCAATCCCACGCAAATGTTTTTTATCAATTGCGTTTCAAAAACGATAGTTTTATTTTTTAACGAGATTTGGCTATGTGAAAAAACACAAACGTTTTTGTTACTGTTTTCACAACTATCCATTGGGTGAAGCTGGCCTGGTCGGGTGAACCAATGTTGTTAACCGCGACATTGCTGATGGAAGCGCAGCCGGGCGACGCCGGCAAAGCTGGCTGGTATAGTATATATTTAAGTATATATCGAATTAAAATTCTAAGCATACATTTTAAAGTGTATTGGCGGACAAATTTACAAATTGGATAATGCAATTTTCGCAGCATGAACATATATAAACATAACATTGAAAATGGAAGAAATTAGTAACTTCACTTGACAAGTATTGCAATTGTTTTAAACATGTTAAACCGGCGCGATGGCTTAATGGTTAGAGTGTCCGCTTCGCAGTCGGTAGACCTGCAGTTCATTTCCCAAGTCGAGTTATACCAAAAGACTTTAGATATTGGTATTCACAGCTTCCTTGCTTGGCGCTCAGCACATAGTTCCTTCAACGGTCTCCAGATGGTATGCTTATGCCGATGATGTGGCACTGTTATACTCTTCTGATGACTGGAAGGACCTGGAGGGGGTCTTAAGCCAAGACATGACTACAACCTCAACATATCTCCAGACTTGGAGGCTACAGCTCAGCCACACTAAAACGGTGACGACGGCCTTTCACCTGAACAACAGAGAGGCCAAACGTGAGCTTAATGTCTACAACAATGGCAAACCCCTGCCATTCTGTCCAGTCCCTACCTATCTTGGAGTTAAACTGAACAGATCACTCACGTTTAGTCACCATCTTGAGGCATTGCGCAAAAAACTAACAACGCGCGTTGCACTAATGAGACGACTTGCAGGCTCAGGTTGGGGCGCTGGAGCTAAAACACTGCGTACAACCGCCCTATCTCTGGTCTACTCCACTGCGGAGTACTGTGCACCAGTTTGGTGTCGCAGTGCACACACTCGCCTCATCGATAGTGTTCTCAACGACGCATTGCGCATTGTCACTGGATGCCTGCGTCCAACTCCAACAGACTATCTACCCGTCCTCGCAGGTATCCAGCCGGCTGAGCTTCGCCGATTAGGAGCAACGCTCTCCCTGGCATATCGTGGCAGCCTCGACCCTGGCCATATTCTCTATGAATTATTGGCTGGGTCCACACACGGCTACAGAGAGAGACTAAAATCTAGACGCCCCTTTGTGCCCGCTGCACAGAAGTTTCTGCAAGATCTAACTGAATTGGATATTCGTGCAGCTCAATGGACTGACTTTAAATGGAGCACGGAATACTTGGAGTGTTCATCTGATCTCCGTGCTTTCATTCCTAGGACAAGCACTAGGCCAATGGGGATGGGCCTGCCCAGATCATCATGGGTCAGGCTCAACCGCTTGCGGGCTAATGTTGGGTGTTTTCAGTCGTTCATGCACAAATGGGGCCTTGCTCCTACATCGAATTGCGAGTGTGGCGCTGCAGAACAAACCGCAGAACACATCATTCTGACATGCCCCGTACATCGGGCACCTACAGGAATACGTGGACTGACGGTTTTGGATGTCGACAAACGATGTTGGCTGAGTACCATCACTGCCAGCATCTGAAAATATGGAACCCTTCCAAAAGAAGAAGAAGCACATAGTGATGATGTGGAGAACAAGCCGGCAAGCTCGCTTGTTGTGACCTTGGGCAAGATACTTAACGGGATGCCTCCATCTTCATGTGGCTGACAGGTAGCCGGGCCAAGCAGTTTACCCGCCGAGGTGGCCCAGTCTGACGAAAGACATGCAAACCGAGCATGAGCTCGTACGCATAAATAAAGCATGTTAACAGTTCCAGTAAAAGTTAAAAAATGTTGGGTAATTTTTTTGTTAAAAATGCACAGTAAGCGAAATAATTTATTTACAGGTTGCTAACTTTTTTAGTAAAGATACGGATTTTCTTACAGTATATGCTGGACAGGGCTGGATTAACCGTCGAGCGTAAGAGCACGTGCCCAGGGTATTAGGATAAAGGGAAGAGGGGGTACAACAACAATTTTTCATGGCCGACTTTTCAAAGATGTCTTAGTATTTAAATGTCATGAAATGTTATTCCGTATGAAAGGCCAAAGGGATTAAACCAGCTGCCTTGTTGTTTTGCTCCCTCTCTTCTGCTCCAATCCTGCAGCAACCAGTAGGCTACCACGAGTGAGCTCTTCAAGTATTGCAGCCATTTCATTATTGTCTTTGATTTCGCTTAAAATACTCTTCGGTACTAGTGGGTCCTTGTGATTAAGAATAGTAGCTTTTACGCTAGCTCTGCTGATATGTTTGGTATAATCGATCCTATTGTCTAATGTGAAGTGGAGCCGAGACTGGAAACTAATTATTGAGCAATTAGTTTAGACTGTTTTGGATACAATTTTCCTTACTTTGTTGGATACTAATTAATGTAAGAACACCCCACTCACTTTTAAAGACAACAAGTATTTTCTTAGAACAATTTTTGGTACTCTTTTTGATGCAAATGCTTCTTTTTTATTTTCAAACTCATCAAAAAGACAGTGGTCTCACATAACTGAACCAAGATGGTGATGGACAAATTAAGAAAAACAAGAATTGAAGTTCAATAAACACTTGCGTTAAGTAACAAAATGAAAGAAAAACAAGTTGATAGACCTCAACCTAAAATGTTGAGTATGCACGCTGAATACACATATCGTACACATGTAAATACGAACACACTCATACCAACAACCGGGTAAGGGAACCTGGGAATCAATTGGTCCGACACACCACTGCTGCTGGCATCGTCCGCTTGGGAAACAATTATTTAAAAATTTGATGCCGTTTCAATTACGCATATTTGGAATTAGAAGAGCTTGATGTTACAAATTCAATTGGAAAAATAAAGCACCAAGTTGTGAGGCCTTTAGGCCAATCCCTAAATACTGTGGGTTGTTTTGGTTATTGCAAAAACAATTTCTAAAAAACTCACAGTATTTCGGGATATTATTTTAGTGCCCAACCTAACGTTGACTTTGGACCCGCTATCCCGTTACTTATTTGAAGAAATGGAAAAAGCTTGTTATATTTTAGGCTGCTTGTGGATTAGACCAGAAATGATTCGAGGGAACGATATTCGGGATTTTGGGCACAAGAGCTATGCCTCCCATTTATAACTTTTACTTACTGCTTTCACTAACGTTTCAAAAGTGAAGTTAGTCTAATCTAGTCCAGCTAGTAAATTTGACCAACAAAGTTCTTTTAGTGCGTGCTGTTTAAAACTTCTTTGAAATTACTGAGTGTACTGTACAAACATGAAACTAGGCATCGTTTTTTCGCAGTGTAGTTATTTTTTTGGTCTAGGCAAATGGTAACCCTACCTATAAATAGATCCAATTATTTATCCTATTAATACAACATCAAGTGAACTGCAAATAAAAGTGCAGCAGTATACGATCCAGGAAGCAAAGCAGAATTGAAAGTTTTCAAGTCAAATTGTTTCTTGATAATTGGTCTACAATGATGCCGTCCGGAAGTACAATATAATTAAACAAACGCAGACCGAAAAAACAAAACAATTAATTTAAAATAGTGATCGAAAAAAAGAGCTAAAAAATAGAAGCAGGTATAACTTTCAACTGACAAAAGCAAGTGCGCGTGTTAGTATATATTAATCAACGTCTTTAATGCTCGTTTTGAAAGAAATTCGATGCATGCTTCATAACTTTTGTCAATTCCCTGCCATATTTTAGTACCGTGATACTAACTAAGCCGGTACTTGCTTGCTAAATGTCATTGAGCAAGTAAGTACAGGGTTGATTTTTCCAGCGAATAATCACTGCAATTGCGCTGGCAACGTTAAAAACTGCCTGGCGTGGCTTAGGCTTTATGGTGGTAACTCGATCTTGTTGGATTATCCATTTCTGATTTTTGAATATTTCTTATGGACTCTCGGTAACTTACTAGTTCATTGCACTCCCCAGTGATGTAAGAGTAAAGAACACCAGTTCTGCTGGCTACATCGACTTTACTCAAGAAACAGTTGTGAAGACAATAAAGAAAAGTTGTGACAAATTATTATCTCTCGAATATCTGTTGTAAAACCAAGTGTAATTTAAATAGGAATCGAGTCAAAGACACTTGGAGACGTAGACTCCTACGATCTTCTTTACTTAGCTACGCCTACAAGTTCATGCCTACGGTTTTTCGCCTCTTCATTGAAGATTGTCTTACTTGTGTAAGGATTGCACCCATTTCACGCGTTGGTGCACTCATTTGTAAATAAAGGGTGTCCATAAAGTCCGTGTGCACTAGATTTATAACTTTATTTGTATTTGCGATAGACATAATCTGTAAAAAGTGTTATAAAGTTTCATGTACCTAGTTTTAAGTGCAGTTATTGAATGATTCTTTACCACAAAATTAGAAACAGTGTTTCAACTGATAAAGTGTTTCTACAAAATGGAGCTCCTTGCCACTTTGCTCTGCATATTAGACAGTTTCTAAATCTAGAATTTTTAAATGATGAATCGAAAGGGGCGGATCATTTTCTTGGCCTCCGCATTTGCCAGATTTCACTTCATTAGATGTTTTTATGGAGACATGTAAAAACAATTGTGTGCTCAACCAAACTTGGTTCATTACAAGATTTGAAAGTTAAAATAATTAATGTGATTTCGGGTATAACTGTAAATCAGTTGGCAAATATTTTCTGTGGACTGCAAAATTGTATTACCCTTTGCATTGCTAATGATGGAGGAAATGTGGAAACTTAAATAAAATTTCATCAAGACCTTAAAAAATTTAGATTTTCTTCTTTTTAATTCTTTTTACAGATTATTTTTATCGCAGATACAGATAAAGTTATTAATTTTTTAAAGTGCACACGAACTTTATGGACACCCTGTATATTTGTGCACTCTAAGTTCTAAATAAGTCTAAGCGCCCTGGTCCTGGCGTACGCGAAGCCAGAAAAAAATGGAGCGGAGCAAAACAGGCTATGATCTTCCAAAAAATATTTGGCTTCCACTTCCGATATTAAGTTTTTATTGCAAACAAAAGCACGTATCAATATAAATGTCAATATCTGTAAAGTACTGAATGAGTTTGAACATTTTAAAATCGTAGCTATAACTTTACAACATTTGCGAACATGAGCTGTAGCCCAAATTCTGGCATCAGAGACGTAGCAGCCGCCCCCCAAACCCCCCAATTGGGGGGGGGGGTCCAGGCCAACTTTGGGGGCCCAAGTTAGTCTGAAATTGATTTTTGGCTACGTGACTATTTTCAGTTCAGCAGACTTGTTTACAACCGATTTAAACTGTAGGAAGAAATTGGCTTGTGACATCATAAGTGAATGCAACCTCATTTTATCTCGCAGAATCTAGAATATTTCGATTGATTTTCTGGTAGAATCTTGAATATTCGATTGACGTAACAATGCCGTTGTTACGCAACAATCATAGAATGGTCTGGAATTCTGTTTGGCTATAAATACCGGGACAATATATATACACTGCAGAGTGCAGATAAAGTATTTTATTGACATTGTATAGAATGAAACGTTCAAAAAGTGGTGCTCAAAAGAGAAAAAAAGCAGCCACTGCTCGAGATGCTGTAGCGAAATTGCCCAAGATGACAGATTTTTTCAAGATTACTGAGCAGAGTAGACCTGGCACTAGTACCGAGAGGGATGAAGAAAACTATAGTGTACAAGAAAAAGAAGACTATGACGATCAGCATCAAAGTGATTGTGAATTTCCAGAAAATGTAAGTTGTGATTTACCTGCCAATACGCAACCTTCAATATCAAAAATAACTGAATCTCAATTTACCCCTATCCCTGATGACCCATGTAAATGGCCTGAAAGTATTTCTGATGCTCAACGATGTGATATAGTAAAGCGTGGACCACATGAACTAATAATGAATTTTCCATATAATAACACAACTCCAAGGCGACGTTTTTCCTCCAACCATTATAAACGTGTGTTACCTAATGGTGAAAGTGTTTCACGGTCGTGGCTAGTTTATTGTGGGGAATCAGATCAAGTTTTTTGCTTTTGTTGTAAGCTATTTGGAAAAACACTAAGCCCCTTTTGTAGTGGTATAAATACATGGGAGGGTTTTTCGAAAAAACTGAAAGACCATGAAAACGGCATTTCCCACCAAGAATGCTGCAGTCAATGGATGTTGCTAGCTGAAGGGATAAGAAATTCATCCACTATCGACAAACGCGAGATGAATATTTTTTTCAATGAAAGACGTTTTTGGAGAAATGTTTCAGAGAGACTTATCGACATTGCCTTGTTTCTATCGGAAAGGAATCTTGCTTTTAGAGGATCTGAAGAAGTCTTAGGATCTCCTCACAATGGAAATTTTCTGGGTATATTTGAGCTTTTGGCAAGAAGAGATCCGATCCTAAAAGAGCTTCAAGACAGAATCAACAATAAAAACACTAAAGATCACTACTTGAGTCCTACCATACAAAATGAACTAATTGAATTGCTAGCGACAGAAGTTGAAAAAGAAAATTTACAGCAATTGAAATTGGCAAAATATTTTTCTATAATTTTGGACTGCACTCCAGATATGTGACATCATGAACAAATGTCTGTCATTCTCCGTTATGTACTATGTAATGAAGAAGCTGCTGTTGTTAAAGAAACATTTTTTGGCTACTTGAGAATAAGTGACAGTACTGGGAAAGGCTTGTTGGACGCTTTCTTAGAAAAAGCGACCGAACTGCAACTCGAATTGTCTGATTGTCGAGGTCAGTCATATGATAATGGTGCTAACATGAAAGGAAAACATTCTGGGGTCCAAGCAAGAATGCTAGACATCAATCCCAAAGCTGTTTACGTGCCCTGTGCAAACCATACCCTTAACTTAGTTGTTGTTGACAGTGCTAATTGATCGACGGAAGCATTGACATTTTTTGGAGTACTTACAAGGTTGTAGGGCCTATGTGCTGTTTTCTTCCTCTGCTCAGCGTTGGGAAATTTTGAAGAAACATGTGGAGCTGTCCATAAAGTCACAATCTGATACTCGTTGGGAAAGCAGAATTAAATGCATCAAACCTCTTCGATACAATTTAAAAGAGGTGTTGCTGGCACTGAAAGACTTGGAAGCCATTTCCATAGAAAGAAAAGATGGAAGAGCTGCCTCAGAAACAAAATCGTTGATAGCTCATTTATCAAAATGGAGTTTTCTTTTGTCGGTGTTTATTTGGTATGATATCCTATTCCAAGTCAATAAAGCAAGCAAGATTCTTCAATCGTATGGAGTCTCCCTTCATACAATGGAAACGGAAATCCAGGCAACTGAAAAGTTTTTGCAAAACTATCGAACAACGGGTTATGACAGTGCCGCAACATCTGCTGTTGAAATAGCACAGGAATTGGATATTGATCCTTCTTTTCCTCCGTCAAGAAGTGGAAAGAAAAGAAGATTGTTTGATTACCAAGGTGAAGAAGAACAACGAGCTACTCCTGAACTGAAATTTAAAAGCAACTTTTTCTATCCATTAGTAGACCAGGCTATTATGTCAATAAAGGAGCGCTTTAATTTGTTACGTGAGGTTTCTTCCGCCTTTTCGTTTTTGTACACACGAGACAAACTTTTGCTTGTGCAACAAGAAAATGCTCTTCTTACTTGCTGTAAAGAGTTCGAAAAAAAGTTCGGTGACATTGATTCTGATGAAATGAGCGCTGAGCTACAGCGGTTTGTTTTAATTTTCAAAAAAAACGCAATCTCAATACGGCTCAAGATTTTCTGAACTATCTTCTAAAGACTCATTTATTTGAATTGTATCCGAATGTGTACATCGCACTTCGAATCTTACTAACTTGCCCCGTGACTGTTGCCAGCGCTGAAAGAAGCTTCAGCAAATTGAAACTAATCAAAACTTTTAATAGAACGTCTATGACAGACAGTAGACTATCTTCATTAGCCATGTTGTCAATCGAAAATGACTGCGCCCGATCTCTTGATTATGACAATGTCATAACAGCATTTGCGAACAAAAAGGTTCGCTCCAGACTATTTAAATGATACTGTGTTTTTATAACTTTTTCATGTTTTTCAGTGTCATTGCTTTCGTTTCGCAGTGTCTGCATAAATGTCCTACTGAACTCTGGCATCGGTGCCGAATTTTTTATGACTTGCACCTTCGGTATCGGCATGCTTTATTCTGACATTAGCCTGTTTACTTATGTACAAATTGTGGTGTATTTTCTTAATGCAGCTTTTAAATTTTACACCTCTAAAGTGATATGACCTGTGCGCAGGGGCTCTTGCGCTTACTTTGGGGGGGGGCCCGAAGTTGGAGTGCTACGGGACTGTCTGGCATATAATAAACCGGACAAATTAAAGGATCTTATTTATGTTACACAAATGCAGTGGCTTCCAAACTTTTTTTGAGTGCGAATAGAATTTGACTTTGGCAAATATCTCGCAACCCAAGCCGCAAGCAATGTATTTTAACTCAAAAAAATAATGTGTTTTCAATGTCAGCATTCTACTATTGTTTTGAAATACCTATGCAACAGACAACCATAGACTGGCAAATGTAGTGCAGACTACTACAAAACATTGTATTTAATTTTGAATGCAATTGGCGAAATAAAATCTCTCCTTCACGATGTCTTCAATGCAGGGCTCTATCTTGCTGAGTGCAATTCTCGATGCGATTCATTTGTTTGACCTTTTGCTATCCATACTTTGGGAACCGCTACATAAGTGTATTACGCAATCGCACCGTGATAAAGCGGGGCGACTTTTATATTGTAGTTGAATCAAAAGCCCACGTTGACGTCTGTTGTGGGAAAATAATAGACTGCACTGAAAAAGGAGTACAAACTTTGAGAAAAGTTATAAATTATTGTCATTGAATGATGTTTGTTTTTGATCAAAAAGTTATTATACGAAAATAGAAGTCGGTTCTGCATTCCAATCTATACTCCTTTATATTTTCGGTAAAAATTACTATTGTTATATGTTATCACTTGCTGATCAGAATACTGCCACTTGATTTTCTTTATTTTTGATTACAATTTTTTGGGATTTAAAAAAATTTTACTAAACGTGAAAAAGTCGGCTGCATGGCACTGCTTTGGTAGATCTCAATTGCAAAATCATTTTTATTATGAGTGGACCAAAAAAGTTTGTGTGATTCACATTCTACAAAACAAAAACATGTATCCTTTCGTAACTTTAAAGCACAAAAACTGAGGTCTGACCAAGCCAAATCGGATCTCAGAAAGTTGTATGGGAAAAAAAAGATTTAAAGTTCATAAAATTAAATTAAATTAAGACGCATTATATGATGATTATCCGTTTTGGTGTGGACCAGCAATTTTTGGTAGTTTACACTTACGATCAAAACCAAAAATTGTTGGAGAAAACTTGTCAAAAAGAACATGAAGTAATGAATGGGTAGCAGAGCAGAACATAATCAGATGAAAAATGTCTTGAGTCAGTCAGTGATCACAGAGCGCATGCTACACAAGTGCGAAGTCGGAAGAAATAGTTAACATCAGTTTTAAGGCGTCTTTTGAGCTTATTTCAGGCAAGTCCAAATAAAGCCATTTGTAGTGAAATTGGACCACTACAGAAATGAACGGAAGGAATCCAGAAGCGTTTATCTACCACTCCGAGATCCATTTGTCAATCGCCCAGTGTGTTGCATTGAGGTTAGACTCATCAACATCATACACCAACTTCTATGCAGCCGGCGCAAATGGTTGTTTCAGTTTTAGTTGCCGCCAACTCAAAAAAAGTAAAAATTATTGTTGAGAAAGTGATCACCAAGTAAGTGATATAAGTTCTGCCAATTGAAGTAAAATAAGCATTTTTTTATGAAGACTAGTAGAACTTGCGTATCAAAAAGATGAGGCATGTCTGCACGCTACTAATTTAAGAAATAAAGCGGACGCAGGAGATGAGAAAAGTGAACGTAAAGAACTGTGTATGGCTGAAGGAAAGCATTCTTCTTCACTGGTGCATCTCTCAAGATTACACCTATTAGACCAGTGTTCCCCAACCTTACACTGCTTCCACCGCACTATCTAAAGTTACCTTTCATCCCGCCTATATTTATAGGTTTCATTCAGCCGGATAAAATATTTTGGCATAAGTTACCAGTTTGAAAATTTTGATATCCAAGCAAAAATAAAACGTCTTTGCCTTGTGGAATGGCAAAATTTATCACCTTTTTTTCAGATGGAATTGTTCTTACAACTTTTGAATGCTTCCACGGCCAACATTTACTCTATTTGCCACACAACGAAAACAAGAAACTTTTGTGAAAGGGTCAATTTTTGGAAGTATCAGTTTTCCCATTCTTGTCAAAAACAAAATCTAAGATTATTTTTTTCAAAGTGGTTACTTCTGCAAGTCTTTGGTTCACCTTCCATAAAATCTAATTTTGCTTTCCTAGGGGAGATCGGCCTCCCTGGTTTGGAGCTATTGTATTTGACTATAAAAGTTCTTCCAAGAGGCCAAGGCTATTTTCGCATATAGCGGTTTTCGCAAACAGGTATTAAAATTCTTACCAATGTTTAGAGCAGTTTTGGGACGAGGTTTCGATGCTTGATACTGAGTGCAAACAGAGCGACGTACTCTTCGCACTCAATATCAAGCAGCGAAACCTTGTCCCAAACCTGCTCTGAGTATGGGTAAGAATCTTGCTGCTTGGTAGCAAAAATAGCTATGTGCAAACGCAGCATAAATTAGACTAATTCAATGAATTCAAGCAGAATGAGAGTAACGCCAATTGTAATTGTCAATGTAATTCACGAAAAACATTTGTATTGCGTTTTTAATTTTAATCTAATTTTCTTTTTTACCAATACTGTACTGTTGCTTGTCCAACGGCGCATTTCAAAAGGTAAGATGAATGCGCAGTTGCCCGAAAAAGGGCAACGAAAACTTGGAAAGTAGTATATTTGCCATGTTTGCTGGTTTCCAAGTTGTCGTTGCATTGTTCTTTTTTTTCTTTTCCCTTTTTCTTTCGTTGCCTCACTCTTTTTAAGCGAGCCTTTTGCTATGCAGGAAATAATAGAGCTTCCAGCCTACTAATATCAGCGTACAAATCTTGGGGAATTTTGTGCTTATGCTAATAGATTTTGATTTGCATGAAATCGAATTTGATCACAGTCTACGCTTAATTGTGCGATCAAAGCACCAACAACCAATAACATTGGATCTCGGTATTTTGGTAATACAAAACATGTTCGGGATATTAAGTGCGTACAGATCAAACAAATCAGAGATTTTTTCCCAAATAACGGCAGTAGACTCAATGAAGGTTAATGTACTCGTGCTTCATTGGGTTAGAATAGTGCAGCTGTTCACCCGGTGTGTCGCAAGAAGAGACTTTTGGAAACCCATTAATGACAGTCTGCTTTAATGGTAGGGCTACCACTCAGTAATTTGCATTCATGACTGGTTTAAAATGGCATTCCATTTTTGTCCTAGCCTAATTTAATTAGGTTTGTACCATAAATATGAAAAATTGTTTTATGCTGTGCCTTCATCGTAAGAAAAACAAGGGATTACCACAACAGCCTGAAGAGCAATCAAAATGTCATCACCATAAAACAATAGCGACGAAATTGACTTCGGTTTGGATTAAAACTCACAATTTGTAGCAGTTGCCATGGGATGTGAAAATAATTTTTGAAAATGGGATGTTCTATCGAAAGTAAAAAATGCCACTTTGAGACAAATTTAAGCTCTGCATATGGCATCGTCCTCCAAGTCTCTTTTTACGGTGAATTTGTTGATTAAATGTAGCAATTATTGTTTGAGTAGTTTATTTCGATTTGTAATCTTGGCAAATTTTATCTTTTAATCTTAATGTAATTTTGAAAAGTTAAAAAATTCTGCCTTTGAAAATCTGGATTTTAAAAGCAGATGGAAAGGTAAAACAAGGCAATTTGATAAGAAATATCTAACAAAGGTAAAACAAAGCATGTCTAACCTAAAGATATTTTTGTAGCCGTCGAGAGACCAGGTTGTACACCACCACCCGCTACGAGAGCGTTTTATCCGTACGCATTGAAAAGCAAATATGATGTCGGTGAAACTTTGAACCTAATATGTAAACCAGGTAATATTTTATGTAATAATTTGTAATGTGTTTTTGGTATTGCAACAAAACCAATGGAAAATAGATAGGGTGCCATCTGTTAGCAAGGTTAGAGACGAAAATAAAGTGCTGCATAGAAGACCTTCTCACACTTTTTATTTAGAATTTCAAAGAAACTGTCTATTTTAGAGCGCACAAAGTAGTAACATCATACCACAATACTGTAACCTAACGTCGAGAGCTAAAAAAACTCCCAAATGGATCATGATTAACCAACTAACTCATATACATCGGGCTTTGACATCTTGCTCCACATGATCCATTACACTTTGGCCAAAAAGCTAGTTGTAACTAACTGAAAATAGCTTGGCCCACCTAAAGCAGGAAACACCCCGCTTGACAATGAGGGCCTAAGACTGACCCTCACGGGCAGTTTCATCCAGGTGCTTAGATTGAGTTTTAGTACGTAGTATGTAAATATTAGTATCATAACCTCGTCATGCGCAACAATTACTACGTTTTTAGTTATTTTCATCTACATCCGGTTACTATACTCTTCTTCAAATACCTACTCAAGCGAATCCTATTGTCACCACAGGACACTTGTTGGGTTTACAGTATCACCAACACCGATTTTAAACAGTTGGCTCTCTAGGCAGCCTACAGCAATCATTTTCTTTCAATTCAATTCAACGGGCACTGCCAGTTTCTTACTGCTTTTTGACGCTGAAGAATAGGACAAACTCCCATATGGCCTTTGCAGACTATTCTCGCGTCAACTCATTACCAAGCAAATGTGTTTTTGATAATTTTCCATCCTGAGGGCCCGGTTGAAAAACGCGGGCTATGGACAATTTCGTTCTCATGACTAATTGAGCATTGAAAAGTTAGGAATTCTTTAAGTTTGCAGTGATATGAGATAACATTGCTTCTTGCTATAAACCAAGTGGTTCAGTAAAGAATTGTTTCAATTGCTATACTACATTTATTATAGCAAAATGCTGCAAGATAAAATTTGTTTTTATGCACACAGTTGTAAAGGCATGAAATAACTTAAGATACCGGTATTACCCTTCTTGTTTTTCAGCAATCTTGTTAGTCATTTGTTACCATTATAACAAATATTGCGATTTGGCACACTATGACACGCATAATTGTTTGAAGTAAAAGTCGCGGATACTTATCAGTAACCTGATCCGGTTGCTTTTCTACTGTTCTACCAGGGTACCAATACCGTTAAAACGGCATATGGGCTAGGAGATTAATTTTATAACAAACAGCTTTATGATTTTTACAACTGCTATTACGGTCGCCTGAGAGCAATTCAACAGTAAAATAAGTCCCCATACTAAAAGTACTTCCCAATATGTAGGCCTAATTGGAATTAGCCTGCCTTTGTTGATGACGTAACAAAACATAAAAAGCAAACGGTTTTGCTATTGCAGTCGAGAAAAAACCAATACTTTTATAAAACCCAGGTTTCTGGACCGCTTATTTCACTGGGACGAAAAGAACCGCAATATCGCGGACTTACAGCCTGTACTTTCGTAATTCAGCCAAAAATGTACGCCGAAACCCCGCGGTTTTGGACTTGTAGATCATCTAAATGCAGTTCTGCTCCTTGAATGCTCCAAAAATACTACAACTGCTTATTGTTTATTTAACTCTCATTTTATAGGATACGAATCAGAAGAAACTTTGACTGTGATTTGCAATTCCAATGGCAAATGGCGGAGCCTTTCATCAGCTATTTGCAAACGAAAAAGATGTGAGATTTTTGGAAACTTAATAAATGGACGAGTAGACAAAACCGAAGTTTTTTTTGGTGACAGGCTTTTTCTTACTTGCAATACAGGTAAAACGTGAAACTTAAAATCATGAATTACTTTAGCTCAATTACTCAATGAAATTGAAGATATTTTTACCTGTTCCTATAATTTAGGTTTTCAATTGTATGGTCCTCCAGATTTGGGGTCGCGAAATTATCTTGCCTGCTTCTCAGATGGAGATCTTTTCCCAAGCTTGAAAGATTTTAGATGTGAAGGTAAAGCAGAACTTATTTTAGAGTTTAGGTTCCAAAACATGAAAGCTCAAGAATATGAGAACCGAGATCTGTTCTTGATTTTAACGATGTTAAGTCCAATAAAAAGTTCACTTAATGCTTCACCACCATATCAGTAGCTGTAAAAGCTGATTTTGGTTATGATTCGAGCACACAATCTTACTCAGGGAGTGATCCATACTTTGTTAGTGGTTGACAAGAACAGTCTCAGACGGGTCCTAGCGGTACCTACTATCTTTTTATTGGCAAACATTTTATAGGTTGCGATTGGCCTTGCAGATCCAAACTTACTTATGGGTGTGTTATTGTACCATTCAGATAGACTATTATACTATTTTGCCAATTCACCCTTGTTGCTATTGCCAATATGATTTTATACTAGTTAACAACTAAAATTTTACTTTTGGATAGGCCTTGCAAGATCCAAACCTACTTATGGGTGTGTTATTGTACCATTCAAATAGACTATTATACTATTTTGCTGGTTCACCGTTGTTGCTATTGCCAATATGATTTTATACTAGTTAACAACTAAAATTTTGCTTTTGGATGGACAATATAGGCTTATATCAAACGACTAAATAATTAGGATAAAAGAAAACCAACATTATAGAAGAGCCGGTTTGCACAAAAAAAACTTCAAAATGCATTGGCCTGAAAAATATCGTTAGGTTGTCTTCACAAATTGTAAGCAGTTCAGCTTGATAAAAGGTCTTCATGGTGAGACGCTGTTTGAGCAAAAAGGTTATGAGTTTATTATTCGTATTTTTATTTCGGTGCTTTTGAAAGAAGCGCTTTTCCGCCCTCAATCTGCTTATTGACAGTGGTTCTATTACATGGAAGGTTTAAAAGCCAGTGTTTTATGTTTTGCTGTAAATGTTATCTGCGTCCACATAAGAAAAGCTTATTAACCTAGGATTTATAGCTCACTTTAACAGCAATCCTGTGCTATCACTGTTGCATACGAAAAACTGAAATATAAAATATGAAAATAACGTTATACACTTCCTGCTAATTGCAAGCAAATCTGAGTCAGCAGCTTATAGTATTGAATAAGCGACCAAACAGGTTTGTAGCTTGGCTTGAAGATGAATCACGATGCCGGTAGCTGTTCCTGGAATGTTGCAAATTTAATTATGCAGAACAAATGTGAAATGTAAAGGCTATTAGAACGCGCTTTATATGTTAGTAAACCTAACATGAATTTAAAAGGGAAAAAATGGTCAAAACGTTTATAGTATTGGTAGTTTATTCATTTGAATTGCAGTTGAATTTTATTATTCACTAGCCGGATCTGCTTGCGTCGCCCGCAGGACTTATATTAACAACGTCTAGGTTAAGATTATTAATCCAATCGTGTTCAACGGCTTCATTTAGTTATCAGTTGTAATAAACAGGTAAAGTTTTTTGACATAGACAATTTTCGTTCCGAATCCAAAAGTACCGTTTTTTAAAAAATCAGATAAAAAGACATGTTTAACATATCCGCTATATTTTTCCCAAAGTTTCTGAAGTTCCTGGTAACGTCTTATTTGGCCCGATTTGAGCACAAACGCATCTAGGGGCTAGACAAACTCACAAGAAAAACAGCCAATAATATCACAAACTATAATCTGTTTATTTTCGCTGAGTTCATAGAAGCATATACTCATGGTTGTTCGATGGCGTGAAGTGATTGATATGTATTTACAGAAATAAGCTATTGAATATTAGTCTCACTACCTAGGACTTTTTCGTAATTGTAAGCCTGCATGTATTTGTACGACCTAAAGCCTGTGGCTGCGTTTTTATAGCTTTGTCCCTGCATACGCGTAGCCAGGAAAAGAGTCAACTAACCCGAAGTCGAGCACTTATAGACGATTGCAATAGGTGAGGTTATTGTTTGAGAGTGTCGTTCATTGACCAAGTTTTTGGGTTAAGGGGCAGATCATTTTTCGTGGTTGTTCCAAGATTTCACAGCAAAAATAAAATTTCATTCGACTTTGCTTTACTTGATAAATATATGTTTAGAGAGCCGTGTAAATCCATTAAGTGCCGTGGGCCACAGCTACAACCCTAGAATTTACGTCGGCCAGTCTATTTTGCAATATTTAAATAATGATGCAAGTGATACTACTACAGCTGGGGAGGAGCATTTCAGGGTATCAAATTTTCTGAATCCGCTTTTTAAAATAATCCAATGCTTGAATCGCTTTTTTTTGACAGTTGGAACCGAAGTAGATTGCAATGAAAACAAAGTTGTGAACGCTTAATGCAACTTTTTATTACTTCTAAATCAGTGGTTAAACTAAAATCGCAGGTTATTCTTGAAGTTTGTACAACCCAAGCAATTTTTATCTTGCTGTACTAGCTGATTGCTGGCAAAATTTCCTTGTTTTTCACTTTTTACACGCAGTTGAAAAGCAGTAGAAGCACGCAAAGTAACGATAGATGTTTTCACTATTCATGAAACACTCACGCTGCACTGTAAAATTTAAAAGTAAAAATATTTTTGTTAAAACGCATCTCCTATGTAATAAAAACGTGCGAGACTGCACTGCCGTGATTTTACAAAGTCTAACAACTACATTTCAAATTTCGTAAATAACATTGATTTCTTTTGATTTATGTAAAGCTACTGATCAGCAGACGCTAAGAAATAGTTGATGTTCGAACAGTTTACAGTTTTAAGGCAAAACTGAAAAAGATATGGTTCAGTTGTTGCCTTATTGATCTGACTTGGTTTTGCCCATCACTGAAGACACGAGTTACAAAACGGGCCGGATTTAGCCCATGCACCACCAGTTTGATACCCTTGGTATAGTTGTTAAGCCAAGACCGCCGAATGCACCAACAGCAGACCGTTGCTGTCGCAGCTAAACCATCTCCTCATTAAGCGATTAGGATCCCTGATGTCCAGACCAGTGGTTTCCAACTGTGAAGCAATCATTTTTTAGGAAAAAAATTTCCACATTTTAAAATTTACAAAGATTTTAATTTAGTTGCAATCACATATAGAACATTAGTGTTTCAGGATTATTCCATGAATTTTCTTAACTTAGTTCGGTGGTTCCAAACCGAGAAGACTTCATGCTTAGGAAGGAAGTTTATCCTCTTAGAAGAGAAATTTTCACGTTTTAGAATTTACAAGATTTTACTTTTCCTGCATTTAGTATGATACCTGTGTGTCAGGATTATTTGATGCATTTCGTATTTGTAGTCATTTTGTATCAAATATGATACACCACGAAACGTCGAGCTTGCTTTGATAATTTGTTTTACAACCATTTGATCATTACATATCACATATCTGCAAAATTAGAAGTCCAAAATAAATCATGCATATTTCAACCAGATCAATTCGTTCTTTCGACAATTTATTCTTCAAATTTAACGTTTCGCTTCCCTTAGTTACCGGGGAGCTTCTTCAGAAAACGGTAGATGTTGGTAGTGTAACATATAAACTGTACAACATAAAAATATAAAGACTACCTGTATTACTAAACACTAAAAATTATTTACCCACAGGGCAGGCAATCACGTAATAACAAAAACATTGTTGCATCACAGATACAGGAGTGGGCAAGTAAAAAGTGTTGTGAGATACATAAGACATTATTTATTGGAGACAAACACACTATAAACAGTCGGAAAATTTGCACCATCATTGCGATTAATTACATTACATAAACAAGCCTTTTGATTTATCAAAAAACTTTCCGCAACGCGACGTCTGTATGCATGTGATTCTGACTTCAGTATTTTGACATTATCCCAATCTATTCTATGATCGAATTCCATAACATGTTGATTCAGCGCTGACTTTTTAGTGTTAAAAGTCTTGACCGCATCAGCATGTTCCCGTTTTCTGGTTCTAACGCTACGTCCTGTTTCACCTACATACACAGCATTGCAATCCCGGCAAGAAATTTGATACACCAAACCACGCTTTTGTTCAAAATTAATAACATCTTTGGGTTTGTTATTTCACAAAAATCACATTTCAACTAAAAGCGTTGGTTTAATCATAAAGAAGAGTGCGGTGTGGGGTGAAATTTGCATCAATTTATGGGTAAACTAATGCAGTGCAATGCTGAAGTACGATCATGTATTTGAATGTATTCATAACTTCTTACATTACAAGTCACAACTGAAAAATCACGCTATTCTAGAATGAATTACCTTTATTAAGTTGATTGATCAACTGCATTGAAAATCACTGCAAAAGCATGCCTTGCTCTTTTGCGGCGACGCGCATTACAAAAAAATGTCCGCAAGTTGGTAGAGAGAAAAGCTGTCAAAATTTGTCATAATCAATCATAATTAATCATTATGAAATATCGGTTCCCCAAATTTGTTTGTAAATCATTACACATCTGTTTATTTCTACATCAAAGTTTATATATCGTTGAAATCTCTATTTCTTGAATAATACAGTATAATGAAAAAGATTTTTTTGTTTGAATATGCAAAATTTGTGCTAATTAGCCTCCAATAGGTGTTGAGTTGTCTTCAAAGTTATAGTACCCTTACCTCAAAGATCACTACAGATTTTATTTTTAGAAACGGTCGCTAGCTTTTAAAGTATATCAGTTAAAACTTACCTAAAAGCCTAGGTTTTCTACAATTTGCAACTTTCTCAAGCCCATGACTTTTTTGTTGACCGGTAACAAACTTTGTTAGTTAAATTTAGATCTAAAATATGATCAGTCATCATCTGCTAAAGGTTAGCCTAAACCATTTAACATTAAGTATTTTGAAAAAAAAATTTCTTCAAGATTCGGAAAATATTAAGTTTAAATAGAACATGTTGTCCCTAACAATGAAACAGAAACTTTTTTACACCACTGCCATTTGTTGAGAAACAAGGGTAATACAGCAAACTTTGATTTAGAGAAGCCAAACTTCTGCTAGCTTTCAAACTTGTATTTTAGCTTCTGTTTCCTTGGAAACTTGTTACAAAACGACGACTTTAGTGATGAAATATTTGCAATTTATTTTATGTTTTTAAAGGATGCAATTTTTCTAAAAATTATAATTTAGTAATAGTAATTCAAAAAATTTTTGTGGGTTTTGAACTGACATCATGTACAGTACCCATTTTAATTTGTAATATCATATACTGCTTAACCTAAACTACTTAAAGTTGTATATTGCTGGAAAGAAAATTTCTCAAATTTTCAAATGAGACCGGTGTTTAGCAACATATCATGATTTTAAAAACTAAATGTAGTTTTTTCTACTTAACATACACATTTTTTTGGGGGATTATAAGATACCTAAAAAATTTGAAAATTTTAATACGTAAAATTTTTTTATTATTGCTTGAAATTTTGTCAAATATTGCCCCGAAAGAATAGTTTTCAAAATGTGTTGAAGACAAAGGCTTTAGTTTTGTGGTAAAAATTATATCTTAATTTGATTTCAAGGTAGTTGGCTCTTGCTGAAAATTTGACAATTTTTGTCATCTACAACTGGGATTTGGTCATTTTAATCCTTTTTAGGCCAAAAATTCTAGATGTAAAACACAACTTTTAGATCTTCCGATGCGTGATGAATTAAGAGCTATCTTTTGAAAATTTATGAAGATCGGATAAGAAATAAAGTCACAAACCCATTTTTAGTAAAATAATTTTGTAACTTTAGCAGAAAAAATTTCAGGGAAACAATGAAAACTCAAAATCAACATATGATGATTGCGAGAGGAAAAAGGTAAAAATTGGGCACTTAAATACGTTTGTTTATGGTTACCAGAGGCTGCTTATGGCCAATGATGCTCAGAATTTCCATGTTTGCATTTGATCAGTTTGCACCTATTCCATCAACACAGTACTTCATGTGTTTAGCAACAGCTACCTGCATTATTGTTTTGTAGTACTATTAGTTGCATGAATTTTAGTGTTATTGGTGCTTGCACACTTATTTCATAAGGTAGCTAGATACCTACGTATTAACCAGAGCTGGATTCTCGGCCAAAATCTTCGAGACCAAGACGAGACATTGACGTTGCGAGACCGAGACTTTTAGCAAAAAGTTCAGACGAGACCAAAACTTGAACGTGTTAAGACCGAGACGAGACTTTTAAAACCAAACGTTTACAAAATGTAGCAATTAGTTTTGACACTAACTTTTGGACATTCCGATGAATGATGAATGAATTTCCGAACACGTCAATATACCAGGCTATGAGTTATTTAATAAAAAACAAGTTATTTAATAAGGAGTGCGTGAAAATAATTATATATCGTGACACAGCATTCGCCATAACGCTACTGTATGTAAAACTGTTCTTTTCATTACAAATTAAAATTAATGTGTGTTTTACTGCAAAGCAAAACTGTCGGAAATTTGACGTAAATTATTCAATTTTAAAACGGACCTTTAAATATGGCCAAGACATGCCCATTTTCCGAGATTTCAAGGTGTCGAAACGAGACCAAGACTTCACATTTTCGAAACCCAGAAGAGACCAAGACTTTGAAAAATAGTGTATCGAGCTTGCCTCGAGATACTACAGCTCTGGTTATAACCATAATAAATATTTTTACTTTTTACAAACTTTTGAATATTAATAAATTATATAGTTCAAATATTTTTGTTGCAATATAATAAGTAAGCCAATTTGACTTGCGCGCAAGAAAAGCTGCTACTGCAGGTTTTTTTGCGTGTTCAAGATTAAGTAATCACACTAAGTTTAAACCTACTTTATTAATAATCCACAAACTTATTCAAATAGAATTACACATAAACATAAAATACAAAAATCAGTTAGTATTTTAGCATATTTGTAAACTAGCTATAAGAAATTTATAAATCACGTCTGTCTCGGTGTCATACAGATTTAAACTAGGAATGTTAAACGTTGTTTGGCGAGACGTCAACTATTGCCGGAACCACGTATTAAAAATGTAGAAAATAATATTTAGGTTAAATTACATTGAAATTTATATGAACACTAGCATGAATCTATGGGAATATTGAACAATAATGAGAATGAAACGCTACACTACCAAAGTATATTATGGCCCAGGCAAATATACTTTTAAAAGCTATAATTTCTTTCCAGTTGGAGTTTTTCCAACAAAAAGGAGTGCTCTACAGATAACGCTTCATAAAAGAAATTGGAGAACACCACTGGCAGCTGCTACAGTTTTAAATGAGTATGCTGAACTTTGGATCAGCTGTAATGTGTTTTGCATAAGTGTAGATGGTCTTGTTTCTTGAATCCAAAAGCTGTCAAGGATTTTTGAGGCATTGAATCTCAGCCAAAAAAAGGAAAAAAATCTGTTACTAGTGGAATATGTAAAAACAATATAAAAGAATTTTTACTTGACATAAAAATTTGCATGATATTTTCTGCAATAACCAAAACCAATGACGAAAAATTGAAGAATTTTTATTGGCTAAGAATGAATGAACATGATATTGCTTTTTACAAAGATTAAAAGGGTCTTGGAAAAAGAAAATTTTTGGATGTAATTGAACAACTCAATCAGATTGATGTAAAATTGAATAAAAAGATATATAAAAAGCAACGCAACTCGCTATAACAAGCTTAGTAAGTGATGACATGTTGCCTAGTTGTGAAACTGATGTATGTGAAAGAAAAAAATTTAGACCTGTCAACATTGTTGGATTTTAAAACTACAAACTCTCCCAACAAAACAACGCTGCAACAGAATCGCTTTTCTTTGTAAGAATTTGTCATGGTGTGTGAAAGGTATGAAGTGTCTGATAGAGCTGGTGCAGCTGTAGCTTCAGCTATGTTAAAAGCTTTTGAAATAATTACTGATAGGTACAAAAGCCATGTGGTGGATAAAAGCAAGTTGCGAAAAAAGAGGCAAAAGTGCATAAAGGCGATAAGGCTGAAGGAAAAAAGTTGTTTAATTTGATAATTTCATTTTTGCAGATGGAAGAAAGAGGCAACACTGGCAGTAGCTGAATCAAATAAAAAATATTATAAACAAACAAATATCGAAAAATATTATGTGATTGTAGGAGAGGCAAGTTGCTTTTACCTCTCTAATGTAACACCAGATGATCGTACTGGTGACAACTAAAGATAATTGGATTGGATTCAACAGCTGTAATGACGGGTGAAAATGGTTCATTGCATCACTATAAGCTTTAATAGGAAGACCATTGCAATGGGCTATGTGCTTGCTACATTTGAATGAGATACACTAAGACATGTTTTTCCAACCTTGATTAGAGTAACCACTGGTCCACATTCATTTTTGGGCCCATCGATAGAAAATTAAATGGAACTGTATCTGAATAAAAAGTGGTGACATTTGAAGCAGTTCCCAATATAAAGTTTTCCTTCCTTCCAAAATCTATAAAAGGTGATCTAAGCAGTGATCAATATTTTGCTATAGAATTTGTTCTGTAGTTATGTTGGCATCACTTGATGCTAGCTTGGAACTCTTTGAAGTAGGAAGATTAAACCATTCACATTGGCTATCACTGGGGTGTCATGTTCTTTGTTTTTATGCGGCACAAGAAAAAGCCATCATCTATCTTGGGTACATTGGTAGAATGAAAGTTTACTTCTCCAGTTCGTTTGAAATAAAATCAAGAAACAAAAATACTAATGGGTCGGTGTACTTTTTCAATATTGTTGAACGAGTGATGAAGTTTCCAAACAAAACTGTTTGAGATATTCCTATTTATTTATTTTTTTAAATGGGGGCTAACACCAATTCCTGCCTGGCGCGGGTAGTACATTGTATCCAACGTAATCTATTAGAGAGAGCTAATTACTGACCAAGTCTAAAGCACAGCACGAAAGAATGCAAACGTTACGTGCTGTTATATCAAAAACTACTGTTATTATCAAAGCTACTGAAAAGAATACACGAGGTCTAAATCTAAAAAAAACAAGATATCGCGCTTAATCATCAAATCTAATCTAAATAAATGAGGTGAAGACAAAGGATATGACATCATAGCATCTAGGTCACAAAAAAGAGAATGGAGATAAAGGATATCGCGCAGAGCGCCGCAGGAAAGGCAAGAGAAGAGAATGCGGCTATCGCTAACATCTTGTTTAATCCTAGAAAGCTCGAGGTATTTTTTTTTTGGTAGTCTACTCAACGTTGTACTGTAGCAGTACAACAAACTTTAAACGCTTGTTTCTCAAATATCACAAATGATTTCACAAAATTTTTTCACAACTTTGATTCAAATTTATGCCTGAATAAAATAAAGTTCTTTGCCGTACACTATGATTTTCATTAAACTTGAGGTATTGGATTTTTTGTAAATGTATCGGAAATAGGAAAACAAACTACTGACTTCACGTGTAGTCGGATTAGCTTAAATTATGGCTGTTTCATAGCAAAAATTTATAAATACATGACTAAAAGTGGTAACTTATTCAAAATATAGAAAAGGTCAAATAGTGATTTGAGGTTAACCTTAATTAAAGCAGGGGTTCCCAACCTGTGGTACGCGAGATGTCTTTCCAAAAATGCAAAAAAGTATTTGTTTTTACAAAAATTCCCACTCAAAGAAATGTAGTAATGTGAATTTGGCTCCAGTTTATTTTCTTTTGCTTCTCAATTGTAATACTATACATTAAATATCTACATATATGTATAACGCAGCATACTGTTAGGTGGACTACATAACTCGCTTTTTTTTTTTTCTATAGCGTATCTGCAGCAGCAGCAAGCTGCAACACGATCAAATATTCTAGCTAGCGTGTTACACAGGGTTGCCAGATTTTTCAGAACAATATAAACCAAACACTTTAAAAATATATACCAAGCCTTAGTAGTTAGCAATTTATTTCGCTTCTGTTTTCTCAACACAAAAAAAACTCAATGATAAGATAAAAATTACGAGCGAAAAAGGAATGCAGGTGACAAAACGAATTGACGATAAACATACCCAAATTTTTTAAGATTACATAAAAAAGATTGTAGAAAGAGGCATGGTCACCGCACCTGACAAAAACATCAAGCAAAAAAATTGAAATCAAAAAACACAACAAAAAAGAAACTAAAAAAGCAAGAAAAGCCTAAAAAAATATACCAAATAGCCTAAATCTGAAAAACAAAACCAAGAATCGAATTAAACACAAACAACACCACCATTACAACAAATGAAATAGGACACAAACATCACCAATTTTTTGAGATTTAATTCGGGTATGCATGTAACTTATTTTTTTGTAGCAAAATCTTTGCAGCATTTATTCTTGACTACCAAAGTGTCATACATATCCGAATTGAACCTATGTAGCATTTCTTTTGTAACAACAAAATCTTTGCAGCATTTGTTCTTAACTACCAAAGTTGTGCGAATTCTAGTCATGGACTCAACCATTTTTAATCACATTCTGTTGTGCTTGTCTGTTTTTACAGCATTAACATGTGAAAACACACGCTCAACAAGAGCGTTGGAAACAGGAGTACTAAAGCATGCCAAAGCATATGTAATCAAATCTTTGTATGGACAAAAGCCAGTGGTGTCTTGAAAACGACGAACTGCAGCCCAAAATTGGACGGGAATATTTGGAACTCCAGACTGAAATACTTCTTCTTCATTCCATGGCTGCAAGAGACTTTTTCTGTATTGCTCTTCAATTTCATCAATACCTTGTTCAGGCAGCAAGTTTCGAAAAGGCAATTGTTCAAATGTTGGCCTGTTGACGTGAGACAAAACTTTAGATGGTTTCAAAGTGCTAAGACCAGCAAAAATGTCTTTGTAAGAAGGCAGTCTCTGTTCAATTTGTTCGATGAGCTGCAGTAAAAAGTTTTGGCATCTGTCTTGGACATTTCGCATCTGAACGCAAAAGTTAGAATTTGAAGAATTTCTGTGTTCATGGCTGCAGCGTATAGATTCCCTGTGGAATTTATATCCAAAATCAACTCTGCTGATGGCAAGATGATTACCATCCTAGTCAAAAACTCTAAGCTTTTGTGAGGCATAATGCATATGAAGTTGCCTGGTCATTTCTTCAGGATCAGCATTTGTTGCTAGAAAAAACTTGTTAATTTTGTCAACTTCTTTCACGACAGGAGTAAGAAAGCAAATGTACAAATAGTTTACATCATCAAAAAGCATATCAGCCAAAGTCCTTGCTTTATATCGACAGCTTTGATAAAATACTGAAGTAGAGAAATAAGACTTAAGATGATTCCAATTGCACGGCATTCTCTGCAAAACTTCTCCTCTAACCAACCATCTTGTTGGACACAAAGTCAAAAATGGTAATTTGCATGAAGTGCCACCCGACTGCTTACAGCCACTATGAACATCTTCATCGGTTATGTTGTTAAACAAGTCTTTGTACTCTTCTCTTCTTAATGAACTTTTACTAAACCATGCAGAGATCTCTGCTGATAAAAATCCCACGCTAGAGGGTCTCTGTTCAAAAGTTTTCTCTACACGCAGTGCCAAACTGTGACAGATGCACTTAAACAAAATGCAATGAGGTGATTCCAATTTAACTCTGGACCACACAGAAGCATCCCGTTAAGTGTCTTACCCAAAGACACAACAAGTAAGCTTGCCGGCTTGTTCTCCACACAATCCCTATTTTGCTGAGCGCCAAGCAGGTAAGCTGTGAATATCGTTATTTAAAAGTCTTTTGGTATGCTTGACTTGGGAAATGAAACCCAGGTCTACCGACTGCAAAGTGGACGCTCAAACCACTGCGCCAACGCACCGGTTATCGTATTGATGAAACAAATAAACATTAAGGTTAAAATTTAGCCTAGCAAGCCTGCTTAAACTATTTGAGATATGTGGGTCGGCAATCAATATCTAATGTATCTTCAATAAAATAGCGAAAAACAAAAAAATTGTTCGAAAATATTTTGACCTACCCAGGATTTGTACTATTTATTAACTTAATAACTTTGAGACCATCCATGATATCCCACTGAAATTTAGATTGTGTATGTTTCATAAACTATCGACAAAGCAGAATAATTTTGCCTTTGTTGCCTTTTGGTTGCCCAACTTATTGTCAATTTTGTTGTTTCGAAACTATGGTGAAAAGTTTTGTCATCAATTTGCCGAGTAACAATTATACATTTGTCGCTGCATGTATGTTTTTTTATAAAAAAGGTACCCAAAATAATTATCAACAACAGATTAGAATCATTGCTTTTGCAAGGTTAGAAGAGAATTTACTTCTCATAATGCTGAACATTATACTTTATTTTTTGTTTTTCTTTTTGTGTTCTTATCTAATCTAATTCAGACATTGGATATTTGCTTTATCTTTTGTTTTAATTTTTGTGGTCTTGTCTTTGTGCCTACAATAAAAAAAAGTGGAAAAATTTTTTTGACTTAAAAGATACCGCAATTTTTTCTTGTCAAATAATGCATCATTTTTCCTATTATGACTGACTTATAGAGCTTTTCTCACTTTTGCTCTATTTTTAAAACTGTGTGAGACGAAATAGAACACAAATCAAACTGGAAAATGACTTTTTTTGCTCATGCCATATCGATAAAAGCTGTTTTTTAGTTGGATGGGTTTGCACCTCTTTAAATGGGATTAAGTCTCAAAATTTAGATTTCCTTTGAATTGAATGGCAATCACCTAAACCAGCCATTCATGCTCGACTTAGCAGCTCCATTAAAAAGCATGCAGTGAAAGTAAAAGTCTCTCTAAAGGAAGTTTGCATGCCCCAAAACGCTTATAAAAACTTGGGCACATTAAGTTCATCAAATTATCCAAAAAATATCACAGTCTGCAAAAAATGCACCTTTTTTTTGTATGAGAGCTGCAATAATGCCCTTTGTTCATTGCATAGTGGCGTAATGATAACATGCGAATGTGAGAATTATGCTGATAACTTAATGCTAAACACTTGTGTTTTTGAGTACGATTAAGTGTTTGCTTCAGTTTATCGTATTCAATTAGCATGTTCATGTTTTGATGCAAAGCTTTTCTTTTTGGCAATATTGAGGATTTTTGACACAATTAGGTGTTTGGAAATAATTCTATTTATGAACCATTAGTGCTAATGACAATGCAAAACAAGGCTTATCAAATTGACCACCGATTGGTTGATATCAAAAAAGGAAACTTTTCATCCATATTTTGCTTAGCCAAACAAAAATCATTGGCATCACTTTATTAAATATAAGAAAGTTAACAGAACAAAGCTTTTGCGTTCTTTTCTGTTAGTTCTTTGCTCTGTTAACGTTCCTGTGTTTGATAAAGTAATGCTAGTTATACTGTATTTTTTTAGCTAAGCAAAATATGTCTATCAACTGTAGTCAATTATACTCTTACGCAGTGAAACTGTTCTCACAAAAGGTAACGTGAATCCATTTACCAACTCTTTCGGTAAATACCGTTTGAAAAAACAAATACTTATCAAATAACTACTCATAGATAAATCATGATGTAGTGTACACAAATGTAAATAATTTACGACTAGCTAATAGTCCTTATGGGGCTCATCAGGCAAACAAAAAGTCTAGATACTGATACTGATAACTGGCCATAAATACACTGATAACATTCACTAATAAAAATATAAGTAAATCATACATATTGGGAGGTTATGCAAAATTTCTTCAAAAATTGCCATGCTGCTGCAGTTTTCGGAATCTTCCTAATTACAAGGGGATACAATGGAAAATAAAAATTCTACAAACAAATAATGAGTGCAAAATGCAAAAATCTTATGTGATTTTTCGTTTCGTATTTCCTGTGTGTTTCCTAGCAATAGGAGGATCCTGCAAAGTGCAGTAGCATTGCAGGTTATGGAGAAATTTTGCATATCCTCTTAATATTTACGATTTACTTCCAGTGTTGCTTGTAAATGGTAGCCAATCATTTTATTTATACCCAGTAATCAGTGGAAGATAGCTACAGTAGAGGTTAATTTGTCTGATGAACCCCATAGTTGCAAAACAAGTTAGTCGCAAATTATTTTCAACTGTGCACCCCACTTTAGAATTATTTCTGAGTGTTTATTTGATAAATATTAACTTCCGCTTTTGAAAACATCCACCTTTTTGTATAGATCTCTTTATTAGGTTGATCATATAATATACTTTTGGCATTTCATATTCATTCCTTTTTTATTGAAAAAACAAAGTTTGTTTAATTGTGGTTACTGATAGATCAAACTTTATTCTAGCAGATTGAAAAATTTAGGTAATTACAGTTGACCCGAAAGTAAAAACTTTTAATTTTATCCTCCCCTCTCGTTACGTTTGATAGTTTTATTTCTTAACGCAGTTTGGTGGGCCATAGTTTATTACAGTGGTCTTCAAACTGTGCGTCATTGTAATTTTCCGAAGGTATTGCAAAATAATTTCGTTTTGTGCCAATAGTACTCGATTTTGTTGCGTTAAAAGGGTTACGAGCATATATTTCTTATTTATTTTTTTCTAACACGCATAATCAATCGTGTTTTTACAAAAGTGTTGTTAATGTATTTTTGTAATTATAGACTGCTTACTTAGGAATCAATTTGCTCAATTTAAACTCCAATTGGCGCAAAATTAGTAAAGACTAGGGCACTCAGTAGTAAAATGGACAAAAACAAGAAAAATGAGCTGCAGCCTCGATAAATCCTCGAGTTGCGGTGGAAGCTGACAAACCTTAAACAAAATCTCGCAAATGTGACGACAGTAATTTAGATTTTGGGCCAATTTTATGTTGCAAAACGGCAAACCAAAATGTCAGGACGCTGTCTGGTGCGTCGCAAGTTTACATGTAGAAAGTATTTTTAAAAATGGGTCGCATCGAAAGAAGTTTGAGAACCACTGGTTTATCATATTGTAGATTGAAAGGAAAAGCGATACCACTACAAAAGCTGGCGTTCAGTCGCATATATGTTGATCGTAAACATTACAAAATATAATCAAAATAATCAGGTTTTCTTATTATCAATTAAACTTTTGTATAGAGCTATTTTGTAGTTTCATATCTTTGTCATATTTGCTTGCGGGCAGCTGTAACTCATAGCTACCTATAGTGCATTATGGGACGTAAACATGTTTGCGGAAATGAACTGTTTGCTTTTCAGTCTAAGAGCAAACTTTTACTACCGCAATCTAATTTTTATTTATCAGTTGCAAACTAATTAGTAATCATTTATATTACCGTCTTTGTGCAAGTTGTTGTTCTCAAATTACCTTTAAAGTTGAAGATGTTTGAATGACTCAGTCAGGTATTTATTTGTTTGCTGGAGTAATGTTTGCAGCACTTTAGATCCACTAAAGCTTGGTCACTAGGGGAGCCAAAAATCAAAGTTAATTAATCGAAATTTTGATATGTTACAGCTGTAGAATGTGCTACCCCAACGGATCCAGAAAATGGCAGGTATGTTCGAAAAAATACTGCGTTTACTTACGGTCAAGAAATTACTTATTCGTGCAATCGAGGATACATTTTGAAAGGAAATTCCAAAGGCAGATGTGACGAAAATCGAACGTGGGGCGAACTACCAACATGTGAAAGTAAGCTCGATTGGGTTCATTTCATACCATAGCTTTACAGGTTATGTTTTATCAATGTCGTATGTAATTTAAGTACGATTTTTGAAGGTGCTATGAGTAACAAAGGGGTAAGGACTGAGGAAACAAGTCGATTGAAGAAACACTTTCAAAAAATTGTAGGTACCATACTAAAAAGATGTAGATGGCTAAAACCTATACCGGTTTTTGTTTTAGATAGGGAATACGTAATTGAAATATCCCTCATCGCTCTCAATCGACCTTGCATTGATGCATTCAAAAGACATTTTCTGGGTACAAAAATTTTGAATAAATACTATGCATTTTCAACATTTCATCAAGCGGGTGATTAACATTTCCAAGGAAATCACATTTGTAGTTGAAACTAGAATTTCGCTTTTAATTACTTTATGACCTTTTGCAATCAAACTATAAGTTATTATCAAAAAACGGTGACGTTTGAGCAAAAAACTTTCTTAAATTAACTTTCTCTTTTGTGCGCAATGTTTTTTGTCTGGTGTTTTAGTGGGCTTCTGGTGGCTTTCTGCTTACTTATATAACACCCATAGAATGCTATCAGCTTTTGTTTGATGATAGGCTATATTTGATTTAGTTTATAGAATAAATTTTTTATTCAGAAACTTAAAACATTGATCATTATTATCCAGAAGAACAGAAATAGATGACATATCACCGTACCTTAGACATGCCCAAAACAAGAAAATATGTGAAAAGTTAAATGTTTTGCACGTTTTCTTGATCTGGGGCTAACCCAAGCTCAGTGCAGCTAAAATCTTTGTTTCATTTTATTTCTGTCGCAAGCCTCTGCTTGACCTGCGCGAAGTGCCAAGCCCAAAAAATTTTGACCTGATTTGTGATCGCTCAGTTTCACGCGATTAGAGCGACTGCTGCACTAATAACTTTTGCTACTTTCAGGTCTAGGCTAAATTCAGGCTAAGCTATATGCATCAGTGCTTGGTACCAAAATATGTTTTGGAAAGTAAATTTACCAGTTGCAAGTTGTTAAAATTGTCCAGCTATTCAGTTGGCATTGGTGATTTTAGGCTTGTTTGATTGTTAAGTAACTTGCATATGCTTATGTCCCACCTGCAACCATTTTCACCTGTGAAACAGGCTACATGTTCCAATTTGATCTATTTTTCTTTGGCAATGGTTCCAAATCTGTGGTATGCGTACCGCTATTGGTACGCAAAAATCCTCCAGGTGGTATGTGAGAAATTTTGTTTTTTTATCACAAAATAGTGTTTTTATAACTGTTGCTTTTTCTTATCGGGTTTTGTTCATAAATTTCTACATTTTTGTATACAGTCTTGAGCAGCAAGTTAATTGACTTAAATTGTTGTTTTAGTACTTTACAATGTATCGGTTGTGTATTTGAAAAAATCCCAATTGCTTCAATTTTACTTTTAGACCGATCGAAAAGCAAATCCATTGCGTATTGCGTAACGTTGCGTCCTATCGAAAAATAAGTTTTGTAAGGTTGTAAGGGATTTAAAATAGCTCAAAGGTGTTTTAGAACAAAGCCGCTTTTGTTAAAATGTGTAGCTGAGTCAGGCCTATCAATATTTCTGTGATTTTTGATATCAGATGTTACTCAAAGATGGAACTGTCGCTTTTATTATAGAATCCTGTGACTATGGACTACCCAAACAGTTATTGCAAGCTTTATGGGAGTTAGTCAGAAATCTGTGTCGGACAAAAACTGGTGAAGTTTATGCCAAAAAATTGAATGAAATGACAAAAAATAAAACAGGGCATACAAGTTACTAAAATTTAAATTTGTTGTATTTTGTAAAGTTTTAATGTACCTTTGAAAAAAGCCGTTTGAGCCATAAGCTTTTCGTCATGCTCTCATCAGTGGCAATATCGCGTCAAAAAGCAAGATTCAAAGTGAATAAGAGTTTTATGTGGTTAATTTCGACGTTAGGCAATTAGGACGAGCTAGTGATAGCGCTAGTATTGTAAAGCGCGCCAAAGAAAGATTTTTCAATAGCCAAAGTGAGAGAAAACGCAGCAGGAGGCTAAATGACGTGATTATCGAAAGAGTTTGAAAGTGTAAACAAACCCTTTCTGTCTGCATAATACCGGGCGCTGGATCTTGATATAAGCATCCTCTAAGAGATTAAGATGGAAAGAGCTGCGTGCTGTGGCGAAGATTGAAAACCGCTTGTTGCCTTAGTTTAATGCACATTAATCATTTTCTAAAAGACGTTGACCAATGGCAGAGTCACAATCTGGTTTGGTGTCGTTTCGTTTGCACGGTCTGTGTGGTTGAGATCGGCGTGGACGGGTCAATTGTTGTTTTAACCATTGCGAAACATGTTCTTTGATGCGATCCTGTAGCCGTTGAGATGTTTGCCATACGTACCGACTATCACAGTGGCACTTGTATTCATATTTGACAAAACTTTTCTGTGTGGGCCAGAGGCAGCATGCAGTTTGACGTACAGACCAAGCGGCTGCTGACGGAACCATAGCAGCTTTCCACGGCGGTTTTGACTTTTTTTCCAAGTTTGTGGAGGGTTTGCCAATCCAAGGGACCCTCAAGTACACAGGGCATTTTTCTGGGCCGAATCGCCTAAGGGTGGAGAACTGAGCGATTTTCCTGGTGATCTGAGCGTTGATGACATTTTTGGATAGCCATTGTCCAGTAATATTTTCTTGATTCGTTCTATTTCTCCATTGAGTCTACGTTTGGTGCAAATTATTAGGGATCGATGTACTGATGTAGATATTAGACTTATTTTACGTTTGAGAAGACTCAAGGACTCCCAACGTAAACACTGGCCAGTGAAAGTGGGTTTCCGGTATATATACTGGTTTCAAAGCCAATATCTGTTCTTTTGACGTAAACATCAAGAAACGGTAAACATTTTCTTTTCTCTTTTTCAAAGGTGGATTTGAGGGATGGATGAAGGCAGTTGAATTTGATCAGGAATTGATTTGTTTTAGCTTCGGGATCGAAGATAGAAAATGTGTCGTCAAAATATCTGAAGTATGTTAGAGGCTTGTGCATTTGAGAAAATAACTTCTCTTTATAATATCCAACAAAGATGTTAGCCAAAACCGGACCAAGTAGTGATCCATTATCATTGGTTCGTCTTGATTGCTTTGAAGTCGAAATTAACCACATAAAACACTTATTCACTCCAGATCTTCCCTTTTGATACGATATTGCCACTGATGAGAGCTGTGAGAGCATCACGAAAAGCTTATGGCCCAAACAGCTTTTTTCAAAGCTATATTAAAATTCTTTACCACCAACAAGATTTTTAAAGTTTAAAACTAAATAAAAGAAAACAATTGACATTGAGTGCAGTTTGGTCAATTGCTTTGCTCATGACTGTATTCTTGCTTTCGTGTGCATTAATGTTAAAAAGTTTGTTTCATCAACTTAGCATAAGTTAGGTTAATTTTGCTTAATTTGCATTAAATAAAACTTTTACTTGATTTTGTACCATGGCCAAGCGAAAATACAATTCAGGGTATTTTTGATATGCTTTCATCGCATTAACTAACCTTGCATTTGCTGTTGGTAGTTATTACTTGGAAGTGATCAAAATATAAAACATAAAACAAGTTTCAAGGTCAGGTGATGGAGCAACATTTTTTAAAGAATAGAGTTTATATAAGTGAACGATCATTGTGGATTCGTTTTTTCAGAGCAAAAAGTAAGTGTAAAGAGCTATAAATATCGTCAGTGATCATGCATTTTTTTTAATGTATTCAAAACAAGCCAAGCTACACTAAACCTAACCAGTGATTGCAATATTTGCCGTAGATTAGAATTTCAACATCGGCCTGTACCACAAAAAAGATCCTGGCTCGACCTGTGAAGGAAATTATAAAAAGTACAGAATTACAGACAGATCACCAGTATAATTGAGAGCTAGAAAATGGCAGCAGCGAGCGTAGTTTTGAAACTTGCATTAAACCTATTATCACTTAAAAATTATTGCACGATGTTGTACTGCTTAGAGTGGACTGTATTGTTTTGAGAATGGTATAGTGCAGGGGTGGGCAAAGTTTTCATTGAAAGAGCCACGTGCGGAAATGTAGAACTACGGCAGAGCCACAAATTTCGTTCGAAGTGTTAATACAAATACAACAAACAAAACAAGCTTTACTCAAAACAATTCAATAGAAACAAACACGATATCCCAGTTTTTGCACGATTTTACCAGCATTTGATTAACTATGGGTTTCTATTCTATTAGCTAGCTTCTGAAAATCTGGGCGATATGATGTCAAGGCGGTGAGAATTAATTCGATCAAGTGTTCCTTTGTTAGGCTAGCACGGTATTTTAATTTTACAAATTTTATCACAGAGAATAAAGATTCACAGCAATATGTAGTGGTAAAAACAGAAAGCAGTCGTGCACTGATCTTTTTAAGTTATGGATAATTACGCTCCGTAACCTGTTACCAGAACTCCACTGTAGAGTGGCACTTATTAAAATTTTTTAGAGTCAGATCTTCTTGCAACTTGGTCACTTCTATTTCAGCTGCAGATACGTCTGTGACGAAAGGTTGACGAACTAGACAGCCATCATTGATTACATCGATGTCAAATGGGTTTACAAGGAATGCAAAGCATGGCTTAAGCTCCTGCAAATCGTCAAATCTCGCTTGAAACTCTTCCAGCAAGCCTTGCAATTTATCTTAATATTCTTCCACTATGTGGTCTGTTATTACTTCTGTAAATGCTTTTACTGTCATTTTGAGGTTGGGAAAATGACGAAAAGTTTTTGGCATTATGTCTCTTTGAAAAACTTTAGTTTTATTCTGGTAAGTAATGACGGTTTGAGCAAGGTCTGATATGATCTGTTCAGTACCTGTTTGTCTGTATCGTATCTTCAGATGGTTGATTGCCACAATTTCACGCATTTCTGTGCGTTGTCGTTAAAAATGCTCAAATCGTCACGAGAGCAAGATGTTTTGAGCAGTGGGCATTGCAGTAGGTGTTTCATCGTTTGTGTCTCTGTGCCACAATTACACGAGGGGTCGCCGGTATGGTATCCCCATTTGATTAAATTTGCTTTGGTACGGCCTACGCCAGATCTAAGCCGATTGAGTGTTTTCCATGTTGGCCCGGATGCATTGCTTCCTGGAGGAAGACTCTCAGATGGTTGAATTCCCATACCGACAGAGGGTGGATTGGATTTTAACTTATTGATCCATCGTTCCATGTTTGTCTCAGCTTTGGACTGGACAAAGGGCAGGACATGCCTCAGAAAAGATCTTCTTGATTTTAACCTCGTCAGTGCTGGCTCAGATCCAAATAGTGGGTGCCTAGGTAAGTAGATTGGCGTAGTCTTTCCGCTCTGCTGGCTGTCTCTCTTCTAATTTCGAGTGATGTGATACCAGCAAGTAGGTGTAGGTTGCTGGTGTTGGTAGGTTTGAGACAGCCTGTGATGATCTGACAAGCATTGTCTAGAGCTGGATCTAATTTGCTGGCATGTATGGATCTTGACCATACAGGACATGCATATTCAGCAGCTGTATAGCACAAGGCCAGGGCTGATGTTCTGAAGGTATGAGGCGTGCATCCCATTTTGAGTTGGTTAATTTCCTCAAAATGTTGTCCCTGGTGTAAACTACTGTAACTATTATGAGTAGCAATACATATGAACAACAATTGTACACTGTTAAATTACGATATTATTATCCAAGAGAAGAGCCGTAAATGAATGGTTGGGGAGCCGCACTTTGCCTACCGTTGTTATAGTGATTACTTTAAAGTGTCATCTTTGGCTCTGGCAGTTTTCAGTTCAATTCTTTTGTCCAATTATACCAAAGAATTTAAAACGCTGTTCCCAGTTTTCTTGCTTTACGATCAGCACAGAAGAGGTAGTGCACAAAAAAAGCTGACAAATTCACTTGTTATGTGCGTGGGTTAGCGCACTTATCAAGATACCTCCATCTTCTGTTTAACCAAAGACTAACTAACAGAGCATGAGCTCATTCACATAAATGAATTTTGAGAAATAGTTGTACATCTGACGTGTTTACAAAAAATGTATATCGTGTGTTAAACTGCTTCAGCTTGCTTCGTCAATTGCCAACTGAAAATTTATTAATAATAAATTTTTATTCAGTAATTATTTCCATTTAAGAGTAGACAATGTGCTAAGAGTGCACAACCTGAGGTCATTCTTTTAGGCAAATTACGTTTCAGGCTACGTTTTATGGCTGAACACTATTGTGCATATATATATTGTAAGCCTTCTCGCGGTACCACAGTTACGGTCGTCATGCGAACAAATACTTGCAGTACCACTTTTACTATAGATCGAAAGTCTGAATTCTGAAGATAATCTGAGGGAGTATACTGCCTGGCATGATTCCAGATTTCAGACTGAACCTGAAAGGCCTTTTTTAGGGCCCACATAGGGAGTTATATCTGTAAACATAGATAGTCCATCTGGATCTAAAAATCAACTACTTGCCAACATTTGCAAAACAAACAACTTTGACTTTTTGCGGGGTAACACTAATTTGATGAATTCGGAATTGCCGGAATAGTCGAAATAGACACTAAAATGAGGAACTGTCGGGATTGTCGGAAATGTCAGAATGACGCTTTTCCTAAAAAGAGGAACGTCGGAGCAGTCGGAATTGTCGGAATAGTTAAAATTTTAATTTAAAGAAGAGGAACGTGGGAACAGTCGGAATTGTCGGAATAGTTAAAAATTTTTTTAAAATACGAACTATTTGAATTCACAGACAAATGTTACGTAGGCAGAGCACAATCCATCACAACATTACATAAATCAAATAACACACATTCAATCAATAACTTCGAAATACATGGAGTGATATAAGAGCAAAATTATACACATATCAATAGACGCTCATTTACTTTAATGAATTCGGAATAGTCAGAGTGAACTGATAGCAAAATGCTACGCATTCAGCTAAACAATAAGTGAATTTAAGGAATTCGGATTGATCTGATTGCAAAATGCTACGCATGTTGTCAGACGATGAGCTGATTTTATGAATTCGGAATAGTCGGAATGATTTGACAGCAAAATGCTACTCATATCGATTTAATGAATTCGGAATGATTTGATAGCAAAATGCTACGCGTATTGCTAGTCGCTGAGTTAATTTAATGAATTCGAAATGGTTGGAATGATCTGATAGCAAAATGCTACGCATATTGTCAGTCGCTGAGCTAATTTTATGAATTCGGAATAGTCGGAATGATCTAATAGCAAAATGCTACGCATGTTGTCAGACGCTGAGCTAATTTTATGAATTCGGAATAGTCGGAATGATCTAATAGCAAAATGCTACGCATGTTGTCAGACGCTGAGCTAATTTTATGAATTCGGAATAGTCGGAATGATCTAATAGCAAAATGCTACGCACATTGCTTGACGCTGAGCTAATTTAATGAATTCGAAATAGTCGGAATGATTTGATAGCAAAATGCTACTGACCTTGCTTGACGCTGAGCTAATTTAATGAATTCGGAATGGTCGGAATGATCTGATAGCAAAATGCTACGCGTATTGCTTGACGCTGAGCTAATTTAATAAGCTAATTTTAGCATTTTGCTATCAGATCATTCCAACCATTTCGAATGCATTAAATTAGCTCAGCGTCAAGCAATTTCAGTAGCATTTTGCTATCAAATCATTCCTACCATTCCGAATTCATTAAATTCGCTCAGCGACTAGCAATACGCGTAGCATTTTGCTATCAAATCATTTCGAATTCATTAAATCGATATGAGTAGCATTTTGCTATGAAATCATTCCGACTATTCCGAATTCATGAAATCAGCTCATCGTCTGACAACATGCGTAGCATTTTGCAATCAGATCAATCCGAATTCCTTAAATTCACTTATTGTTTAGCTGAATGCGTAGCATTTTGCTATCAGTTCACTCTGACTATTCCGAATTCATTAAAGTAAATGAGCGTCTATTGATATGGGTATAATTTTGCTCTTATATCACTCCGTGTATTTCGAAGTTATTGATTGAATGTGTGTTATTTGATTTATGTAATGTTGTGATGGATTGTGCTCTGCCTACGTAACATTTGTCTGTGAATTCAAATAGTTCGTATTTAAAAAAAATTTTAACTATTCCGACAATTCCGACTGTTCCCACGTTCCTCTTCTTTAAATTAAAATTTTAACTATTCCGACAATTCCGACTGTTCCGTCGTTCCTCTTTTTAGGAAAAGCGTCATTCTGACATTTCCGACAATCCCGACAGTTCCTCATTTTAGTGTCTATTTCGACTATTCCGGCAATTCCGAATTCATCAAATTAGTGTTACCCCTTTTTACGCCTACGAGAAACTCACTGTGGTCTCCCAACATGGATTCAAAGGTCAACGGTATAATGGTGGTTTTTGAACGCCGTCACAAGAAGTACAGAAGTACAATTTCTGTTAAGTTTGTTGTTATATGACCCCTTCTGAAAGAATGGAGACATAAAGAAGAATGTGAAGCCCCAGAAGTTAGCCAACTCCACAAAACCTTGACCAGAGTTTTTGAAAAGAGAAAAGTAGTCGCAAAAAACGAGCGATTCAAGATTCCGTAGCTGAAAAGTAAAGAATGAAATAAAAAATATTATGAGAGGGATGACTGCTGAAAGATTGTTAACTATGACAATCGCAGAGCGATAAAAGTTTGACGGCAGGTTGGGTCCGTTGCCGCGAAGACGAGAGATGGCAAGTTCTTAAGTGGATAATGCTACTTAGAGGAAATGCGTGTTGAAGAATTTGAACATAACAAGCGTGACGAGGAAGCACAAGTTTCTAAGTGGATAGGCCTACTCAGAGGACCTGTGTGTAAAAGATTTTAGATGAGACAGGTTGCTTCCAGGAAAGAGTGAATACGATAGGTGAGAGATTACATGGGACGGTAAATTGCTGGAGCAGCGCACCTGGTCTGATCAACTCATTGGCCGTATCATTGCGCCGAAGAAATACGTGACTGAAAACTCACTGTAGCCTGATAGAAAAATGGACTGGAGGATGGATGGTGCCTGCCAGGTATGCCGGAGAGTGTGTGATAAAAAGAAAGACGGAGAAAAGAAAAGTGGAGCAAGAACAAAGCGAGAGATTGAGACGAGAAAAAAGGTAGCAAAATCGAAGACTTGTTGGTGCTGCCGAGATCAGCGGAGAGCTTGCAGAACGGCGCAGTCTTCAGCACAAAGCTTGAACACACTGGGCCTGCCAAATAGGATAGTTTGGCCTTAGCGTCACAATGTGAGCAGTAGGAAAGAACGCCGGGGCCTTCTTTGTCAAAAGGAAAAAAACAGAGATATCGGTTCAAATCACGAGATTGTGAAATGGGAGAGAGACAACGTGGACAAAATCCGCATCTTGGTGAAAAAGAGGAAGCTCAGAGCGATAGCATGGAGTAGAAAAAGTGAGCTCCACGCTGAAGGAAGGCTAGTTTTATAGAAGAGGAGAAGGCACGTAAAGAGAGCCTCTCTGGGGAAGATGGAGAAAGCATGAGCGGGTAATTGGACCCAACGTCTCTCCAGGATGATCTGTAGATTGTTGGTTTCCTTCTCAGTTTAACCAAGCCTGAAACAGCAAAGGAGGTTGAAAGACGAAGGGCCCTCTTATAAGATGACAGTGCAAAGTGAGTGAAGGTAACTTGTAGGGGAGGTAGGGATGTTTCAGAGAGGAAAAAGAGAATAGGAGAAGCACGAGAGGCAGCCGATGATATCGTGGCTAGTTGCTCAATGAAGACACTTTAATTTGGTAACTTAGTTACTGCTGCAAAAAGGAAAACTATCGCTTTGTCAGGTTTTTCATAAGTAGCAATAACAAGAAATAACTTATCGTTTTCTATATTTGATATCGCTGAGCTATTGCTTTTCTTTTGGAATCCATGACCCACTGATAATCAATAGATTGTAAGTGATTTTTTAGCTAGTATTTCTCATTGCTGAATTTTTGAAACTCCTTAAAAAGCGATAGTTTTAAATCCGAAAACTCGTGTTTATTTATGAATATACCAGTCGGCTTTAAAAAGTGCCATTGCAAGCTTGCTTTAGATATATTGTACAATGTCAATGGAAACACGGCTAACCATTCCAATTTCTTGTTAGTGACCAATTAGTTTCTAGGCTATGAGATACTTCTAGTTGTAATAAACAGCATCTAACAGTCTTTATGTCAAGCAGTTGAGTGCTTTATTAATCAAAAACTTGTTTTAAAAAAACTTCTTCACAAAAACTTGGTTAATCAATTTTACTAGTCTATTCGGAAACAACACTGCTCATTTAACATATTGGAAAACTTATTGCTCAGCAATGTACGGATAGATCAAATTGGAACATGTAGCCTGTTTGACTGGTGAAAATGGTAGCAGGCGAGACATAAGCAAATGCAAGTTGCTTAACAATCAAACAAGCCTAAAATCACCAATGCCAACTGAATAGCTGGACAATTTTAACAACTTGCAACTGGTAGATTTACTTCTCAAAACATATGTTGGTACCAAGCACTGATGCATATAGCTTAGCCTGAATTTAGCCTTCAACCTGAAAGTAGCAAACGTTATTAGTGCAGCAGACGTACTAATCGCGTGAAGCTGAGCGATCATAAATTTTGCAAAATTTTTTGGGCTTGGCACTTCGCACAGGTCAAGCAGAAGCTTGGGACAGAAATAAAATGAAACAAACCAATAATTTAGCTGCGTTGGGCTTGGGTTAGCCCCAATGTAGGCAAAGGTTAAAGTACTAAATGTGGGTTTTATCAATTCACGATTAGGAGTCGTGCAAAATGTTTGTTTGATTTCACGTTAACGCGGATTGTTTATTACTACCACTAGCTAGCGTGGAGGGTGGCATTTCGTTTTTTCAGATTTTATACCCGTCTGAACTCACCACGTTGATGTTTAAGTTGTCGTTCGAGATCATTCCGGCACTGGGTCTTTGCAATTGACACGAATTAAATGAAAAAGCATTGTTTGTTCAAATGTAACAGAGTTACAAGAAAGATAGCAGAAGTGTTGGCACTGCCAAGTTAAAAGTTGAAAAGTTCAAAGCCCTTTCGAGAACACAATGTTCCTTAACAATCAGATCACCCAACCAAATGTTGTAGTAATAACTGATATTTAAATTTGAGTTAAATTGTAGAATATTTTTCGAAGTAATTTTTTTAGATTAAAGGTGTGTATCATAATCTGGAGTTTGCGGACTAGTTGATGCCATAAACCCGAACTTTGATACTATCTAAAATGCCCGATTATAGTATTTTAATTACTTTCGTTATTGTAAAATAAAACAAACATTGAAAGTGTTATTTGCTTGGATGTAATTACTATGTTTTTAGTAAAAGGATAATCGACTTTCAACATGTTTGCATTCATAAGCGTAGCCAAAAGGGGGGGAGCATTTAATTTGCAAAATCATGCAGTTAAAAAAGATAAAAACCCTGTTTTTAAAGTAGATATCTTCCACTGATCCCGTAAAATTAGGCATCCTTAAAGGTTTTCAACTTAAATTTGGTTTTCTGAAGATGCCCCATAAACGATTAAATCTCTCCAATTAAAAATCTTGGCAAACCTTATGTTATTATAGATTTTAGTTGTATTCTGGTGTTGCTTGCAGCGTTGTGGATTAAATTTTTTATGCTAAATGCAGTACAATTTTCTGTCTTGCAATTTTATTTTAGAGAAATGACATTTTTTTGGAAACGCTTATAATCATACACACAAGTATTTCTTTGCTGGCGCAATAAAACTAAAAATGTCGATAAAGCTTGATTTCACTATACAGCGTTTTTGCACCGCTAAGAAAGTTTTTGTGATTGTTTTTTGGCGCCATGTTAAAAAATAGCTTTTTTTACTTACATCAACTTTTTAGTTTTTCAACTTTTTTATTTTTCTTTTGTTGCGCTACAATGACGTGATAATAATTTTTGTCCTCGCAGCACTTCTATCCCACTTTTTTCCCAACACATGTTTGCAAGTTTAGTGGAGTTATGTAGAATATTTATCTAGTTTTGTTGATACCTAACAGCATTGACAAAAGAAAAGAGCTACCTCTATGCAGTTGTGTAGTACAGTCTAAGCAACAGCAATGTAAAATTGAGTGTCAAATATTATAAAACAAGGATTTTTTTCTTTTTTTGGTTTGTTTTTGTTAACTGTTTGAAAACTGCTAGGCCAACTCACACCAAACCAAGCACGATTGATCACCACACCTGGGTTGTTCTCCTAAGGGGTCGGTGACATCATGACGTCATCACATTCAACGTAAGCCGCAAAAATGTAAATGTGCGTACGTGCGCTTTAACTCCTCCAAAACTACCACAGGTACAAATATCAAATTTGGTACGATCAATCATCATTTTAAAACAATTGTCGCAAAAGGTTTGATGACGTCATCATCAAAGATAGTTTTTTCAAAAATCGCATTTTTGTTGAATGAATGCAATTTGCGGCTTAAATGAAAGCCAGAGTCCGACCAGGTAACTTAAATTTTTTTCGTGTTTTTACCATCTGTTACGACGTCATTGTTAACAAGTAATTGGAAAAATGGTTTTCAGGAATATCTTCAAAAATATTTATTGTAGAAACGCGGTTCATGGCTCATTCGGAAAATATCGATAAGTGTATTCAGAAAATCGAGTTATTCTTTTAATTTTATAATTACTGGCGACGCAACAAGTGATTTTATGTTTAATTACCTATTTAAGCTTAACTCTTCCAAAACTACTCAACATATAAACTTTAAACTTGACATCTTTAATCAACAAACTAAAGTGATGGTCACACCATGATCGATGCTGTTATCGTGACGTCATGAGAGATACTCAACATGCAAGCTCTAAACTTGACACCTTTAATCAACAAACCGACATGGGGATAACATCAAGATTGATGACGCTACGATGACGTCATAGGAGACAATGAATTTTAAAGAATTGCTTATTTTGTCATAGGAATATCATTTGTAGCTTGAATAAAGTCAGCGCTTGGCCTGTCAAATTCATCAATTTTTCATTTCTTTGCAATTTATGATGATGCCACGGTCAGCAAGTTATTGTAAAAATGGTTTACTTTCATTTCTTAAAAAATACTAATCGTAGAAATGTGCTTCATGGCTGTTTCAAAAGATATCAACAACATTATTCCTAAAACAGTGCTTTTTTACACTTAAGGATATATTATTGGCGACGCAAGAAGTGATGTTGTGATTGATCACTTTTAAGCTAAACACTTTGAAAACCATTCAATATACAAACTGCAAACTTGGCATTATGTATTACTGCACAAATGTGAGGTTCATAAGGAGGTCGTTTACCCCATGGTGACGTCACAATTAAAGATAGATTATTTGAAATTGCATTTTTTGATAGAGAAATGCGATTTTTGGCAAAAACATGACCCAGTATCCAACATTCCAACTTCAACAACTTTCATGTTTTTAGGAACTGACGTCACGTTATGAAACCAAATTTCACAACAATTTTAACCTTTTATTTCAAAGGTAATACAGGACATTGTTTTAGCATTCTTATTAGGTTTAAGCGCTCCTTTTTCTTTTTTTTCTTGATTGTTTCACGCCACACTAAGAACATTTTTTCTTCAATGCGCTTCGCCAAAACAACTGAAGGCATTCATGAGTAACTATTTTCAACATAGAAATACATGCGCTGACTTTTCATTGCTACTAATTCACTAGCCTACCATATGCAGTAACTAAGTTTGTGCGTGAACTTAGCAATAAATTATTTGGAGTAACATAGCCTAGCCAATGGCTAAAAAAACTTTTTCAAGGGTAGCATCTCATCGTGTACGGGGAAATATTTTTGCTTCCTTTTCTTGACCAAGAAAAACGTTTTTTTGCTCAAACAAAAGCCATCACTACCATTTCAACGCTGATTGACTGCAGATTTTGTTTTTTTATGTTCTCAAAAAATAAGCATTTGTAATTGATAGGCTCTTTGTGCAGGCGCAAAAGACTAGTCTTCATTTAAATAAAGGAAGGTAGGGAGTATCGACAAATGTAATAAAATCCCAAGTTTAAGAAAAGATGAAAACAACCAATAACAGAATCAATTTTAAAACCGAAGTTAGAGAGAGCGTTTTCGCTTGAAAATAGCTTAATAGGCACCTATTGCAATTGAGTGTATGACTATTGTATGGGAGAAGTCATGACCCCTTTTCTAGCAATCTCCAAAATAAAGCCAATAGCGTAGCCAAAGAATTTAAAATCACAAATACAACAGCAAAAGGAGCCGCACCAAATCGCTAAATAAGCCTACCACTGAATAGCTTATTTCTGGAATTGTGAAAACGACCACCATCATGGCGCCAACATTATTTTTCACTGTGTTACCCCTCTCTTCTTTTTATGTCTTTTGAAAATATAAATGATGGTTTGTGAAATCTCAATATATATGTTTGTATTAGTACTTTAGATCAATAGATTATGGTTATCACCATTACGCGTACACGAACTATAGCCTCCATTTACAAGAACTTTTTGTTACAACACTCACAAACGTTTGTATAGTGATACCGGATCAGCTGCCTGAACTAATACATTTAAACGAGGCACAGCCAGAAGCGCAGAACGCATTTCAATATTTCAGAGGAACACAAAACTACGGATTTTATAGAATTAGATTTCGACGAGGATTGGTGCTCGAATGGCAAAGGAATTTCAAAAAAAGAGTCGCTTCAACGATCATCTCGAAAAGAAAAAACAAAAAAGGTCTTCACTTCTCACAACCGCCCAGATTTCCTTAAAATCATTACAATCTCGGCCTCCCGCACTACTAATTACACCAACACAATACCAACAGTGTGGGAAACAGATAAGTATTTGAAACATTAGGGGGACATTTCCCTCCTGTTCCCTTTTTTTGCGCCCATGGACACAGCTGATGGCAAGCTATGCCGAGGTAAAATCGCAGCACTTTTGGAAGAAACAGTTTTGCTATTTTTCTTCATAATACCCTCATAGATCTACCGGGATCAAAGATAAAATGCTTAGAGAAAAGCAAAGCTCATTATGAAAATGCTGCCTGTTTACTTTTCTAAACCTATAGCTATACTATAAAACAAGGATTGTTTTTGTTACTGTTATGCTGCCTGTTACGGTATCTATATCAAATACTACAAAGCATTGCAATGAAACTCCCAAGTTTAAGAAACATTTAAAACAAAACCATATACCTATCAATTTGTAAAACTGAATTTTTCTCTACTTGTAAAAACAACCATCATGTGGGCGCCACCATCACTTCTGACCTTGTTTCAATCTCTCTTCCCCTTCACACTTTTCAAAAATATTAATGGTATTTTGTGGCAAGATTCTTTATTTGCATTACTAGTGTTGATTAAGGCATTAGAATTATCACCGTTACATCCATAAGAGTTATAAATGTCCATAGAAAACACAAATGTTTCGTTTCAGTTTACGCAAGTGCAGATGGGTGAAGCCGGCTTGGCCGGTTAAATTTTTTCGCCCGACGTTTTTGATAAGCGACCATGAGGGCGAAGCCAGCAGATGCAGCTAGTAAGCCTTTAAACTACAATCAAACTACATCACTTACTACAGCGCTAAGTTCAAACAAGTTTTCCATGGATTATTTTAACCTTTGTAGCCTACTTAAAATTTGTCATGCGTAGAAATAAAAACCTACGCGCAGCCGCCTGCGATCTTCGGAAAGTTAACTTCAAATATTCTGCTTTCAATCCTAATTGGATAGACGATTTGTTTTCATGTAACGCAGCAAGCCGGCAACTCAACCTTGTGTTTGTTGTGCGATAATACCACCAACACTTTCAAGCGTGTAAATCTCGAGAAGCATGTTTGTGTTAAGCACGCCCACAGATTCAAAGACTACTTTGTGCATGGGCAGACGCTGAAACAGCATGCTTGAAATCGCATAATCTTCAGTTTTTTGGCCAAATGTGAAGTCTTTACCGTCGCAAGTGGTCTAATATCCGAAAAGTTTTCTGACCCTTGGTTTCAGTGGTATTCATCGCTCTTCTGCTCTACGCTGAGCACGAAAAGAATAGTGTGGAAAAAAACGTCCAGTTCGTCAGTTGCGTTTTGAAAAAAGGCACTTATCGGGATACCTCCATTTTTATGTGGCAGACAGATAGTGGGGTCGATCAGTCTACCGTTGCGATGATCCTAGCTAACTCAATGAAACAAAATATAAACTTGTAGGACATGAGCAAACAAAAAGAGCGAGCTCAAAGTAGATAGACATTTCCACTATTATGCGTTTTATTATTTCCTTTTGGTATATAAATTTACGTTGTGACGTGGCGCTGCTGTTCCAAAAATTTGATATTGCCAACCAGTATAAATTAGGACATGATTCTCTATCATCCTAGTATGTAAAACTTTACTGCGGCAAATGTCGGCTAACATAATAGTACAAACTGTTTAAAACAGAGTAATCAAAATGAGCAGAAACCTGGTGTTTAGCAGTGGTATTAAGCCTACTGTATTGTTGGATGAAGTACATTTTTTTGCACATTCTATGTTGTATTCAGAAATACTGGTAAGCTACAAGTATTGTAAATACGGTAGGCTTAATCAAATTGCTCATGTACTCTTTCGCTGTATTCTTTCATACAAGAGTACTCTAAAAACTATCTAAAGATAGGCAATAGCCTTCTGGGATATGCAACAAGGTAAAACTTCATTTTATTTCTTGATAAAATACGCTATAGTAAGCTATTTGTTCTTACAGTGTCACTAATAAAGAAAACGCTGGACGTATTATACTCATCATGCAAGATGTACAACATTAAATTACTCTAAACTACTTCAACAATTTTGTGTGCGATCTCTTCGATTAAAACATTATTCTTTTTGCAAGTGCTTTAATTTTTCAAACTCTTGATTAGGTTGGACCAGCACGTTTGATATGTCGCCTTTAGCCCCGTTATGTATGCCCAAACTATTGGTTTTGACTTAATTTGTGTCAATTGAAAACATATAATGCCTTAATGATCTTGCAAAACAACTGAGAAAATGTTCAAAAGTCTTGCAATTCTATTTTAGATTACTAATATGTTACTTTTATTATCACCCATACCTTTATTTACTTTCTATTCATTTTTATAATGCAGTATGCTTATGCAGTCACAGAGTTACACTACCACCAATCGGCAATGCCAGTATGCACACCATAATTTTCTTTTCACAAAACCATGCGCTGCCACGTTCTGGTGATATTTTACGAAATTCTGTTTCGGTGATGGCTGTTAAAGCTGTGCGAAGAGCATCTTTTCATTGTTGGGTGTTGTAGTATCTCTTTTTTGAAACCCTTTTTGTGATAACAACCCACAAAGCATTGTCGTTAGCGTTGAGGTTACTGCTTCTGGGAGGCCAATTGAAATTTTTGCGATCTCCGCCCCAACCATTTCTCTCGAAAAGTTTCATTGAGAAATTTCCTGACATCCCTTAAATAATAGAGTGGGACACCGTCTTGTTGAAACCAGCAATTGCATAAACAGTAGTTACCCTTTAAAGCCATGGAACAAATTACTTTTTGACAGGTCAAGGTTGGAATGTTGTTTAACTTAATTTTCAAAAAATATGGCCTGGTGAAGTCTCACTCGACGTTGCAGCCCAAAGCATCACATGCTGGAGAATGTGCGTTATTTCTTCGTAACAGAGGGAATTTTTTTTGCTTCAAAAATAAAGGTTTGTAATTTGGCTCATGCGGTAAACTGTTCATTTATCGGAGAAAAATACCTTTTTGTGATGTTTGAGTTGAACAAAACACATAAAAAGTTATTGCGCACATCTCCACACACTTGCAATTAGCCTTATTACTGTAAGAACTCTTATCAGCCATAAACTGAAATTAATATTTAAACAATTTAAATTGTAAGAATTATACCATGATTCTAGCAACCGAAAATATACAATAAAAGAATATTTTAACCCTGCTCTGGTACCATGAAAAAAATCACGTTAGCAGTACCTTGGGGTCAATATGACCCCATTACAAAAAATACATTTTGCCACCAGTAGAAAAACTCAATTTGTTATCAGTCTGTGTTTATTGCTTGAAAAATCTAGTGGAGTGCACAATACATAAATATTTTACTTCTGACACTGGTTACAGACCACCTTGCTGTGTTCTTCGCAAGTGGTGTAATGACATCTACTACAGGTGAATCTGTACTTTTTGTCCTTCAATCTCGGACAATCTTGCATCTCTTGCGCCTTGATGGACAATACCTGGTGATGTTTTGAACAGCTAGAGGTGCTTCTGGTAAAATTCCACAGCTGCAAATGATTTGTTTCACAACCTGAGGTGTTTGCGGGGTCACCAATTTGCGCTTAGCTTGGAGAACAATTAACAATATGAGTAGTTCTTTCAGGGGTCAATATGACCTCAAACATATAAAATGTAAAATATACAAAAAAGGCAACATTAAAATTAAGATTGAATGAATGGAAACAGTTGACAAGAACCTGCAAAGAAAATACAAAGCGAGATGAAAGCTTATAATCTCAAAGTTTGGAATATTTAGCCTATCAAATAAGCCTGGGGTCATATTGACCCCATGGTACCACAGCAGGGTTAAGAATCTGAAAAAGACAATAAATGTAACATTTATTGGGGGTGACAAGACTGTTTGACCCCTTTTACACATCAACGTCGTAGGCTCAGACGCGTACAAAAAGATGAAACGTTACACCATTCACCATTTAGCAATGGAAAAAATAATCCGCTTTGAAGCCAAATCAAACAAACGCTTTGTGCCACCACTAATGATTGATCGATCGAACTCGAATTTGATATGAATTGATTTTAGACTTAATGCAACAGAAAAACAAGCGAAGCACTTAGCTTTTTAAAATTATTTATTTTTAAGCAAAGGTCTACGGTACATGCTGCTAGTTATTTTTCATATTATTGCGTTTTTAAATTGAAATCGAGCTACATTTGCTGCAAACTTCATGTCTAGCAGTGTTATGTCAATTACAGGGACTACGGCTAAGGTTTAAACAAGAGATTAGTTTTTTTACACGTTTATTAACACATTTTGTGTAGTTGATGATGACTGCGATTTTGAAGATGAAAATAGACCAACTTGCAGCTTCATAAACGAACGAAACTCCTGGAGAAGACTGTTTTCTAATGCTGTTCCATATGGTGATTTTGGTAGGTATACTTCTAACAATAAACACCGGTTGCAGCATAATCCAGTGCAGAGTTAAAATTAAGATCACTTGCAATTTTTGATGTATCAATTAAAAATAATTTTAGAATGATTATTACACAGTAATATTGCATAGATTAATCAAAAAAGGTTAGCTATCTTTTCGTTTTAGCGTTGTTTGCCTTGGATATTCTAATCTTATTTAGTATACTGCTAATTTCACTTTTTTATTGTTTTATTAAAATGGGCAAAAAGAGGGTAATTACAGCAGAACACAGGGCTCAGTTAAACGTTTTAGCAGATGAGGGGTAGTCAGAAAGGAAAATTTGAGCTAGACTAGGCGTAAGCAAAACTTTAAATCACCAGGTAATTCAAAAATAGCAAAAACACAATATATTCTCGGCCCCAAAAAGACGTGAGGGATCTTTGGAAACTTGAACAAAGAACGACTTCTCAAAAGTGCTGCATTGCGGTCTCCAACGATCTGTAGCTAAAATGTGCCAGAAATCTGTCCCAGCCGGTAAAATCGTTAGTCTTCCATCTGCTTCTCTGCGTTTGAACTTCAAGCTTGGATTACAAGCCTGCAAATCTGTCCAAAGGCCTTGGCTTACCGCTGTAATAAAAACAGCCTTATGATTTTGCCAAGGCTTATAGCAGCTGGAGGGCAGAAGATAGAATGAAGAAAGATTTTTTCAGACTATTGATTGTTTAGCAATATTTTGTTCGCAAGCATAGCATTTAGCGACTAACTGGTGAACGATATACTGCTCCTACCATAAAACAACCTTCAAATCAAATAATTTGGGGAATTATATCATCTTTCAGAACATCAGATTTGTACTTTTTGGCGCCGAGGTTGACTATGAATGGTCAAAAATAAGTGGAACAGCTTGAGCAATAGCTCGTGCTGGCAATAAATTTTCATCAGTTGAACATTTTGTGCATGACTTTTATGCTTGCCTTTGAAGTACAGTTGTGACAAAATTTTTGACCCAGACAAACATCAACCTCTTGAAATTCTTTGGAAATAGCTCTGACCTCGTCCCCACCGAGAATTCATGGAATCTACTGAAGCTTAAAGTTTCAAACAGACATCCATCTAATATGAAATCTTTGGCAACGGCTATAAAAGAAGTTTGGTTCAAGGAAATGTCTCCGTAGTATTGCAAATATTTTGTTCAGAGTCGCATTTGTATTCAAGCAGTTTAAAAGAGCAATGGTGGACATACAAATAATAAGTTCAAAAAATATGATTCCGTGTTATATTCCCACTTATTAAAACAAAACGAAAATGTATTGAAGAAAAGCGTCAATAAAACGTCAATATTTGAAAGGCTGTTTTTTGTGTAGTGATCTTGAACTTATTTACAGCCTGGTAAAGGGAAAAAAAGTTTAACGTGACAGATATTAAAAAGTTCTGCTTTTTGATATTGGTAAAGTAATTATTAAAATGGTTTAATTCTATGAGTATTCAGAATCATAAAATCGTAGCTGTAGTGTCTCCGACCGTGCATTCAATTTTTGTCTTTGGCAAAATAAAATATCATTCAGCCAAAGACAAAGATTTTATTTATTAAGAAACAAAACTTGTATAAAAGCCAAAAGCTTGGTTTTATATTCCAATAATAGCTTAAACTACTGTTATCAGTGTCAGCCCTAGAAAGATTAGAAAAAGTCCGTCATTCTAGGTGGCGCTTTACTTTTTGCTACTTGTCCGCAGCTCACGCTTAGAAAGTAAATTTTTTGGGCTTTGCGTTGTTGTTAAGAGATCACTTCCTGGGGAAGGGAGCATGGCGGAAGACCACGGAGTATCAGAAGCCTAACAGTTACCAACGCTGTGATGTAGAGGTGGTCAACAGAGGAAGGGCATGCCGACTAAAACGTTTGTATTAAAGCAGAACTGAATGAGAAGTGTCTTGAATTGGGCAAGCACGAAGCTGCATAAAGAATCGTCAATTCGGCAGATGGTAAAACTTCAAAAAAAGTTGTGCATGTTGTATGAAGACAAAAGAGGCCTTACCAAACGTGACAAGGAAGTGCGAGAGATTCAGAGGAAACTGAGAGACTTGTGTGCCAAAAAATGCTTATAAGATAGTTGTTACAAATCCTCAGTCAACGAAAATTTGTCCACAAGTGCTCGGGAAGAACTCCAGGGCCTTTGCTCCTTCACCACAACAATTAAGTAGAAAATTTCTTTATTGCGAGGAACTCATTAAAAGAAATTGAAACCCAAAATTCAGTTAAAATAAATTTCAATTATCAAATAATAAGAAAAGAGCAAAAGTCCACCGAGGGCTTCTTCATAAAATAAATTGATGCAGCAACAAAGTTCAACCTTCGAGGAGCAACAAAAGTTAAGCAACTACTTTAAAATACAAAAACGTTACTATTTACTGTTTGAAGCGAGAGGCCAGCTAATCCAAATGACTACCAGACCGTTTCACACTTCCCTCGTGCGTTCCCACATCAGCAGGATTTAACGATGTATTAACATACCTCCAAGCATCGGCAGAGGCCGCTAAAAGGATTCTATCAACTCGGCGCTTTACAAAACGTGGCAAATAAAGGTCAGGGTTTATAATCCATCTCAAAACCACTGGCGAGTCCGACCAGAAATGGAGACTACATACGAGATGCTGCAACAATTTTAACATATCCTGCATCAACTTCGTGCCCATCTCCGCAGTCTCCAGCTCCTTACGTGAAATAACTCAATTGGTTTGATTCACCATCACAACTTAAGCCTTGCCCTGCACAAAGGCCACACACGAGCGTCCATTTATCATGCATTTTAGATACACCACGCAAGAGAGGGCCTGATTTGACGGGTCACAAAAATCATGGAGTTGGTACGCGACATTTTATCGTCCTCAATCACGGATCCCTCCAAGAAACAATATCGGGAAGTGGACAAGCCTGCAAAGCTCCCAATTACATTTGCTCCAGTTTTTTAGAATATTCTCTGGAAGTTCATTGTTCCAGCCAAGACCCAAAATGGTCACTTTTTGAAGAATTAGTTTTCCTTCTTGCAAACAAGGTTCCAGGATACCCAAGGGGTCACTCTGGCCCGCCAGTGCACCAACAGTTCACGTCTGGTTGTGACCCTACCTAATTTTTGATGTTTAAAACACACTCGCAACCTGTCGTTTTCGACGTCCAACACCAGACCAAGTGTTTCCGAGTCAGGCATAGGCTTTGCACCTCCCAGATAATTGAAATGACATTACTCTTCGAGATTTCAGACAAAACAGTTTTAGAACTGCCATTAGCTACCCATTTGCACAATTTAAAACCTCTACTTTCAAACAGCGAGTTTGATTCGCGAGAAAATCTTTTAAGGTCCGTCCCGCACTCACAACAACACGCTTTTTGCGTTCGTTTGCAAAGATTGTAAACGTTTCGCAATCTCCTAGAAAATGTTTCGACACGGAGTCATTGCACACACAGCAAAGTGGGGGTGATTTAGTCAGCTGAGGTCTCTGATTTCCTCCAGAATTATTACGCAAATCAGGTCCTTTATTATTAGTTTGCGATTCCCGCACAACAGATGCTTTAACCGCGACCTGTTGAAAACAAACATTACCACGTCTTACTCCGGACTCACGTGACTTTTTTTATTATCCGATTTAAAAAAGATTTGGGCGTAATCCGATGTCATTGGGCTTAGTTCTTCAACGAGGAATTTACGCAAAGATTCGAACCCAGGACAGTTTGAATGAAGACCCGATTTTTTAAGATAATCAAGATACCGTCGTTTAAGCACACCTGGAAGGCGATTAGCCACATCCATCACCAATGGCCCCGACAATTTTCCAACTTTGCCTCTTGACCTGTCTCTTGTGTGCAGTGAATGGAGCATCACTAGTAGTCATCCAGCAAAAGTCTGCAAGCATTGATGGGATCAATTTTCCCTGGTATCTCTTGTCATTGAGGAAATGTCTTGGTGAAAGCGCTCACTATGCTCATCGCTTACTTCTCCACAGTTTGGTGGAAAAAAAGTCCAAGTGGGAGTCCAACAAATGTATCTTGAGTGACATATTGCACCCCATGCGACTGTAAGCTTTTAGTAAGTTGGATACTAATTCGATATAGTTGTCAGCTTTTGTATTCCCCAAGAACTTTGTGGCCACCAATTTAAATGCTTGCCATGCTAATTTTTCTTTTCCAAACAGTGCTTGGTCAAATTCGCTATCTTGGAGAAGTTGCTTTATCTGGGGACCAATAAACACACCTTCCTTTATTTTAGCTTCAGTCATTCTAGGAAATTTTCTACTAAGGTACATAAAACCAGCTCCTGTTTTGTCCATTGCCTTGACAAAGTTCTTCATTAAACCGAGTTTTATGGATAACGGTGGCAGCAAAATCTTACTTGACTCAACGAGTGGTGGGCGTTTAACATTCTTCTCTCCAGAAGTCAATGATTGACGGAGAGGCCAGTCTTTCTTAATCTAGAGAGAATCCTTCTCTCGACTATTCCACTCACAAAGAAAGCAGCAGTACTTCATATAGCTTAGCTGAAGACCCAGACCTAGCTGTAGCCTGAGAGTAGAAGGACAGTAGAGTGTGAATAGTTCTTGCCATAACCAAAGAGTGAGAAGAGGGGCAAAATAGTGAGAAGAAAACAAAGATCGAAAACCTGAGAAGAGGAGAAGAAATTGGCAAATTTTTTGTTGCCGTCATGTCCAGCGGAGAGCTTGCAGGATGGCGAAGGCTCACCAGAAAAACTTCAAAAAACTGGTTTTGTGGAATAGAAAAGCGTAACTTTATTGCCATAAAGTGAACAATTGCCAAGAACGCGGGAACTTTTTTTACCAAAAAGAAAAGAAAGAGTGCCATCAGTTTAAGTTGCGATATTGTGATTTGGAAATGGTCAGAGTAAGCAATAGCACCAGCTTGAAAAGAAAGCGGAGGGTCAGAGCAGGGGCGTGGAGTAGAAAGAATGAGCTTTCCGCTAAGGAAAGCGGATTTTGTGGAAAAAAAGAGCAGGAAAAAGAACTCCCTTAGAGGAAGAAGGTGAGAAAATAATCAGGCAAGTGGACGCTACCCGTGCTTTACTGATTTAGAAAGGTGAAACTGCTCACCCAGCATGTTGCACGAGGCAACTTTTGGGAATTCGCCGATGGCAGTGGTCCTTGTTTGTGGTGGGGGTATCAGTCAAAAATCTTCATTTACAAGTGGTTCGAAATGGCTTGCCACTTTCTCCTGGTCTAATTTGATTAGGTTTGCGGCCTGAATCTGGAAAATCGTTTCATGCCGTGCCTCCATTTCAAAGAAGAGGAGGAGTAACCACAGCAACAGTGTACGCTAATTTTCTTCAAAAAGAACTGAAGAGCCTTGGTTTCACTTTATGTGTAACCACACCCGAAACAGAAACAAAAATAGTAAACAAAGCGCCCGCTTATGAAATTATTGGTCAAAATTGTGCAGACTGAATTGTAAAGGTCGTAGAAAAGTCTCAGAAAGCTTAGTTTGGTTATTGGTTAATTTTTCAAAACTAAGTACCTACAGTAGGGAAAACCAAAGGATTAGAAACATATTTCAACAAACCGTTAGATATTGAGGTGTCAAAAAGCATAAGCACCAAAATAAAAGTTGAATTACATGGGGTTTGTGTATCTTCAATGAAAGGCTGCAAAATACAAATAAATCTTTGAAAGTTATTAAGCGAAGAAGAGAAATAGTAAATTGTAAACCTTGCAACTAATTGGCAAAGCAGCAAACGGGCGTAAGGGGCTTAATGCCCCTTACGCCCGTTTGCTGCTTTGCCAATTAGTTGCAAAATAAATCTTTCCTAATAAACTAGGCACGGTTTCTGAGTCATCATCCTTTCCGTGAGGCAATAAACATTTTTCGGTAAGATGTGGAAAGCCTGGGTTTTCCTGTGTGTGCAGCCAAATTTAAAATAGAAAAAGATGATGTTAGACAAAGGGCCCTCGTTTAAGAAGACAGAGCAAAACAAGTCAAAGTAACTCGTAAACAAGACAGAGAAGTCTCTGAGAGGAGAATAGAGATAAATGAGTATGCGAGACTGTCGGTGATGGTGCAACTAGCCGCTTGGTAAAAGCGTTTCGATGCGATAACGCTGATAACGCAGAAAAATATAAACTATCTAAATGAAACGTAGAAGAGAACGGCCCAGGAAAGCTTTATACAGAAAAGATAGAGATTTCTCGGAGAGGCCTCATGAAGAAGCATACATGCAGGGTAAAGTCTTGAGACGAGAATAGAAATCTAGCCTCTAAAAAAGATGTCTGTAACAGGACAGATTTCGGTCAAAGATAAACTCCAAAAAGGTAGGAGTGGACTGTCGCCAAAAGGTGGAGTAAGCAGGTAGAGGTAGGATTAAGGATTAACAGAACAGGAATTCTACAAAAAAAAAAAGCTTTATGTTTACGAGAATTAAGAGAAAGCCTCCAAATTAACCAGAGCTTCTTTTGTAGCCTCCGCCGCAAAAGGCATAGAGAGGGTGGAGGAATAAATGATTGGTGCTCTGATTTTTAGCTTCTTCCTCAATTTGTCCAAGTGGAGCGCTGAGACCTTACCTCTCCGTGAGTCTATACCACCAAGCACAATTCTGCTTGTCTATGTGTGTGCTGATTTTAACTCCTCCGAATTACTGGCTTTACACATATGAAACTTAGCGCGATTGATCACAATTTCATGTTTAATATCGTAAAGGCAGTTGTGACGTCATCATGACTTCACAGGCGAAGAAAAATTTTTTTAAAATTACATTTCTGGACGGAGGTAAGCGGTTTCAAGATTAAACAAAAGGCAACACTCAACTTACCAACTTTAAGAGATTTCAGTCTTTTAAATCGTAAGGTGACGTTGTGTTAACGATTCATTGTAAAATTTATTTTTTCATTTTCTCACAAAACACTGATTGCAGAAACGTGGTTATAGGTTTTTTGAAGATAAACCAAAATAAACCAATCTTTGGGTAAACACATTTTTAGAAACTGCTTTTACTTGCCTGGGATTTTGTGATTTCTTTCAGTGGTAGTCCAGTTCTGGAGAGCAATGATGTAATATTCCACTTCTGTGTAATTCCAGTTTGAAACTTTTTAATGGAGCGACAAAGTGTGTTGATAAATCTGGGTCATTTTCGAATTTCGATTTTGAAATTCAAATACAAAGTGATAGGTCACAAGTAATTCTAAACTATGGCCTCTGTGACTCACCTACTTTCTTTTGCAGGTTATGTACTTGAAGCTTCATTACGACGTGGAGACGATAAAATAGCAATGCTGACATCTCCGCCACTGTTAAGAAACGTTGGATTGTGTCTTAAATTTTATTACAAAGTCAGTAGTTGGAGGAAAGATAGCCATTTTGTTGTCATTAAAACTGGACAAAATGGAAAAAGGTTTGACTGTAATTTTAACTAAAATCAATTAACCGAAATTTACCGAACTTCCATTACAGCAATATTATTTGCGACAAAAATGTACCTTAGCATCTAATACGTACTATAAAGCAAGAATTTTTTTCCTCTTTTTTGGTTTGTTTTTGTTAACTAATCAAAACGGAGTGTGGAAACGTCAAACTGGGTATAACTGATCACCACAGCAGGATTGTTCTGAGGATTGGGTGACATTATGATGACGTTGCAATCAAAGAAAACTTTTTCAAAAATCGCATTTTTCAACTGGGGAATGCTATTTCGGGCTTAAATAAAAGCCACCCGTCGACTTGCAAACTTATAAGAAATTTTCTTTTTATGCGATTTTTGATGACAACATAATTGATATTTAATTGTAAAAATGGTTTTCCATAATTTCGTTTTAAGTATTATCTGTAGAAACGTGTTTAATCGCTTTTTGTTTCTTGACCAAGAAAAACAGATTTTTGGTCAAATGAAAGCCTGCTCTACCCTTTTCAGGTTATTGATTGCAGATTTTGTTTTCATTTTCTAAAAAAATGAGTACTTGTAATTGATAAGCTCTTTTTTGCGGCACGTAAGACTAATCTTCGTTTAAATGTAGGGAGTTCAGGACTAGGGGCAAAGTTTAATGTAATAAAATCCCAAACTTAAGAAAAGATTGAAATAATACAATGGTAGCATCAATTTGCAAAACTGAATTTAGAGGGAACGTTTTTGCTTCAAAACAGCTTCATACACGCCTATTGCAATAGGGTTATAACTTTGGGCGAAGACAAGGCCCGGCCCCTTTTTTCGCTGTTGTGGAATTAAAGCACACAGCCCAGCCAAACAACTAAATATCACAAATATAAAAATGAAAGGAGGCGCACAAAATTGTAAAATGGGCCAACTACTAAATAGTTTTATTTCTGTAATTGTGAAAACCACCACCATTTTGGCGCCACTATCATTTTTCACTGCGTTATAGCCCCCTTACACGTTTTGCAAATAGAAATGTTAGTTCGAAAAGTAAACACAGGTACCCAATGGGTTCAGCCAGTTATATAGCTAAACCAATTTGTTTAACCTCGACATTAGTCATGGAGGAAGGAGGGGACTCTGCGAGCGGCGCCGACAGAGCAGGCTAGCAGCCATTGTAAATGCGAAATCTACAGTTTTAACCGTTGCTGAGTTTATCCTTATTAAAAACTAAGTTTTAGAAAAAGCCATAATCATAGGCGTAACATCTTGTTTTCTGTGGCTGGAAGTAAGTTGAAGGGATAATTGTCTCAAATTAAAAGAGATAACCATTTATTTTTTGAAGATCTAATTTTTCAATGTGACTTTTTCCAGCTCCGGGTTAAGGTAAAGCCAATTTTTCCGAGGTCAAATTTTTCAGAATAACTTTGTTGCTATAGTAAACGCCGCTTAATGTAATCACTTTGAAAACATTTTTTAGTGATAACAATAACCGATTGATAACAATAACAGAAGAAATGAAAATTGCCATTTTACTGCATCATGAAGGAAAAGCTGCCCGTGTATAAGACAAAAAGTTATCTCATATAACTGAAATGATAACTTACTACAGATGCAGTGCATTACTCTATTTACTAAGAATGTCTGGTCGCAACTGATATATAACTGATTCACTGAATGATTTAGCCAAGTGAATTTCCTGCCCAAAAGAGACAAAAACGCCAAAATTTTTCTGCCAAATGTGTGGTGTAATTAGGCAATTGTCTGCTTTGCCAGACAAAAGATCAGGATTCTTAGAAGAGCAAACATGTCATTGGTTATTTATGCTAGATGGAGACAAAAATGTCCCCAAGTTTGGAAACGTTTTAATGGCAATACTGATTACAATAAGCAGCATATTTGCAAATTATTTTGTACGCTCGAGCGGGAATCAGGAATTCTGATGATATTAACTGATTGATAACATTTATTTATCCGTGACTACATCAAGCGGCGTTCACTGTATTTCCATCTCCAAAATTAGGTAAAAACTTTTCTTGAACTCACCTTTTATTCATTTTTGAAACTTCTTGGGTAAGCTGAAAACATTCTGGAAGGAATTTAGCTCCTCAAATTTTACGCTTGCCTCCAGACATTTAGACCATTATAATACACAGACGTGGAAGCGCTTGTTTTTCACGTATAAACAAGAGCTTAAAAGTGCAGTATATGTTGATTGGTCAATTACATTCTGAAACAACACCTAAACAAGATGTGATAGCATTGCTGATTTTGACCTACTGTTATTTATATATGGAAACAGCTTGTCTTAAGAAAAAGTCAATACCAACTTTTTGATAGCTGATAAAATATTTTTGATGTTTTTGTTTTAACACTGTTCAAAATCTTACTTTTTTAATTTAGTTCAAGATGGTTAAGCTTTTAGGATATGACGACAGCTAGTTTTAAGCTAGCTGGTGAATATTTGGATACAAGCAGTTCTGAAAACACTTTTATGTAGTGGCAGATTTTAGTTTGTTTTTAGTAAGACCATATACTGTAATTATAAGATAACTCTCTGCACATCCTAAAAACCCCATAGATATTATGTCAATGGGTCCGTTGAAGCAGAATTAAAAAATGCATTAGCAATGGCTATGACAACAAGACATTCACGCAAGAGATAAGCGATGCACTTTAGCAAAACTGCAAACAGTGACAATGTTTAAATCTATCGGTCTCGTTGGTGTAGTGGGTAAAACCGATAAGGCTTAACGTTCAGCCGATAGGAGCTAAACGTTCTAAATAACGGAAAACTTTTTTCACTGGTAATGCAGATGCGCAAAGTAGCAGAATTCCAACTACAGTGGACGTAATTTAGATCCTCGATGTGAAGTATTGGATTACACTTTATTTGAAGTCTCAAGCCGTTTGTTGATCACCAGCTGCAATGATGCAGAGTGATAAATAGAAACAGTGTCACTGCCGCAGCTCACTTAATTAAACATATTTGCGGAAAATTTTACAGCTAACTCATTAAAACGATGCACGAAAAATAAAGCGAAGAGCATCGAAAGAGCACAAAATTTGCAAACTCAGTAAAGCCTTTATTGTAATAACGGTTTCACAAAGGCCTACTATGCAAAAACAAAAACTAATACTAATAATGGTCATAATCTATTTTAACAATAGTTCGATAAGCACAAACGATATTTCAAATGGTAGCGCAGATACTTTTGAAAATTGTGCTTGGAACTTTTCTAAGAATATTGAATCTTGCAAGAGACTTGCTTTCACTTTGAGTTGTTATTTCTTTTGAAAAAATCTCGTCTGTTTTTTGAGTTTGCAAATGATTTATTCTTCATCTGAAGTTGTTTTCGACTTTTTTTGTGTTGTTGAAACAATGCAGCAGCTGATGCGGAAGAAGTAATCAGAAGTACCGGTATTGAAAGTTTTTTAGTGTTGATTCAAATATAATCTTCGTTCTTTAATGCCGAGATAAAATTTTTGTGCAGTTGTTGCCTTATCATAAAATTATTTACTGCGTGTACATCAAGCATATTGTAAAATAATATGCTAGGGTATTTTCTTTTCCTGCGTGTAAGTGAATATATTCTCACGATTCTTTCCGAGGTGCTCACCCAAGTTTTAGTTTTATTATGGTACATGACGATGACAAATATTTTTGGCATATTTTTAACACAGCTTTTTTGAATGGTTTGTAATTACTAATACACTTTTTTGAAACTCGAAGAGAGTACATTTGGTTTTTCATTCTTTGGCAATAATCAATTTGAAAGCAAGTTCTGGTTTGTCTTTTTTTGGTTCCAGCTGCAGTGATTTTTGAAGCTCCCATTTTCCTGCAAATGATGAAAACAGCTATTATACGTGACTTTTTTTTATGAATTTTCAATTTTAATTTACCATAGTTATTATAATCTTCAAATCTGGGTTTACTTCTTGACCAGTATTTTTATTATAGCTAGCGTATGTTTGCGCTTTTCAAACATAAAAAGGGTTGACTTTTCAAACGATACAGATGTTGATGTCACATTTTCTTGGTTTTGTCTGTGTGTAATGTAAACACAGTTATCTCAACTGCTCATGAACTATTGTCAACTGCTTGTCAACGTCTCTGTGGGATCCAAAAATACAAAGGTTCTACCAATCACTGTCTCATTCTTTAATTAGGTGTGTGATGGGCTAATTACTTATCCGCAGACCTATTCTGAATTTGAGAATGAGCATTGTCAAAGTGTATGTAGTTATGATTGCAACAACTCAAAAAATTTGTTGATGCTTGTGATCTATTAAGATTGTAATCCACTTATGATTAAAAAATTTATCATCCTTTTCCCCTCTCCCACTGTGTGATTATTTTTACTATCTACCAGCACTTTTCTATTAATTTGTCACATTACTGTACTGTAGTTTCTTTTTGGAAAAAAACTTGCTTCTTTTTGCTTCCAATTTTAAAATATTTGTTCTGCTCTCAATAAACAGATACATTCTTTCCGTTTTTTCCTTTTAATTAATGTTTGCTGTTTAGCTTACACATTCAATCGCAGAATATTGTATAGTATTTTTTTCAAATCAAAAATAATTTTGGGTTGTGTTTTTTATCGCTGTTGCTTATTTAACACTTAAATAAATAATGACAAGTGCATGTAGTAAATTGGGCACCAATGGTGCAATACAATCACGCTTCTTCCTTTTGTTCAAAATTAATGGAATATATTTAGCCGAATCTTTTTGCAAAGTCAAAGCCATCAAATTTCAGTCTTTTTTTTGTAAAAATTACCTAATTTTAACTCTACCAAAATGTTTGGGCTAAGATATCAATCTGTAAAAACTTATTTTGGATTCACTGAACACTCATAATGGGCACAAAATAAATTATTGCTCGAATGAAGACTAAAATAAAATTTTGTCCATATAATCCCGTTTATCAATTTTTTTCTTAGCAACCAAATAATTGAAACAAAAATGACGCTCAAAAGCAGCATCAATGATTAGTCGTAAGCTTACCAGAAATAAAAAGTGGTTAGAGGAAAATATGATTTACAGAAAAATAAAAGTCACGGTTTCTATGAAAAAGTTCAGCCATGAACTGATTCTTTAAAATCAAATTACGGCCGCGATAAATGCCACAAACCAGTGTTTTCCAATCTTTTTCATCTTGCGAAGCACTTTTTGCATATACATAATTTTGTGACACACCAACTCACTTTTGTAACCTGACGTTAGTATATTCAGCTATGCTAAACATACTGATGCATTAATAAATTTCAGTAATGCTTTAATTAAGGCGTTACTAAGCCTTACTTAGTCACGTTAGTGTGTCGCGACACACCGGTTGCAAAACATTGCCATAAACGAAGGCACTTCAAGGAGCCTGTGAGTTGCTATTATTAATCATCGTATTGCAAATTTTGGTAATAGCAACCGACTTTGATAAATCTAACGTTATGTTAAATAGCAAAACATCCTATCTTAAACTTTTTTGATTTTCACAAAACTTCTCTTAAGAAAGCCTTTATGAAAGTCAAAATCATTTGAAATTTAAGATATTTTGAAATAAATTGTTTAGGTTTCTTACTATCACTACAATACTATAACTACAATTTAGAATAAATTCAAATTTGTTTAGGTTGCTTACTATAACTACAATTTGGATGTTAAGATTAATTACCTCTTCACGATATTTTTTTTTCTATGTAATGGTACTTAATTAAACTTAATTGTAGTACATAATGTCATTTGTAGCTTTGTGATATTTTTCTTTTGTATTGCTGCTATCACTGTATTTTTTAAATAGAAAAAATAGTTTTAGATTTGTTCGAATCCACAACTGAATTTTCCGTTTAGTTTTATATTTTGCCAACTGCAGCTCGTTAGGTATAAGTATGTTTGATGCTCACATTTTTGATTTTTGAAGGCGAGATCAAGTATGGGCTGCCAACAAAAATGATGACACCAATCAATGGTTGGGTACGGATCTATTCTTGGAACCATCTTCTGAAGGATTCCACATCTCATTTATTGCCAGCAATAAGGTTTCTTCAACACGAACCATAATTGCTATCGATAATATTTCAATCGATGCAAATTCACTGGATTGCGGTATGCACATACAGTAGCTGGAATGCATGTAATTTTTGCTGCAGATAGTCACAATGTGTTATATTGAAATACTGTATACAAATTGGTGTGCTGCAAACATTCATCGGCCTTTTTTGGCCAATATATTCTATATAATATGGATCTTTTATTATGTTTTTGTTAATCAAGATTTGTCTCGATTTTATTTGGCAAAGTGTTTTTATATCTACCGCATGATAAACGACCGACAGCAAAAATATTATAACCAGCGAATGCAGAAGCGATGGATCTGTAACTTCTGGTAGGCACTTGTAGCAACTGACACCAAATCTAAAACCATCATATTATACCACATACCTTCATATGCTACTTACTACTATAAGTGTAGCCAAAGGAAGGTTCGGGAGAAAAAAATTATCATATTCTTACAAAAATTTTTGAAAAACGTGCAAGATGATTTTTTGATTTGTTTAAAAAAATCTAAAAAGTGGTTATTGATTTTATCTTTATTAATGATCACCCGTAAAAAATATTGTCAAAATTTAAAATGTAAGCTCCCTTTCAATTTTTTTGTGGGTAAGTCATTGATTTTTCTTAAGATTAAAATTAGAATATTTTTGGTTTTCAAAATTGCCGAATGATTAATGCAACAATGAAGAAATTCAAGGACAAGCAGTACTGGAGGTATAAAGATTAGTTTTGACTACTCTTTGAACCAGTAAAGTGGAAATTAATCTGACATGCTGTAGTAGATTGTTGTACTGTACAATTTGATTATGGTGATTGTTTTTGAGCAATTGTTCTACTTATCTTGTTGTAATGCTGGAGGAAGATTCCTCTAAACAGGAGGTTGCCTGAAAATTGCTGACTAGAAACTTGCACAATTTATTTCAATTTTAAACCATAAAAATATCTCATTGGATTAATATTTTCGTAATTGTCAGATAGTCTGTACCAAACAAGGAAGAAAGTTACCTAAGTTACCATAGAATTGATGAGAGAAGTCGGTGAGAAAAATGCTCTCAGACGTTCATTGTATTCATAGCAACAGTGCACTAGCCGATCGTGGTATGGGTCAAAAATTTACATACTTTTATGGCTCCCAAAAGTTCGATTAAAATCTTTTAAAGGCTTTTCTTTTTTTAGTGAACGAATGTGAATCTGCGCCATGTCAAAACGGAGGTACTTGCTTCAACCGTATCGGATCATATAAGTGTTACTGTGCTCCTGGGTTTAATGGATCAGATTGCTCCAAATGTAAGCGATTTGCTTGTTCCTTTTACGGAGATTTACCAAAAATTTTTGATTTATGTTCAATAAATTTTGTTTTCCTTGAAAATCATTGATTAGTATCATTCAGTCAACATGATATATTTTTTGCTGGGCATCTTTTTTCCTATAGGATCTAAACTTTAACTACTAATGTAGCGAAATGAATAAAGCGAATTCATTCCTCTAGGTTAAATTTTTGCCATTTATAAGAATATGCGGTGAATTCAATTGTTTACCTGAAAATGGTAGAATTTTTCCGTCAGAAAGCAGAACTGTACATTACAATGAAACAATTCGATATGAATGTTTTGACAGTTTTAAGTTGGAAGGGGAAGCAAGATCATGTTGTATGGCCAATCATCCGTTATCCCATCTACGTCCATGATGTGTTAGTGAGTTTCAACTTCAAATGTCAACACTTCATGTCTTGTTTGCGATAGTTTGTACTGATAAGTAAAAAATTCTCTAAAAAAGATTTCAGAGACTTTTTAAAATAATATTATTTTATAAAAAAATGAATGGTTTCATACATTTCAAAAAGTGATAGAGCAGAAAAATATCTGAGTTTTTGCTTAAAATACAATCTTTATGATAGCTGCTTACTCTTGATAGTATTTTGTTATTGCCCTTTTAGATTTTTACGTGATTTATAACGTGTAAACAGAAGCGTGGCCTGAATTTTAATTTGCGGAAAAAAGCTTGATTTGACTAGAAGTTTTTAAAAATGCAAAATTTTCACAATTTTGAAGTTATAAAGTACCGTATTTGCTCGTTTTGTAGCCCGGGCCCTTATTTTTTTCAACCAAACTCACTACCGGGCCCTTATTTAAACAAATCAAAATTTGAGCTGCTTCTTATTTCCTATTGTTCTCTACCACTGAAAAATCAGCTTTTACATCGGGCGGGTATTCAAGCACGGGCCCTTATTTATTTTTAAGTTCTGTTCACACGAGCGGCTATTCAAACGGGCCCTTAATCAAGACCGGGCGGTAAAACGAGCATATACGGTAATGCAAGAGGCTAGCGCTGCACTTTGAGCAAAATGAAGACAGTGACACTGTTTCGATCTATCATCAGGTCTCTTCAGCGCAGTTGGTGACTAACAAGTAGCTAGAGGCTTTAAATAAAGCATAGCTTAGACCGTCACACTCGTGGGACCTAATCTAGATCCCCTGTACTGGATGGTCTGTGAGCGACACGCCACTCATTTATGAGTGATACTGCTTCTCAGAGTACTGACAGACCATCGACTACAGCTAAACTAAAGTTATATAGTTTTTCAAATTTTTGATCAGATATTTTCAAAAAGAAGGGGACAAATTCCTGTATTTTTTCACGCCCCTTGTTTTGTTTCAATATTGCTGTTAATTGCTATTTGCTATGCTTCAAAAATACTTTGTTGACGCTAAAAAATCTGTGAATTGTTAAATTTTTTTACGAATTAATCCGTGTGGTGTATTTCTAACTAGTTTTGTGATTCTCATCGTGGAACTAAATAAAAAAAATTGGCAGTAGAGAAAATTTTTAAACATTGAATCTAAACTTACATTTTTTTATTTTCGCGTGGTAGCACAGCTGACCATTATAACGTTATAAACCAATACGGTCGAAAAAAATTTGTAAAATAACCAAATGCTTAATACCGTTAAGGTTTTTGTGGTTGATGTAAAAGCCTTAAATTAGTTTTAAAAACATTATCTGTCATTAAATCATTGGTTGGCAACCACAAGTAAATGATTTATTTTACCTTTAAATGCCTAAATTAAAAAATTTTTTAGCAGTAAATTTAGTTTATATATACTGTTTTTATAAATTATTTATGGCCATAGGTGTTTACCCCGTTTCGTGGGTGAATTTGGGTTTGCTAACTAAAAGCAACATCCGTCTTGAAAGAACCTCATACTGCGAAAATCTCCCCTGTTTTTTCATGTTTTATTGCGTGTAAAACTTTAGTAAGAGATAGGGTAAAACACAGATTGAGTTTACATTTTGTGCAAAACATTTTTGTAATGCTTTTGCAGCCTGGCATCTTGCACCCGCCTTTGTTTCGCACAAACTGCGGAAAATGGGCCACTTGATCTTTTCGTACAGATTCTTAAGGTGTTGGTTTGGCAGCCCCCTCACCCCTTCTATTTTGCTTCGAAATCCTGCTCAACAGTGGTTAATGGTCTACCTTTCCTTTTTCGTGCTGTTTTTCCTTGCTTGCCAAATTCCTCTCCAATTCAGTTTTGAAGTTTAACAGACTTATGCCAGCAGCAGCAAAGCATCCCAGCTTTGCTGCATCTTCACGATGTTCTCTCAAAGCAGTGGCACACATCATGTCGACGAAATGGAAGAAAATTTTGTGATAAACCTTTCGTAAACCAATGCAACCTCAGTAAAGGAAAATCACGTGACTTAATCTGTCTATACCTCCCATGCAGGGCCGTTGAGAGGGGGAAAATGGGTACAGAGTAACCAGGCTAGGATTCTTCTAGAGGGCTTGTGCTGTTGTCAAACGCAAAAAATATGAAAATAATTAACGCGAATTGTTTTTTCTTGTCACGTGTAGGCTCTATTTTACGTAGGCGCTCTTAAACGTTTGGGCGCGACTGTAATTGGAAAAAACCCGGCAACTCCAGGCTTGTTAGAAATCCTTGTTAAAGAAGGCCCGAGAGTACCCAAGAGTCGTCTGACATGCTGGGTTAGCAACTTCACAATTGTAACCCGATGAAGTACGGGAAGGCCACCTGTCTGCCACATAAAGGCGGAGGCGTCCCGTTAAGTGTCTTGCCCAAGGACACAACAAGCGAACTTGCCGGCTTGTTCTCCACAACCTCCCATAAATGCCGAGCGCCAAGCAGGGAAGCTGTGGATACCATTTTTTAAAGTCTTTTGGTATGACTCGACAAGGGGAATGAACCCTAAGTCTACTGACTGCGAAGCGGACGCTCTAACCACTACACCACAGAAGCGTAAATTGTAAGAAACATCGCGCAAGGTTTGTCAAAATACTTGACAGCCCTCGCTCTCTGTCAACATTTTAAAGAGCTCTTCAACAGAAACTCTTCCTTTCTTTTTTATTTGTCCTTCAGAAGGCAAGCTGATATTAGAAATTTGGTTTGGCCGCACTGTTCCCAAGGATTGCATTCCAACATTTAGAAACTCACACACTATACCAACACTGGTAAATCAGTTATCAAAACAATTGGTAATTTTTCGTTGGAGGCACAATGCTGGCCAACTTCAAAACAGTGTTGTCCAATTTCAAAAAAATGTTGCCACTCGCTCCAATATTTGGTAATCCTTCAACAGGATAAATTTTGCCACTATATTTGTCAAAGTTGCAAACAACTCCTTTGGCGTCAGTGAGAAAAAAGATTTTGTACCCCATTTTTTAGGGCTTTTTGGAATGTACTGCTTGCAGCTGTGGTTGTCTTTGTGCGGAACAATCTGCATATCCACAAATAGGCGTTCACTTTTGGGGTACGCTGCACCATCTCTTTCAAATGCTCAACAAGGGGTCTGATTTTTGAACAATCTGTCTAAATTTTCATCATATCTAATTGGCTGGAGTTAGTTTTCGTTAAGGCGAATTTTTCTTTTGGTTTCCTCCAATCTATTACGGTACATAATGTCAGCCACATTGTAATTGTAGTAAACTTTACTCCAGTGAAGTCTGCTGTTTGGCAAAGAAGCGTATGCCGTGTATAGCATTGTTTCTCCAAAAACTGTTCTAGTTTCATCATAATAAGCAGTAGTGGCTTATTGGGATTGTTTTGTAGAGCATGGAGATTTGATTGCTGTACAATGTCTTCTAAAATTTGTTGACCAAAAAAATAGCTATTATAATCCACTGGAGATTTTTAGATCTCGAATTCAAAGTTTTTGTTAGTGTTGCCAAATATTTTCATGAAAATAGCTGAATAACAACCAGATAACAAAAATATAAATTACCGAAAAAATAACTCAATAATGCATCTCATAGTGGGATGTTGCTTTCAATTAACTTTCAAGTGACGAGTCTTATTTCACTCATAGATATGCTACTTTTCTCAAAAAACAACAAAAGATGCATTAGTCCCCTACTAAATTGCAAATAATTTACAAAGTGTAAAAACAACGGCAAGTGTTTTTCTTCATGTTATACTACCAAGGAATTTCAAAAGTCGGCACATGTTCTTGTTCATCATTCATTCTATCCATTAACACTAACAGCAGGCGAACTTTTTTCGAGACAAATGCAATAAATCGTATCGCAGGAATGTTGCTTCTAGTGAACAACTCGCATTGAAACGCTAAGACTGATTGCGTGCGAATTAGGGCGTAGAATGTTGTATGTTGCCTAAAATTAACATCTGGCGTTTTAGGGTTAAAGCAATATTAGTACTCATTTGGAGTGCGTTTCACTTTTTACAGTTTTATGTGTAGTTAAAATAGCAAGCTCAAATTTTATCTAAAGGAACTTTGTTTTCGCATCTACTTATGTGCAAAGTTTCATTGAATTCGAACAAATCTTTTTATGCAAATTTGACGACTATATTTTGATAGTTTGCCTAATTCAAACCGATTATGCACTATGTTAGCACAATTTTAAGGGCATTTTTCTTATAGCTCTATTTGAGCCAAATTTTTTTGTATGCTACTCACATCACTTACTCATATTGCAAGCAAAATGATGACGTCGCCTTTGATAAGGTTTTTGAAATTAAAAAGATCAAGAGAAATTGTTCCTATTTACGACATATACTGAGCAGATTAATAGAGAACGAGTTGCTTGATTTCCGTATTTCCTATAGAAGCTGATTGCAATAATACAAATGGCCAACGATGTAGTTGTGTTTCATAAGTTTTAAGGGTTCCGTGAGGGGACCACGAAGATTCTTCGTTTATCACTATTTTTTATTTCCTGTTTCAGTATACTGATTTCTTATATGTAGTGGTATTCTGTGTATATAAATAGTAAGTAATGGAATCTTGTGATAGCAAGTTGAAGATTGTGACGTAACCCTGTTTAGAACTTTAAGAACGTCTGATTTTGCTTCCTTTTTTTGTTATCTAATAGTGCGTCTGTAATTTCAATTTTGCTCCCTTTATACTGTACCTTGCAAGCTTACTGAGTTAACACTGGAACGGTCGGAGTTGCGATAAACCCTCAACGGCCATTAATGGTTACTTTAACCCCTTTTTCGAAAACACAATTTTATTAGTAAATGCGACGATGTATGTTTGCAGTTTTATTGTTGAGCAATTACTTAGGTCGGGTAACTCAATCAATCCATCCATGTATAACAGTTTTATTTGTAGGGAAGGCTAAAAACCTAGGCACAAAATTGGAAAACATTTCACATTTGCTTTGTGACACAACACATTCAAAAAAGCTCCGTGGAGGTGCACTTTACATCAGCAATGCGTCGTTGTGTGTTATAAAATTGCTCAATTTCTTCTTCGTGGCTCATTTCATCTGAGAAGCAGGGTTCTCAATATAACAGGCCATTTTCTCCGATTTAGTTTTACCTTCAGAATCAAACTCGGTTGTGGATGTGAGCAATAGCATTAGATTGTTTTCTAGTGAGGCATGGATTTGACTGTGTAATATCTCTTAGTAAATTAACTTATTTTACTTGCGAAATAAAAAAGGTTGGCACTTATTGGGAAAGCCTACGATGTATTGTCACAAAAGATTATGATCGACGAACAAACTTATACGAAAGGCTAACTGTCTGTGTGCTCTACTGTTTTTTCTGAATGAAAAAGTGGGCTGCATGCCCACAAAAGCACGCGTTTGTGAACAAAGTACCCAAATTTGGAAGGCACTCAAGTTGAATTTTAGATTTCATTTGCCTAATTCTAACGTGTTGCAAAAATGAATCTCCTAGACTCTAAATGTAAAATAACTGCGTGTTTGCTTCAGAAAATCTTTTTCTTTTTGACAAACTTTTCCGTAATTTCTAGTCTGTCTGCTTCCCATATAAGTCTATAGCTGGGAAATTTATTGTAACTGGTTTCTGAGTTCATCCATTTGAAGTGTCAATAGAATCAAGTTCATGTAGATGAAAAATTTTATGGCGATTTGCTGAATATTTAAGTTGAGAATATAGTCTCCACAGCTATTCTGCAATTTGAAAACCGTAATAAGGAGCATTTTCAAAATTCTTTAAAAACTGATTATTTGTGTTTTACGTTATCATTGCAATGGGTAAATCTATAGTATCTTAATTTTGATATCCTTGGATCACCATGACATCTTAGACTTTGAGAACCAAACTTTTACAAACCTGGAGCTTTGTCAAAATATATCAAAAAAGTTACAAAAACTAACTTTTTTTCAAAAATGTTCCGAATAAGTTCATACAAATGATGAAAAATAAATGAAAGCATAATTCTCAGATTATAAAGAAGCAATTTGCAGCAGAAAAAACTTTGTAGAAGCAATAACTTTTCTCAGTTTTAAAAAGACTTTTAAAAAATAAATGCTGCATTTTTTTGTTATATTATGCATACATGCTTGTCCTGCATAACTCAATAGTTTGGTGTTATAGACAATGCAGCTACTTGGAGTGATTGGTCTGGATGGAGTAAATGCTCACATTCGTGTGGTAGTGGTAGGCAAGTCAAACGTCGAAAATGTTCCGGAGGCCAGCTCATAAGCTCCTGTTCTGGGGGATTTCGACAATCTGTGGTTAAAAAACTGTGCAATACTCAAGCTTGTCCAATCGAGAAACGTAAGTTTTACACACCCCGTTAAAATATACTTGTACCTTAGTAAGTCGGTATTTTGTTGTTATTAGTTGCGGCAGCAGCTGACTGAAATGACGTAAAAACTGAAAAGTGATTGGTTAGAAGGTCTGGGCAGCGTCATCAGCGCTGTGAACGTAAAATCAACAAAACAAAATGTATGAGAAACAAACAGCTACAATATAACCTAAAATGGCTCGATGAAAACAACGCTGAAATCAAATAGCGACAAAAGTGGAAAACACTGTTAGATTTCTACAAAAATGTTCATTACTCAGGCTCGCAAAAGTCATTCATGTTAAAATTTGTAAAGAATTTCACTTAATCTCCAATTAAAGAGTAAAGTTGTTTTTAGTGTTTATAGCTAGTTTCTAGAAACTTTGCTAGGGCAATACTGAATTGAATGTTTTGATTTTGTTTTTCTTCACTCCCTACCGGTAAATAAATCAAATGAATGAATCAATTGGTTCAACATACCCTTAACCTCACCGCAAATTATTAACTTATATATTATTAACTTATATATTTAAAACAAATGCAATTTCTGTGCATTTGTTTTAAATATATAAACCGTTGATAATTTGCAAGATCGTACGTTTCAGATTATCGAAACAAGGTGTACCAATTATTTGAAACACGTTCTTCGTTTTCTGTGGCTCAACAAACTTGCGTTGATTTTGGTGGAACTCTTGCAATTATCAAAACAGAAGAGGAAAACGATGCAGTGGTTGCTTTGCTCAGGACTGCAGGTCGTGGGTCTTACTATATTGGCATGCAAGCTAGGAACACACCTCAAAACTGGCGTTATCTTGATGGCGATTCTGTTGCTTTGAGAGGAAGTAGCAAGTACCAGAATTGGGGTAAAGGTGAACCAAACAACAGTGGTAAAAGTGAAGGATGTGGATCGATTTCTTATGGGTATTTCAGCAGGTCATGGAACGATATTAACTGTGAACGACTGCACAACTTTGTTTGCGAAAAAAGTAAGTGACAACATTTGATTTAATGCATGTGCTCAAACAATTGGTTGATTAAAAGTGTAGTGCCAGCACGAAATTTGATTTTAAAAACCAATTGAATTAAAAGTTGATCGCAAAATTGTGTCACCAGACAATTTAAAAATTAAGATTGAGGCCAGAATGTCAAAGCAGTCTTGTAAGCATTGATGTTGATGTAGCCAGACGACAGACGAAATCTTCTTTTCAAAATTTTGTGTGATTTAATTACAATCTTCTAGAGCACTCGATTCCCCAAGTGCACAAGATGGCTAAGGAAGCTGACGCCCCATTTAACCTTGCCGTTTGGCTTCAAAAAAGGGATATCCAATAACTTACCACAAAATCTTGTATTAATTTTTTATTGCTTTCTCCCTGTCTCTACCCTGCTGCAAAACCTCTATTTGAAAGCCTACCAAAACCGACTGAAAATTCTGATTGCTTGCACATTCTTGAGTGCAAAAACCAACTTGGCAGCTATTTTGCATCTTGAAATTTGAAAATGAAATACAATCAAAATTAACTTTAACGTCAAGATGCTAAATATGTCCACAAATTTTTTCTAATCGATTTTTTTAGTGCTTAGGTGAAGATCCAGATATAAATTAATTTCGAAGTTTGGACTAATTATGTCTGAAAATGTTATTTGAAACAAAGTTTCCCAGATGCATGGAAAGTTCTAATACAAAACACAAAAAATATATATTTTGTAAATTTCAAGGGACGAAAAGCTGAATCTTTTTCCTACAACTTTCTAGAAATAGCTCAATAGGCAATCTGTTTTCTGCGATGCTTGTACAAGTCACCTAACCTGTAAAGCAATGGTTCTCAACCGGTGGGTCATGGCCTTTTAGTGGGACATAGCAGCAATTTGAGTGGGCTACGACTTGGCTATCAATATAAGGGAAAATAGAGACTTCGAAAACGTCGCTCTCGCACAAAGGAAAAGGTTTTTTGTTTGGCCCAAAACGCCAAAATTTAGACTTTGAAACAATAAGTTGATACCGAATTAAAAAAAAAAGGATCTTGGCTATCGATTTGGATTTAGAAATTAAAGGAGTGAGCCATGACATGATTTGCAGATCAAACCTGGCCCATGAACACAAAAAGGTTGAGAACCTACTTCATAAAATATTTGAAACGCTTTTTTCATCCAATTATGAAACATTTATCAATAATCTCATAAACACAATGAAATTTCGATACCTACTCTTCTTTCACCACAAAGTAGCAAAAATAGGCAGACAGTATATGTTGAACATTTTATATAGCAACTGAACGTTTTCGGCTTATAAACGCTTCAAGATTTCTTAAATTTGCAGCACTGAAGCTAAAAAGACAAGCACCTATTTAACAAAAAAGTTATAACTGTAAAGTTTTAAAATTATCCGGCGTTACGTTCACTTTATGCACTGTGACACAATTTCTTTTTCAAAAATCTTGTTGGTGGTACAGAATTTTAATATAGCTTTGAAGAAAGCTGTTTTAAGCCACAAGCTTTTCCTGGCGCTCCCATCAGTGGTGGTGTCGCGTCAAAAAGAAGATCTACAGTGAACAAGTGTTTTATGTGAATAATTTGGACTTGTTGTATTGATGGGTCAAACAATTAACGATTTACCGCTATCTTACGCGGCAGTCAAGTGGCGAAATCGAGTAGTTTACGCGTCGTAGGCCCATAATATCTGAAGACTACGAAGCAAACTTTAAGCTCATTTACAGGGTCATCAATATTTAGTGTTACAACTAAAACAGGTTATATTTACAAAAGTAAATAAAATTTACAAGTAATACAAATGTAATGCCAAAGAAAAATTGATAAAAAAGTACAAAAAGTATTATTCAGTATGTCCACCCTTTGCGTCGATAACCAACTGAAGACGTTTAGAAAACGACCTGCATGTGTCAGCAAGCATTCGGTTTACATTCAGGTTTACATCATTCGGTTACAAATTTTTTCAATGCACGATTTGAAGTCGGTCTATAATGTAGCAAAGCTGCTTGGTACGATCAACACGGTCATTTGCGACCACAGATTATCTCACAATGATTATTTTCATAAATTGCGAAGTCTTTACTAAGCCTGTTTATTTAAAAACCGATTTGTGACCTCATTTCTCAACTGATTTTCACAGTAAGTTTAGCGGAATGATGGCTTTTGCAAAACAATTCCAATAATATATGTCATGTACCTTTTAGGTAAGCACAAAGACAAGAACACAAAAAAACTATTTAGTGTTATACTAAAAAACTTAAACTTTTAGACCTATAGTGTAACTTTAATCCAATCAAAAAAGTAGTAACCTGGGAAAAACAGGTAAGTTTAACACAAAAATATTATAAGGCACTAACAATTAATGTTGCTTTAAAGCTTAGCAAATTAGCTTTTCAGTAATATGTAGCTCTAATTAGTTGGGCCTCAGGACTAATATATAATGGGTTATCAAAAATTGGTTGTCACAAATCATTTTTCATTTTTAATTGTCCAATTAGGCATAGGAAACTTACAATTTTTAGAAAAAGTCTGTTTTTTCTGGTTCTTTGGCATTATCTATCAAAGTTGTCAAAAAGAATCATCAAAAAAATAAAGTATCGAAAATTTTGAGATGTAGATTATCGGTCAAAAACTACAAAACATGGTGCCTTGGCTTCACAATAAATGCAATTTCTTGAATACTTAGTTCTTTGGCACATTTTAACTATTATTGTTCAAATGGATGGTTTTTTGGCATTGCCTTTAATAAAGTATTGTTTGGCTAAAAATAAAGCTTCTAAAAATTTTAAAACTAGCCGGCTTCAAGTAAAAAATTAATGATCCCTACGAAACGAGATGGAGGTAAAGATGGTCCCGTTTAATTTTTCGTTACGAAATGTTAGTGTCGAGTACAAATCATCTAAATCTTGAAGCGATTTTCTTTGCGCGGCGCAGCCGGCTAATTCGATGTTCTTAAGATCGTCATTACTTTTGGGGGCCTTGCAATTGTATTATATTGACTGTAAGTGTTTTATTTTGGGTTAGTTTGTTCTTTGCTTGGCTGCTTTTGTGCCAGAAATAAGCAACATGTGCCCAATCACAAGTTTTGGGACGTATAAATGAGCTTGGATTGCAATAAAAGTCGAAGTAATGATTCAAATATTAAATAGATTATTTCTGATAACTCACATTAATCACTTTTGCGCCCCTCCCCTCCCAACCCCGAAAGTTTGAAATTATGCTTCGTTGCACTCATAACATGAAGGAACAAAATGTTTTGAAATCGTTGCTGTTTTAATTGTGAGCAGTTTCTAAGTATCAAATAAAGTGAGCAAGATGAAGCCTCGAGAAACTCCAGAAACTTGGATAGAAATACAGAGGCTATTCTCAAACCCCTGCAATGTCTTTTTGGAATCTTAATCGATTTTCTTTAAAAAACAAAACTTTTGATTTTGGAACGAGGATTGACTATGCCACCAACGAATTAGCTTTTTATTACTGTTCTCACAAAAATCAATTGGGTAAAACCGGCTAAACCAATTTTCTTAACCTCGACATCACTGATGGGGTTCCTTTTTGTAGCAACTAAAGCAAGTTTTTCAAAAAAGTCAATATTTTGGTTGTAAATTTGATCGGCGTGGTTATTTGTAAGAGTTCTGAATAGAACGAATAAATTTCATATTCCTAATTTGATAGGTGAGAAAAAAGCCAATTTTTTACCTTTAGGTCAATTTCTTTTTCGTTAAAAACGTTAACTTTTTATATTTAACACTGTTAGTTAAAATGTTTCTTTTCGCATTGGTGAGACAAAATAACTGTGACAAAACTTACTTAACTTATTAGTTTTAACTTTCAGTGTTTGCCAATTTATTGTACGATAGTACAACATAGTACTTTTTATCACAATTGAACAATTGCTGTTCAATTATCAAAGTCAGATGTATACAATCAAATAGTTAGGACAAGTAGGAGGCGCAGCACTGTGTATTTGTTACATAAAAATGTTTGCAGTACAATGAAGAGACATCTACAATAATAGTTTAAGCTACCTTTGTGTTACTTTACCCTAGAAAGATCAAGAAATATGTATAGTATTGGAGACCAAGTGGGCCTGTTAGGACCGATCACATTTTTGTATTTATCAACTTTTATAAATGCAAAATGTGTAGGCATATCAATGCTAGTAATGCATCTGTGATAAATAATGTTTATTTATACAATTTCAACCAACTGTATAAATATGTATTCCCATGAAAACAAAGTTTGATAAAAACATCAAATTTACTCCACAGTTGAGAAACTGATTCTCCTTTTGATTTATAGACTCTAATAGGTAGTGGTTTCCCAATAAACTGTTTTAATTCTGTAATGTTTATTGACTTTCATTTTTCCTTTAGTCTGTAGTTTTCTTCAATGTTCGTATATGTACAAAATCACGAAAAAATAGTGAGAAAGCAGAAGCTATATCATCCACATTACGGTTAGCGTAATTTGTTGGACCACTCCTTTCACGTACTATGTTATGAAAAGCAAGTCGACCGGCCCATGCCATTTCTAACACAGTTGTCCAAGTTTCAGACTTCTTTCTTGATGTGAAATTTTTTGAAACACTTTCGCTCATAACAGGGTTTTTCTCAGTAGTATTTTGAAAACTGTTGTCTTCTTTATTAGAGAGAATAGAATCTGTTATTTGTTCATCAATTTCCCCATCATCGTCAGATGGTATATAATCGCAATCTTCTATTTTGTCACAGCTGTAGTCCTTATTGTCATTAAACAGCAAATTTCTAATATCTTCATCCAACAATCTCCTTGTAGCCATTTTTTGGGATAAACTTTCATTGACAGCAACAAAAACACAATGAAAAAGTTACGTACGTTTCTAATTATATATAACATGAAATCAAACAGGTTACAGCACGTTAGAACACGTTTCAACAGGTGCCGAAAGCGGAAAATGATGCAAAAAGCATTTGCTTTGCACCGGGCCTAAGAGGCCCGCTTGGTAGCCAATGATAATATTAATTGTTGCAAAAAATATGTAAAGTATGTCTTTTAATTATTGTTTCGTATTTTCGTAAACAGTACACAAATACAATCAAGGTGTTTAGCGCTTTTATTCATTTATTTGTTAAACAAGAAGATGATCTTTTTTCTAACCGCGCCTCATAGGCCCAATGATATTTTTAGGGTTCAGGTGAATCAAAAAAGATTGTACATTTTATTTATGCAGTTGCAGTGCGCAAGCTCACTAACAGATCGTATTTTATCATTTTACGGTGAAATCAACTATCAAAAGGGTGATGTGACATATTGATTTAGACTTTGCTTTAGTTTGTGATTTAGGTTTCAAAATGATGCCAAAAGTTACAGCTACAAAAACATCTAAAATTCACTATTCAAGACTTCTCTGAAGAATACCAACAACAACTCTGAAGAGTCCCGACAACGAATTACATTCCAATCTGTTTTGGTTTCCTGCAACAAACGCCTTCTTGTAGAAAGTTATCGAAATACATCCAAACGCCAAAACACGTAAGGCAGCAGATCATGTGAGATGTGCTGCACAGTCATTCCACAATTGTGCTAAAAAAGTCTAATCTCACTTTGAACATGTTGGTTAGCTAATCGCAAAAGTCAAATTAGCAGCAGTTAAAAACAAAACCAAACCAGCCAAATTCGCTACTATAGGTTGCTCGCCTCAGCCTGTTGTTATGATATGCTAAAGCTGCTTAAATGCTTTCTTAAATTGTGCAAAGAATTTACCCGAAGTGAAAACGATCGAATAAAGTCTTAAATGTTCAATATCTTTAGCATCTCAAGGAAAAATTAGTATGGCTACTCAATTTCTCAAAATCAAAGACCAATATAAATGTCTAGTTGAGCTTATAGAAACTGCAAAAAGTGCAAGTACACTATCAAAGAAGCAGTGCAAATTATTCGAGAACTTGAGTTCGAGAGAAGACACTCTCAGCATTAAGCGGTACATTCAAAAATATATCCAAAACAATGACATTTCTAGAATAATGAACATAGAAAAGACCAGACATTTCACTGATTGTTTACATTTTACTTCAACATTCTCAGTCGACTACTGCTTCAGTAGAAAGAAGTTTTTCCATGCTGCAAAAACTGTAAGCAAAGGAATGAAGCATCAAAATCCAAAATATAAAGCGGTACATAATTATAAATTTTAATTCTTGCACTTGGTGACTGCAGAGTTAGCTGCTTATTTAAGACGTGTGCATTGCTAGTTTCGTTAAGGATTGTGTGTTTTCGTTATTTAAATGTTGACTTCAATAAAAAACTCAAAAAACATTAATTTATTGGGTTACTGCATAGGTTACCGCCGTTTCATAAAACTTTTCTTTCTAAAACGGTTTTTGATATTTGGTAAAGTGTTACATATTGTCAGAAATTCCTTATTCTGTTCTAAAAGATAATGGTCATCTATTTTTTTTTTATTTCATATTTTCTCGTTTTTCAGAACCGTCAAATGGATTGTCAAGTCAATAAAAAATCGCATTTTCGCCACCTCCTTCTTTTTGCTTTTAATCGATATCAAAAAGCGGGTAAAGTTACCAAAGATATTTGTGTTGTATATGGAGAGGACGCTATAGCAGAGAGAACTGTTAGAGATTGGTTTGCCAGATTCAAAAGCGGTAATTTTGACCTCAACGACCCTCCTCGTTCCGAAAGACCAATTAATATGGACGAAGACCAACTTAGGGATCTTTTGAAGGAAGATGGCCCCTAGACATGTAGAGAATTGGGTGAAAAGATAAAATGTGATTTTGCGACAATTTCACGTCACCTTTGTCGATAGGATTCACTCTAAAGCTTGGAGCTTGGGTCCCACATGAACTTACCCAAAAACAGAAAGATAAACGGCTTTCCATTGCTGCTCAAAACCTTGCTCGACACCACAGAATCTATTGCCACAAGCAACGTTTCTTATACAGAATGGTCACTGAAGACGAGAAATGGTGTCTCTATGTAAACATGAAACAAATAAAGCAGTGGGTGAGTCCTGGAGAGAAGCCTAGGCCCAGAATCAAGAAAAACTTGCTATAGCGTCCTCTCCATATACAACACAAATATCCTTGGTAACTTCACTCGCTTTTTGATCTCGATTAAAAGCAAAAAGAAGGAGGTGGCGAAAATGCGATTTTTTATTGACTTGACAATCCATTTGACGGTTCTGAAAAACGAGAAAATATGATATAAAAAAAAAATAGATGACCATTATCTTGTAAAACAGAATAAGGAATTTCTGACAATATGTAACACTTTACCAAATATCAAAAACCGTTTTAGAAAGAAAAGTTTTATGAAACGGCGGGAACCTATGCAACAACCCAATACTTGGCCAAATTTTGTTAGGTCAATAAAGCCAATTTTTTTGAATTTTTAAGTCAATGCTTTTTAGGTTTTAGGTCAATAAAAACTTGCCTGAGTACTGTGAGTGCTTCATTTTGGGTTAGTTTGCTCTTTGCCTGGCTGCGTTTATACCAGGACCAATCAATATGAGCGTAGCGAGGGGTGTTAGTTCATTCAGATATTGCCTGCAGCTACAAAAAAGTCGTAAGCAGCTGGTCTAATGTTTAATAGCTTATTCTTAAAAATACATAACAATCATCTTTCCGTTTTTCCACATTTTTGATATGCTTTCAGGCATTTGCTGAATTCAACGCATTTAAGTTTGACTTAAGGACACCTATGGTAAAAACAGAACAAGTAAAACGTTACCAGAAACTCGAGAAGCTTGGAAGGCATGTAGTAGCTATGCGCAATGCCACATGATGTTTTTGTCAATTGATTGCGTTTCAAAAAACGATAATACATGTACTATTTCGCAACAAGATTTTGCTATGTCAAAAAAGATAAATTTTTATAATTTTTCAACAAATATCCGCTGGGTGCAGCCGTTTTGATTGTTGTTGCTGTGATTACTCCTCTTTTTCCTTGGGATGGAGCTACGGCACGAGCGGCAATTAAGGTTCATGCCGTCAACCTAATTGAAATTAGGCCAGGGGAAAGATGGCAGCCCATTTTGAACCAGTCATGAGTGACTGGTAGCCCCACCACCAATAAGTTGGACTGCCATTGGTGGGCCCCCAAGTGTCGTCTGTATGACATGCTGGGTTAGCAACTTCACATTTGTAACCCGGTGAAGTACGGGCAGGCCACCTGTCTGCCACATAGAGGTAAAGGCGTCCCGTTAAGTGCCTTGCCCAAAGACAAAACAAGCAAGCTTGCCAGCTTGTTCTCCATACTATCCCTTTTTTATGCTGAGCGCCAAGCAGGGAAGCCGTCTTGGTGGGCTAAGCCAATATTGTTAATATTGACATTATTGATGGGTACCCTGAGGACGACGCCGCAGGATCGGATAGTATATATATATATACATACATACATACATACATATATATATATATACGAGGGTAAATCAAAAAGTTCTAAGACAAATAACATAAATTCAATCTCAGTAAAAATACCGCAAAATCTCAAAAAATCATGGCAACTGTTTTTTGGGATAAAGATGGAATCATTTTGTTAGATTTTCTTGAAGGACAGAAAACTATCACTGCAAGTTATTACGAAAAAGTTTTGAGAAAGCTAAAGACTGCATTGGCCAAGAAGCGACGAGGAAAGCTTCATCGTCAAATTTTGTTCCATCATGACAATGCTCCAGCACACACGGCCAAGACTGTAACGACAACTTTACGAGAGTTTCGCTGGGAAATCCTTTCACACCCTCCCTACAGTCTTGATTTAGCTCCTTGTGACTTCTTCCTATTTCCAAAACTGAAGGAGCATTTGAAAGGAACAAGATTTCAATCCATAAATGAAGCAAAGAGGGAGGCTGTGACCTGGTTGACTAGACAAACTCCAGAATTCTATCAAGAAGGAATTTCTCGATGGAAACATCGCTTGCAAAAGTGTATTGAGTTAGGTGGATCTTATGTAGAAAAATAATCGTGCAACTTCAATAAATATTGAATTTATGTTATTTGTCTTAGAACTTTTTGATTTACCCTCGTATATATATATACGCAAAAAAATAACTTATACAAAGACGACTTTATTGTGTTCAATAACAAAAGATTTCTGTCACCCTTTCAAAATTTTGTTGAATATTTAAATTTATACCGGTAAAATTTGAAAACCGTAAAAGGTTCATCTTTTGCATAAATTTTAGCTTATTTTCAATTTTCGTCCATCATAAAACAATACATTTACTTCTAGTTAGCTTTGTTTTTTACACCATGTTTCAACTTATATGGTTGGTAAATTCATCTTCTATAAAAATATTTTTGAAGCATTACATGAAGCGAGAAATTTTCTTTCAATTCATTAAATTTTAGCAAATCATATCGTGAATAAGGACATTGTAGTTAATTTGTTTTGTGCATTTTTTGTTTTTATTTTTGTTCCACTAGCAATTAAATTTGATTTGCTTAATTGTGCTTCTGCATTAGACTATTAAGACAAAATGCAAGTTACTTAAAGTTAAGCTAATCTTTTATGCACCTAATAAATTTTTCTTCAGTTACGAAGTGCATAGTTCCGAAGTTTGGACGTTTTGTGTCAACAATACCATCCGTTAACATGCAAGATGTTGGCAAAAATATAAAGTACCGATGCGATAGGGGTTTCGAAATTGTTGGAACTACCAAGACGGAATTGATTTCTCAATGTTTAGAAAATGTAACATGGAGCAGAAATCCGCCACAATGCGAAGGTAACGCCATTGTACCATTAGTGCAGATAAACATCTTCTATGTTTTATTCAGAATACGTGCTAGAAAAGAGATAAATTGCGCAATTTAAACTTGTTCGTATACAAGAATATTTTCTGTAATATTGACCTCTTTTGGGAAAAATTTTTATAGACAGTGAAATTCTTTCCTGTTTTTCTTATGACGTGATTGCAAAATGTGATGTAAACTTTTTGCCAAACACCAGATTCCTGACGCTAGGCATATTCTTGACCTATTATATTTACAGAATCGAATATCTGTAATCATCAGCCTTGTAGAAATGGAGGAACTTGTAAAAAAAATGGAAACGGTTTTCTATGTCATTGCCGAGATCAGTTTTTTTCGGGTCTTCGCTGCGAAACAGGTGACACAAATATTTCGTTCACTGGAAACTAGTGCAGTTGCACATAGTTAGTCTATATATATAAGAAGTTTTTACTTTTTATGAAACCATAAATAGCATAAAATGCAATGTATTTTCGAGACTGTTACCACGATTCTAAATTTTAGCTTATAGCTTTTGCATGATGAATGCTTTTTGCGTACAAACATTTATGACAAGTAACCAGGTTGTAAACTAATAATACGAGTAATACTGAAGTGCTCATGTGACAGAACATGCTTTTCCATGGTTTGGCATAAAACTGCTCATGTTTGCTACTAGCACGTTGTTTTGTTATGTTTACTCCTCTTTTGTTTGGGATGAAACAGCAAAAAACAATAATTCAGAATCAAACCGTGCAATTTATCAAGATTAGCGAGCAAAAAAACGGCAGTTCATTTCGAACAGTCATAAATATAAACTGAGACCAGCAGCTTCATCACTATCAAAGCACACTGCTTTTGGTGAGTACGCAAAAATTGTCTCATACGCCATGCTGCAATTGCTGCATGTGTAAGCAGCTTTATTACCAGTACTCTAAAGTGATAAAGCATGAACATAAGACTAAAATATAATTCAGAACTAATCTACGTGCTTCATTTATTTCCGTGCCATTCTATCCCGGAACTGTAAGCTACAATTTTTACTTCTTCATTTTACTACAGTAGGTTAGCATTATAAAGAGCCAATTTTGACGTTTGCATGCTGCACTATCAGCCTTGCTCTTGATTTTATAAGAAACCCAATAGTTTTTGCTTAAAATATGTGGCTGAAGTGAAATGCTGTGTTTTTGACTATTATCTTTTACACAGGTTGATTTAAAAAAAGTTGAATTGCTGCCATAGGCTTGGACAAGCTCGGCCTTTTTGCTTTGGTGAACCGCCAACCTTGCTGCGGAGAACCAATAGGCAGTGACCATGAAAATTATATGATCCTGAAATCACTTCTAAAGCAGTTTTTATAAATTTATCTACAAATTTTGCCAAACAGATTACATTAAAATAGCTCTGTTGTACATGCATTTTGATGCTAATTCGTTTTCAATGGCAATCTATTCTTTTTACTTCATCTGATGAGCAGAAATGTGTGTATGAAAGTCAGGCAAAATAATTCACACAATGAGCGTCACGTGAAGGATAAAAATGAATGTAGTCTATGAAAGAGTGAACTAATATATATGAACTAAACCGTTGATAACTTAATACTTAACCTATCATTTTGAATGCAGTTGAAGATCTATGCCATAGCTCGCCTTGTCTCAATGGAGGAACATGCACCGAAGGAACAAAGAATTCTTACGTTTGTGTTTGCAGAAATAGCTACTTCGGACAAAATTGCGAAAAAAGTAGGCGTAAAATATAACTAATATTTGTTAGATCCGGTATAGATCTGTGCTGAGGTAGGATTCAAAGCTTTACAGAATTAAGACCTTTTCTCACTAATAGCAAAAGCACCGTGCAATCTAAAGTTGATTGCATTATTTGAACAATTTTTGCGTGTTTTTGGTCGCTGATTTCAAAAATGTGATCAGGTTTTGTTACATCGTCAATACTTTTAAAGACATTTTTAATTTTTTTTTTCATACGATCATAGCGAAATGGTAATGCTGGTAATGCCCTTGTACGGTTTCACCATCAAAAATTGCAATTCTTCGTTGAATTCAATGAAAAGAACAGATAGTCATTTGTTTAAAATAACAACTAACCTGTATCCATGGATAGTAATTGGCTGACAAGAGATGTAAATGAGCCCATTACCTGATTTGTTTATAAAACAATGGCAGGTTTTAAACTTATTCTCATCAAATCGGCTTCTAAAACCACTAAAAAACAAACAATTTAGAATTAAACGGCCGAACGTGCTTTTTTTGTGAAAAGATTTATCACGTCTAGGCGAACCTCTTGTGTATTCTCCCTTCACTGCAGTGTCCCAACGTTCTTGGCATCCTCTTTCACCGGCTCAATATTCTAGTAAAATCTTTCACGGTGCTCTTCACTGAAAATCCTAATTTTTTTTGAAAAGCGTCAAGATGCAATCAGAGAAAATGAAGCGTAAAAGAAATCTGATTTCTCATCCTTCTGATCTCTCAATCAAGTCTTCTACCAACTCTTCCTATTCCTGTTTCTTTGGTTCTCCAGAAAGTCTTTCACCATTCTGTGAAATGGCTGCCACATTTTTTTCCCCAAATCACGCATTTTATCTTCAAGGCTTTCAGATTCGACATGGTTTTAATCTGAATCTGGCGTCCACCAAAAATCCCCGCTTTTGCTTTAGCATCTGGTAGTTTTGGGAACGTAAATCGAATTTCTTGGTAAGCACCACTTTTAAAATCCGGAGAATTAACAAATTGTTTGTTTAAATCGAGCGTTATGTGAAACGGTGACAATAAAACTTTTTCTTTGTTTGCGAGATGCTCTGTAGTTACACTTGAATTCCTGGAGTAAAATTTTTTGGAACAGACCAACAAACTATGTGATAATGCTCTGACTCGGCCAAACTATCCCACAAGCTGGGAAAGCAAGAACACTTTGTAGAGCCTCCCTGCAGTCCAAGTAAATATCCAAGAATTTTGTAGTTACCGCACAAGTACAAATTGACTTTGTCGTTTATAATTTTGCATAGAAGAAGTCGAAAATTATCATAGGTTTCATTCATCTACGAGAAGTAAGCAAAAGGAAGAGAAGGATGTATATTGCCGTTGTGTTGCTAAACTGTTTTCAGTCTTCGCGAGAAGCTATCCATAAAGATTGCCAATCAAAATGGGACATGCTAAAACAGGTTTATTTGAGAAAAAATAAATTTCCTTTTTGAAATCAGCGCTGAACAAGCAAAACACAAGATAAAAATCAACTTGAACAAAAAATTTTTGAAACTTTGTTATATCATGCAACATTTGTTAGATTCTGCATAGATCTTTGACTTGGTGGGGTTAAAAAAAATTCAACTACAGTACTCACACTAATACCACGCCAGATTGGCCAGATCTAAGCCAAAAGGTTGATGTTTGGATTCCTACTCACAGTATTTTCCCTAACAAAACGATTATTGTAAACAGTGGTTACAAGCATTGTTGTATTGTTGGCATCAGTTCATAAATATAACATGAAATTATGTAGTATACAGGGTCCGCCATAAGTGACTATACATTTTCTCTTGCTTGTAAATCTATTTATACTTATTTAATTTTTTTTTATTTTTTATGTCATTTAACGCTGAAATCTTATACTTTATTTATTTTTTTAAGGCACCCGAAATCTTATATTATCATTTTAAGACATTCAAAAACCCAAAGGTCACAATCGATGCTTACAAAAATGTAACAGGTGTATGTGTTTGATGCGCAGTTTCAACGGAAGGTATCGTTGGTCCGTTCTTTTTCAACGGACCAGTGATTGCACAAAGTTATCTGGCTATGCTACCTCAGCACCTTTAACCGGTATTAGTTATTACAACATCAGATTGGAGCAGAGGGTTTGTACTTTCAGCAGAACGGGGCACCGACTCATTATGCTAAAAGCTTGTGCGAGACTGGTTGGATGCTAACTTTTCTAATCGATGGATTGGCAGGCGGGGATCGCTTGAGTGGACATCTTGTTCGCCAGATTTATCCTCACCTGACTTTTTCTATGGGGCGTTCTCAAAGAGAAAGTCTACTCAGCAAAGCCCCGCAACATTGCTGAATTTAAGAAACAAAATCGAGCTGCCATTGCTCAAGTGCCGTCGGAGCTGCGCGCTAAAGTATGCTGCTCGGTCCCTGAAAGATTAGCAAAGTGCATTGAGCTCCGCGGAGAGCACATGGAGCTTTAATAAATATCATGTTTTACGTTTCAACAAACTTTAGTGTAGCTTTTGTTACTTTCCCTGTTGTATTGCCTTATTTCTTCTATGTTCCATTGATCATGTTGAAATAAAAATATATAGTTACTTATGGCGGACCCTGTATATAACCTTATCGGGCTCGTAGCCAAATTCAGCAGTATGGAGGCTGATTGATTTGCGAGGAAGGCTTCCTACTGGCTACGGGATTAAGTCCTATATATATATATATATATTCCTACGCATGCATAAGACCAGCAGTACGCAGATATCAAATTAAATTATTAGTCATCACAACATACACGAAATCATAACCCATTTTCTGCTATGGTCTATTTTTCACATATGTAAAAGATTTGTGAGAGCAGATAACACAATTAGAATTGTTTTGTAAAATAAACTGTTTTTATTGGACTTATGGTCAAATTACGTAAAGTTCCAGATTATGAACCCAAGCAGCAAATGGCTGCAAGAGCACTTTTGATAATATCGCTTTCAATGTTTGCGAAATAGCTACGGCTATTGATCATAAGTTTTAAAATAAATATTTTGCTAATTACGCTTGCACTACTGGTGAAAATGACAAATATGTTTATATATACAGTCAAACCTCGGTTTTCGAACACAATTCGTTCTGGAAGGCTGTTCGAAAACCGATTTTTTCGAAAGCCGAATCATATTTTCCCATTACATATAACTAAAAAGAGATTAATTTGTTCCATACACCAAAAGAATAACTTATTTACCTGGTTACACTATACCAGGAGTGAGCAATTGTTTTGGCCATGGAAGCTAGCTGAGGGCCGCACTTATTAAGGCATTGCTAGGGCCGCACTTAATAAGGCATTGCGAGGGCCGCACTGAGGATTGAAGAGTCGGTCGAGGGCCGCATTGACCAAGTATAAGTGGCCGAGGGTCAGTGCTCAGGATCTTGCAATAGCCTGCGTCAGCTTCATGTTATACGAGACCTCCTCACATTGACCTTATACCGCGCGTGGACATGGTGGTCCCCCCAAAAAAAAAGAAAAAAAAGGTCATCACCCTCTAATTGGACGGAAAATGCGTCTGTACAAACTATCAAAGGCTCTTTTCAACGTGGCATGTAATACCTTTTTCTTGCCTCTGTAATACGGCAATTGTTTCTGCACTTTTCATCGTAAATCAACTTTACTAAAGTTTCAAAAGTGTTCGTGGGCCGCACAAAATGCTCTTGGGGGCCGCACTTGGTTCAGGTAAATCTTTCTCTTGAGTTGTTTGAGAACCGAATTTTTGTTTGAGGACCGAGTGATTTTCATCTCGAAATTTCCGTTCGAAAACCGAATTGTTCGAACTGCGAGACTTTCGAAAGCCGAGGTTTGACTGTTCAGTGTTTGTGACAACTTTTAAATTTTTTGAAATATATATTTAAACTTGCAACGTCTACTCGTTCAATATCATCATAGCAAATGCTCATTATTTTATTACATCTTCAACGTAAAACAAAAAATTGAGTAACAAATTCCTTTATTTATTAATTTAATAGTTCCTAATTTAACCAAAAACAAAACTTTAAAGAAATCAAGACATTTTTATTTTCCAAAAAAGGCTAAAAAATAAACATTATCACAAAATATAAAAATGAATAGTCTCTGATAAGTTCGTCAAAACCGTGCATAAAATGCTGCTAAGCATTCCATGTGACATGGCACTTGGCATTAAATACAAAGAAATTTTGTTTTTCTTTCGCAGTGGGCACAGCGACGTCTGGCTGGGCTGTTTTTTAGATAGTGTTCTTTCCGTCCTTTCTGATGTATTCAGGCACACTTCTCTGCATAGATAGTAGACACTCTACTAAAATCCTTTGTAGACTCTTACCTGTAGCAAAATTTTTGGTGCAGAACATGGCTACTTGTCTTTTGAATGCCAGCAAGTTCAATGATATTTTAATGTTGCCGAAGACATCCCTTAGATAATCCACGCGTTCTGTAAAGAGCAGTTTGCAAAAAAAGCAAAAAATGGCCACCACCTGCTTTTAGAACGCATTGGAGTTTGGTAAGCACCAACGTTTTGGTCCATGCGATTCATACCTCCCGTGCCTCCATTGTAGGCTCTTATTGTCTTTGGTTGATCAATATTCTTTCATTCATCGACCACTTGGAAACTTTTTGCAATGAAAGCAGTCATTGCTGCAACGAAGTTGTCACGTCAGGAGCAAATACAAATGGCACCATCATGTGAACTATAATCGTCAAAAGCACCTTTTTTACTTCTGGCTAGCTGTTGGTGCTCGATGGTGCCTTTCTCGATTCTGTTGGTTCTGACCGTGCCTATTTCTCCAAATTCTCTTGATGGAGGCTCATACTAGTAAAAAAAGTTATTAAAATTCACGTAAAATGGAAGAGTTAGGGGTGGTTTGGAGACTAGATCTATAACTACAGAGTGGCTCAGACTCAGTATCTTATCATACTATGCCGCTGCTCTTTGATAAGGTCTCCGGCAAATAGCGTACCCAAGTACTGTTGCAAGTACCCATTGTTTGTATCCATAACGGATAGGCTCTCCTCTGATGCACTGCTTCATTATAAATGTTTCTCTTAATATGGAAGCATTGACTCGTCAATTGATGCTTCTTCTGTTATCGAAACTTTTTGCAAATCGCTGATTCTTTAGGTAGTATGGTGGTCTTACTTTTACAAACTTGTCCCCTTCTTCCAATTCCCTGTTGTTAGCCAAGTGAAGGTACTTCATGATTTGGCCGTATCTGTTTCTATTCATGGACGAACCAATGGAGTTATTGTGAAACTTTATTTTTCCAGTACATTGGCCCTCTGGGAAGTGGTGCGTAACTAAAGACAAAAAAATATCAACAAAATCTTGGATTTTTAATTAAGTAGTCACACACGAACAATAGGGAAGCACCAGACTGCTTGTCTCCGACAAGCAAGGAAACAAACCTTCAAGATAAAGACCTTCTGTCTGTGGCAATACCACTCGACCACCTGACTGGACGACATTGCAGATGTTATTGTAAGTGAGTGACCGGATTCCTGGCTTTGCTACTTATGTGACTACTTAATTATTATAAAAATCCTTACTCTCTTATTATGATTCTTGGATTTCTGTTCGGTTTGTCACGAATCTGTATTTTTCTATGTTGTTGTGCGTACAAATTTGTCTGGGTTACAATGTAATCCGCATTTTTCCAACGCAAAGGCTCTTTCACTACTTTCTGATTTTTAGTTGGAACTCCCCAAAGATCTGAAAAAACTTCAACATGACCATCAATCTAAAAAATAATTTGAGCGGAAAATAGCCTTTTTTAGTCGTATAATTTTTGCTATTCTTAACAAAAAATAGTTTTAATAAAATATTTTGACATCGTTTTGATACATTCAATTGAAATAGGCAGTGGCTATTTTGCCATCAACGGTAATTATATCCTCGAGAATATTTTGCAGCTAAGCACTATTGATTGTTGAATTAGTCACCGTTGGCGGCTTAGTGTTTTTGCCCAGGCGCAAGGATGATGACAATAGCCTTAACCCTAACTTAAAAAAAAGGAAATCAGATGAACTGCGAACCCACAACCACTGGCCACTTTTAGTAAGTTTGGTAAAATATTGAAAAAACAATCTGACACTTCTTCATAAAAAGGCTATCAAAAAATCAATTAAAACTGAGCCGTATCATCAGTGCTCTCTTTGAGTAACGTTCTTCTTCTTCTGAGCAACGTCAATGAACAACTGTGTCTTGTAATACCAGCCTTTACATGGTTGTTGAGCTGAGATGAAGGCAAGTTGTTTAGAACACATCAGAACAATCTCTCTCGCCACATTTCTAAATCTAGCTATTTTCTAAAACCGGTAAAAGTACTAAGGTAACCAATAATAAACTTACTACCAATTAGACCAAATTACACAGCCAGGTACTAGATAAAAAAAAAAACTAAAAAAATATGACCGAAGACTTTTACTGCTTCTAGAAAAACCTACAGTCTACTCGTTACAGTACGTTTTATTGCTATTATTTCAAATGTGGAACATTGCAGCTTGACTCTAAATGTGGCCATTCACTGTTAGTATTCTGATTATCAAACAGCGTTTCTGATTACTATCACGGAAAATATTTAGACACCTTGGTGTCCTAAATAATCTGAACAGGTAATAAAGAATCTAAAGTAATACAGGGTGTCCGTAAAGTTTGTATACAGTTACTTTTAATCAAAAACAACACTTGTTATAGAGTGTATTAAATTCTGGAAATGCTGTAACAAAGAAGGCAGTCACGACAAATGTTCAAATTGTAAGCCCTCGGCATCAATACACTCTCGACAACGAGACAACACACTGCGACAAACAGAGGTACAAAAGTCATGATCAAAGTTAGCAAATGCGTCAATGACAAATTTTCGAAGATCTTCAACACTTCTTGGCTTCCTTGAATACACGAGTTCCTTGATAATTTTCCAGGCACAGAAGTCCATAGGCGTTAAGTCTGGTAAGCGTGGAGGAAATTCGATAGGGCCTCGCCTGCCAATCCATTTATCGGAAAACGTCTGATCCAGGAAATTTCGGACAGCTGTTGCAAAATGGGGTGGGGCTCGATCTTGTTGGATGTACAAGCTGTTAAAATCTGGTCGTTCTTTTAATGCCGGCACGATGGCAGTCTTCAATTTCTCCAGGTACTTTTCTCCAGAAACAGTTTCTTTGAAGAACATAGGACCCACAATTCCTGCAGACGATATTCCTACCCAGACAATTATTCCAGGCTGGTTTAGTTCGGTCGCAATCGTAAAATGTGGATTTTTGTCACTTCAGCAAACACAATTGTGGCAATTTACGTGTCCCGAAAGTTTGAAAGCTGCTTCATCAGTCCACACAATTTGGTTCGAGAAAGTGGTATTATCTTCACAAAGACTTACAAAATGTTCACAAACTGAGGTCTTCGATCAGGATCATCTTCAAGAAGTCCTTGAATTAAGCGCGGGATGTATGGTTTCATATTGAGCTCCGTCAGTATTTTACGTAAAGAGGTTCGTTTGATACCCATTTCAGCATTACCACGGCGAAGCGATTTCTGTGGGCTTCTCGCATATGCCTCAGAAACTGTATCTACATTTTCGTTTGTGCACATTGTTGGCCGACCAGAACGTGGGGCATCAGTAACTGAGCCAGTCTCCTCAAACTTGTCTCGAATTTGATAGATGGTCAAACATGGTGGAGGATCTCTACTAAAGTGAAGACACCAATCGCAAATCACATCCTGTGCGTTTTCCGTTTTCCAATATTTCTTCAAAACGAATTTACGCTCTTTCAAAGTTAGCCTGCTCGACATAAATGCGATAAGGTCACTGCAACTGCACATCCATAATTCTGGTACGCCATGTCAGCAAACTAAAAATGTCTTGTGACATAATTGAGACATGATGGCAGCAACTGATTTTCTGGACGACATGCTAACTTACTGTATACAAACTTTACGGACACCCTGTATTATACATGTATGATGGGGTGTGAAAAGATTTCCAAGTCAGATTTTTAGGCTTACCTCTTTTTTGATACTGTAGGTTCAATCATTTTGAATGTTGACTCTCAAATGAGACAGGTCACCAAAAAAGTAAAAGGCTGTATTCGGCTTATTCTGCTCGAGCAATGAAAATATACAAACTAAAATATTTCTTTGCTTGCACTAAATAAATCAACATATTTTGAAGTAACACACATCAATCAAGACAGCGTTCCATATGTGGAACGCTAGCAGAAAATGGGTTTTACGCGATTCGCAGAGCTCATAAAAATAAAATACAAGTTGGGATCAACTGGTAAAAACCGGCCGAATCTCATCGCTGGTTCTATGTAGAAACATCGTTAGTAAAAATGATAATTTTTAGGTGGCTGCACGATTTCATCTTCAAGCATCGGATCACAACTAAACATTCGAGGACATTCTGATGATTCAACATATTACAACCTTGGTCAATAGCTAGTCATTGAATGTAGTGCAGGATATGAGCTTTCGATAATCGATACTTCAATAACTTGCCGATCTGGAAACTTCTGGGTTCCAGATTACACAGAAATACGCTGTATATAAGAGTACTGGACATAAACTTATTTTGAGAAATACAAGGAGCCATCTTTTCAAAGGCGTTAAATGTTTTCTTTATCTAATAAATTGTAGTTTTTCGATGCGCCAGCAATCTCAGTTGTTACATTTGACTATATAGGCTGATTTATTGATAGCTTTAAACCGGTATTTTGTGGAGCTGTAGTTTAGGGCAAGGGTGTAGATGAGCATTTACCTTCTTCGGCCCCTCGAAAAAAACTTATCAAAGCCCTGTTTTGATTTGGCCTACCTTCCACTGAATTCATGAAAACATGTGCCTCTACAAGAACGATTCTCATTTTTGCTTATTTCTACCTAGTTTCTTCTAAAATTTTGTTAACACCACTGAGTATTATTAAATTCTTGTACAATTTCTGGAAAAATGAAAAGATCATTACCAACTATGATTCAGCCTACAAAATCGTTTATTTTCCATCGAAATTTTTGATTGTCTTGACCCTGGTTTAACCGAAAATATTTGTGTGATAGCGTTGTTGGAAATGAAAATTAAAACAATAGCAACATGTCACAAGTTTGTTTTTGCGCTACACGAATGCAATGTTTTGCAGGGAATAAGTAAACTAGCTAAGTGATAAGGTTACCTTTTGTGCACGAAAGTGGGTCAAGAAACGTTATGTTGAATGAGTTGCATATAGGTTAGATGTATAGGTATAGGTGATGTTGCAAATAGGTAAAGTTTGCATATACGGAGGTATGTCATCGTAATGATATGTCACATATTTTTCATATAAATTAGTGATAAAGGTATTAGTGATGTTACAATAGGTAATCCTAACCCTGGCCCTAAATCTAAGGCGTTACTCACTTACATGCAACATTGTTGCCAACCCTCTGCTGGAAACATCGTGAGCAAAAATTTTGGTTTATTGTAGTTATTTTTATTCATTTAGAGTAAATCTATTGTTCCATTTATGTGACTTATCATTCTTCTTTGTAAATTGTTGACCTGTCAACTATCGTAGGGCTATAGGGAATCAATTTGGTATGTTTTGAAATCTACTCTTTTTTGCTTATTATGATGAAATGCAAAAATTGCAACATTAAATATTCAAATGCGACATTGAAACTGTTGGTGTTGTGATAGCCCAATGCACTTAAGTATTGTCATTACATATACAATAGTTGGCCGCATGATAAAAGTGAAATCATTGCACAATATAAAGCAAATTTGAATTTGATTTGAGGAATATTGTGAACAAATTTTTTCTTTATATTTTGCCATATTTATCCTCCATTCACGAGAAAGCGAATTGTATCGCTATATTTTGGACGGAACGTCCGCACTCGTTTGGGAGTTGCCACTTGCGATATGTCTGGGCCACCTGTCTTCCACATAAAGGCGGAGGCATCCAGTTAATTGCCTTGCCCAAGGACACAACAAGCGAACTTGCCGGCTTGTTCTCCACAACCTCCCCTAAATGCCGAGCGCTAAGCAGGGAAGCTCTAGATACCATTTTTTAAAGTCTTTTGGTATGACTCCAGAAGGGGATTCAACCCCAAGTCTACCGAATGCAAAGCGGACGCTCTAATCACTACGCAATCGTGTCGGTTATCGGTTTCTTGATGAAGTATATCGGTAATCTCTAGTTTGCCGTATATTGTGGACCTTTGGTTGCAATTCGTTGTAATGTATCACAAAATCCTATCGCACCAGAGATATACCATATCTAAGTTCTGATACGCTTCCTACTCGTTGGTCGATCTAGAAAGTGCGTCACGGCACCCACCAGATATTTAAATAGATCCCAGAAGATAATTAGACCAAAGATTCTTAAATATATTTAGACAGAAGATTTTCTGCAACATTTTGAGAACAAAAATGAGTGAAAATTGAGAAAACTTGTCTCTCTACAGGAAAATTTTGGCGACTTTTGCAATTTGTTCACATCATCTGACTATGTGTTAAGTACATAGTTGACTTTTATCTTTCGCGATCAAAGCTTAATCTGCGAGTTTCGTTGAGTAGTGAATATGTAAGACAAATGACATCAAATTAAAGCAAGGTTTTTGGAGCAGCAAAGCTTTCTCTCGTAGCAATTCATATTTTTAGTTTGAAATATACCGGAATAATTTATGATTTCAGTTTCTTTGTTTTCTCAAGCTTGTAGGCTTACATTCAACGCAATTTATCGCAGCACATAGCAAAAAATATCCTAAAACAAATTAAAGACAAATTTTAAAGCAAAATATTAGTGGTGACTGTAGTCGAACGTGGCAAACCTACTGTAGTAATGCGAAAGAATAAGAAGGCAGATTTCAGGTTGTTTTGTTCCACAGCAGCAATGGTCGTTATCATACAATTCTATAGTGATAACAAATCGGCCATTTCAGTCGGTAGTTTTTCAGTTGAATCAAATACTTTCTAGGAAAGCCAGGTAGTGTTTCAGCGAAGTCCGTGATGTATTTTCAAGGTGTGACGTCACAGAAAACGATAACATCTAATTTTTATACAGATGGACGTAATCTCAAGATAAAACGTCGAACGTAGAAAATGACTCGAGTATTCAGTTTTGGCATTCAAATTTGTACAAGCATAATTGGTGAGCAATCCTATACAGAAAACATAGAAAAAGAGGTAATGTGCTTTGAAGGCATCCGATAATACTGAGCAAGCCCTCATTCAACTGGACACTAATTTTGTGAGAACAAGCGCTATGATTCCAGATTTTCGCGCAATAGGCTACTCTGCAGAAGTAAAAACCAGGAGCAGAATAGATGTTTTGATTGCATAAAAAGATGTACCCCATTCGACGTCCATTAAATGTTTTGTTAGTACCACTCTCAATAAAACCTTAATCATCCGATGATAAATCTCTGATTTGGAGGTCAGACTGTAATAGGGTTACCATGTCAAAAAGAAAAAATCTCACATAGGTTTACGTCGGTCACGTTTGCACTACGTAATTGCCTTGCGTCAGAGATGACAAATTTTTACTTTTTGAAGCTGATGTTTTGTTTGTATTGGTTCAAAATATTCGTTACGACTTTTTTTGGAGATCAATATCACTTTGAAAAACAACCTTATTTTTGAGCACTATTCAATCTTTCCCCTGACTCTCATTTAGCACTATACTCTTTCACATGTCAGGAAAAATTTTGATGTATGGCAACCCTAGGCTGTGATTAAGAATGACGCTCTAACACTTTAAAATGGATTTTCTTTTTTTTGCGCTATTTTATTGCAATATATAACCTTAAATATGTTGTTGTCATTCTTATGTGAAATTTAAATAATAATTTGAGAGATCTCAAAGACTGCAGGAAAGAATAAAACAGCACATACCAAAAGCAATAAGAAACCAAACTCAACCAGATCGTGACATATTTCAATCCAAACCTACCAGCATTTCGGCAACAGGACAACATCTCCTCAACAATGAAAAATGTGTGTCTTACTACGATGACAACCAATTTTCTATTTTAGCTAAAAGAAGAACACTTTTTCATTTATCAACATTCGAAGCAACTTTAATCAAAATGCTTAAACCAGAGCTTTGTCGCCAGAAAGAATTCGTCTACATACTAAAATTACATCATTGATTTGGACTCGACGAGACGTCTGGTTGTCTACCAATCAGAACGTTCCGAAATTTTCACCAACTTCAATTGCTATAAATACCTCGCCATCAACACCAGGCTTCATTCCAGCGATAACTTCTGAAAAAAGCTAGACAAAAACGTTAGAGTTTTCACTTATTCTTTTCAAAAGAGTACAATGAAATGGTCGATAACAAAAGCTTTATTGAAATTATGTACCACTTCTCATCTTTCCAAAATTAAAAATTGTTACCCTAAAATCAAAAAGATTTCTAAATAAAAATGTTTTTCACTAATTTTAAGGATGTCATACAAAATTGTCACAAGGGGTAAATTTCCGCTTCAACTTTCCCGGTGACACAATTGAAGCTAGTGTATTTAGCTAGCCGATCGAATTTTTTGGTGACTGGGCGTTCTTCGACCTCCATTTGGTCAACACAAAACCCCTACATTGCTATTCTTCTTCTTCTTCTTTTGGAAGGGTTCCACATTTTCCGATGCTGGCAGTGATGATACTCAGCCAGCATCGTGTGTCAACATCCAAAACCGTCAGTCCACGTATTCCTGTAGGTGCCCGATGTACGGGGCATGTCAGAATGATGTGTTCTGCGGTTTGTTCTGCGGCGCCACACTCGCAATTCGATGTAGGAGCAAGGCCCCATTTGTGCATGAACGACTGAAAACACCCAACATTAGCCCGCAAGCGGTTGAGCCTGACCCATGATGATCTGGGCAGGCCCATCCCCATTGGCCTAGTGCTTGTCCTAGGAATGAAAGCACAGAGATCAGATGAACACTTCGAGTATTTCGTGCTCCATTCAAAGTCAGTCCATTGAGCTGCACGAATATTCAATTCAGTTAGATCTTGCAGTAACTTCCGTGCAGCGGGCACAAAGGGGCATCTAGATTTTAGTCTCTCTCTGTAGCCGTGTGTGGTCCCAGCCAATAGTTCATAGAGAATATGGCCAGGGTCCAGGCTGCCACGATATGCCAGGGAGAGCGTTGCTCCTAATCGGCGAAGCTCAGCCGGCTGGATACCTGCGAGGACGGGTAGATAGTCTGTTGGAGTTGGACGCAGGCATCCAGTGACAATGCGCAATGCGTCGTTGAGAACACTATCGATGAGACGAGTGTGTGCACTGCGACACCAAACTGGTGCACAGTACTCCGCAGTGGAGTAGACCAGAGATAGGGCGGCTGTACGCAGTGTTTTAGCTCCAGCGCCCCAACCTGAGCCTGCAAGTCGTCTCATCAGTGCAACACGCGTTGTTAGTTTTTTTGCGCAATGCCTCAAGATGTTGACCAAACGTGAGTGATCTGTTCAGTTTAACTCCAAGATAGGTAGGGACTGGACAGGATGGCAGGCGTTTGCCATTGTTGTAGACATTAAGCTAACGTTTGTCCTTTCTGTTGTTCAGGTGAAAGACCGTCGTCACCGTTTTAGTGTGGCTGAGCTGTAGCCTCCAAGTCTGGAGATATGTTGAGATTGTAGTCATGTCTTGGCTTAAGACCCCCTCCAGGTCCTTCCAGTCATCAGAAGAGTATAACAGTGCCAGATCATCGGCATAAGCATACCTTCTGGAGACCGTTGAAGGAAGATCGTACACATAGATATTGAAAAGAAGGGGTGCCAAGACCGATCCCTGTGGGACGCCGTTTTTCAGACGTCGCAACCTGCTTCGCTTGCTGTCACCGGTAGTAAGAGTGAAACTTCTATTCCGGACAAGTTCCATGATCATACGAGCCATGTGTTTATCCGGGAGAAGTCTCAGCAGCTTGCAGGTGAGGCCACGATGCCAGACAGTGTCATATGCAGCTGTCAGATCTACAAACACAGCACCGGCCTTCTTTTTTACCTCGAAAGAGTCCTCGATGTTTTGTGTTAGTGAAACAACTTGATCCACTGTCGATTTACCATGTCGAAACCCAGCCTGCTCGCCTGGGAGCAGGGGGTCGACAATAGGTTCAATACGAGCGTAGATCAGTCGTTCGAGGATCTTGTAGGGGGACACAGGGCAAGGAGATGGGACGATAGCTCTGTGGGTCCTCGACAGGTTTCTTTGGCTTTGGGATCGCAACTACAAGTGCTCTTCTCCAGATTTTGGGAATTTTGAGTTGGCGCAAGCAGGAAGAGAGGAAGCCACGTAACCAGGACTTCAAAGCAGTTCCAGCATGGATTATAAGCTCCGGACAAATAGAGTTAGGGCACGGAGCTTTCCCTGGCTTAACGTGTTGGAGAGCGGCAGCGAATTCTCTGGACAAGAAGTCGCCAGAGAGATTCACTGGAGATGGTATCGAAGCTCTCCAACGGTCAGATACTTCTTGAGAAATGAGTTAAGACGACTCACGATCAACACCCTCATATTTCCCGTTTCTTACCAGCTGAGCAGCAATGGCGTTAGCTGAAACGGGACAGTTACGGGAGCTGTGTCGCGACCTGCCAGTAAGGTTGTCAATTATGCTCCATGCCTTTCTGCTTGAGTGTGAGAAGTCGATGTTTCGGACTGCCTCCGACCATCGGTCTCTGCGTTTCTTGTCAAGCCAAGTTATTAGGGCTGTAGCAGCCCTGCTTGACTGGTCTCCAGCAGGAGATTGCAGAAACGTTTGGTAAAGGGCCTCACACTTGGCGTCCCAACACGGTATGTAGGTGTTACGACAACCGCGTGGGATAGCTTTCTTGGCTGCTTTGCTGATGGTATTACAAAGGTCCTGGTAGGCCTGATCCACATTTGTTGAATCATGTGATGGCAAATTCCTTGCAAGCTTGTTTGTCAAGGAATTATAGTGGCTCCAGTTGGCCTTGCGGAAGTTTCATCGCTTTACAGGCCTTCCCGGTACTGGGAGGGAAAGCCTTGGTGGTGTTATAAGCGAAGGTCGATGTTGTGACCTAGGAAACTTCTCCAAGACGCGTCTATAAGGCAAGCGACTATCACGACCGATGGTGGTAAAGGCAAGATTCGGGTTAGTGCCAGTGTTCCAGCGCCCAGAATGAAAGCTAGGTTCATCCTTGGGATCGTGAAGAATGGCAAGATTATTGGAGCTTGCCCAAGCCAGTAGGCAGTCTCCATCCGCGCTGTTGGTGTTATAACCCCAGTTCACATGGGGGCAGTTGAAATCACCCGCATACAGACAAGGGTGAGTGAACACTGGAAGGTCGGAAACTTGCAACCGTGTTGGTGGAGGTTTGTAGATGTTAACGATTTTATAACCGTCAACATCCACGCACAACCACTCAGTCTCCGATGTCGTGGGAGATTGATTGTGTAAGATCCATTTCAGCCGCTCATGGACAAACGTGGCAAGGCCATGCTTTCTGCTTAGGGAAAACCCAGCTAGTTGATCGTTTGATAGCACTAGCTTTTCTGCAGATATGCAGTGGGTCTCCTGTAGTAGGATGACGAACGCCTCAAGATGAGTAGCAAGGTGATGAAGAACGTTCATCTTGCTAGCTGTGAGGCCTTCGATGTTCAGTTGTAGTATTGAGGGCCCACGGAACTTTTTGATGATGTGCCCTGAAAAGGGCAGTTTATGTGCAGCGCACTCATCATCCCGTCCTGAAAAGGACGTTTGATTAGCAGGCCCTTGAACATCGGAATAAGTGGATACCCTTCCTTGTGGGCACATTCGGTTTCCACAGAGCATTAGAGAGACTTTCCAATTGCTAGGTGTACTCACGAACCGCGCTTCGTGAAAGCATGTGCCATACATTGCTATTGAAAAAGCACAAGGAGAAGCACCTCAAGGGGTTGTCTCTCGTTTCCACCACTAATTTTTTAAGGTGTTCACTTCCACCCTAAAAGTAGTTATTAATTGAAGGTGGCTATTACGACTCTGCTGTATGCCATTTCTTAAAGTGGATTTTAATTAACTTAAATTGTGTAGATCACCACCTACCGAGGTGAATTTGCATATGGGTTTGTAGATCTATAAATTTGTAGATCTACTAAAAATTTGTAAATCTCCATTTACTCTGGTGAATATTGAATAACTAAAAAGATGTATATAACTACCCACTGGGGTGGTTGTTTATTTTTACTCCCTACTCATGGAAGGTGGTTAGGGGCCATCCTGAAAATGCAGGATTGCCAGTATTTTCTGCAATGGTTATGAGTGTTTTAGTTTTTACGTGTACATGCAGTACATGTAAAAACTAAAACACTCATAACCATTGCAGGAAATACAAACATTTAATTTGCTGTTAAAAATGACTCTTTAATACGCTCAACGTTGACCATACTTGTGGCAATTTTATCAATTGTTTATGATTGCCATGATGTGTGATGATGTTTTTAAGATGCTAAGAAATATCGTTTATCATTACGTTCAAGAGTTAATAAATACATATCAAATTTATAAAATTTCGTATGCGCGCTAAATATAGCATCTGCTGCTACTAAGCACAAAATCATTTGAATCATTTGTTGCTTTTGCGTGTATCATTTTGCCAAACATCAATGATGCAATCAAATATCGATTACCCCACCACTGATCGTGGCTATTTGCTGAGGATCAATCAAAAACTGCAACCGATTTATTTAAGCATCATAACTCTTTTGCCATATTGCAATGAAATAGGACAGTATTGGGTGAATATTGCAATGTTTACACAAAGAACTTATTGAACAATAAGCACCTGTGCAGCACCGACAACACTGCATCTAGTAGATCATGCGAGAAAAATAAAAGACGCTCTGGAATCTATAATGCAAATCCAGCATCAGAACTGGTTTGTAAGATTGTGTTAGGAGTTTCAAGGCTGCAGCTGCAATCCTTGTTATCCTAAAAAATCGACTTTAATAATTTAAATCAAAAAGCCGGTACAGTCAAGCAGGGCTTTTATTTGGGAGGAAATTTGACACTAACAGGCCATGTATGGAAGAGAAAATCTTGAAGGTAATGATCACTATTAGATAACCAGAAAGAAGGAAATGTAAAAATAACGCTTCAAAAGACAAACATTTTAGCTTGTTACCTAAAAATCCATACACTGTCCAAGAGTATGAACAGTGTTAGAATCACGGTGGACATTGTAAGGCACGGCGGCCAGCAATGCCCCGATTTTACTTGAAGCTTTCACTATATCATTGCAGAAAAAGTAAAAGCTACTCATCATACATTTTATGTTCAATTACAGGAGAAGAGATAATTTTTGAATGCCAGAAAAATTTTTTGAAAAACATTAAGTTTTGGTGGAAGCATGCTATTTTGTAAAAATCGAGGCATTGTTGCGCACTTTCCCCTTCTAGGATTCTAATCTAATCAATTCTTACAACCATGACAAGTAGCCCAATTTGTAGGCTCTGAGCATAAAAAGCAGCAAGCTTTGACCGTGAGAGATTGTCGTAAAAAAAAACGCAGTAATACCAAATGATGCTAATTGACAGAAACTCATGTAGAATCTTCAGAATATGCATATTTTGGTAAATAATTCGTTTTCGTGGTAAGTCCTCTAGGTAGTCTACTTTAAAGGCCGCATGGACTACTTGGTGGTTGGGAATCACTAAGTTAGAGTAAAAACCATTTAGGCAGCAGATAGTTTTTTTTTAAGCTAAAATGTAGCAGTAGCTGTCAAACACGCAGTCATGCGGGGTTGCCTACAAATAGTTTTTCTTAATCGCGAGATTTTACAAATATTCTTGTTTTTCTTGAAAATACTTTCTATTTGTGTTCGTAGAAACGCGGAATAGCCTATAAGCAAACAAACTAAATACCGAGCATTCTTGTTGGTGTAAATAGCGCAGAAACACCATAAAAGCACCCCTGGTATTCATCAGGAAGGGTATCCTTAATTTATAATGATGCCTTGCTCCAACAAAAAGTCTGGTTCGAAAACGAGTGTGTAATGGTAGAAATGCACTGACTCAGCACGTATAGGCCTCCGAAAAAACGGGTAAAAAAGACGTAGAATCAGCGAAAGAGTAAAAACAGCAATGTTTATTACGACAAAAAAGAGCAAAACGATTTTGCTCCCCTGCTCTAAACAACGTTCAAAAGCAAACAATAAATACCTTCTTGATGATTACAAAAGCCTATACATGCAGTCAAGTAAATAAAAACAGTAAAATACTAAAATGAAACTATTTTAGAAAAAGTATTTTACTTATTCTGTCTTGTGCTCCCCGAATCACATGATGATCTGTCTGAAAGTTATCTATAGAATCAGTTGCTAACAACACGGAAAGCAGGTTTATGCTAAATTACACCGTGACGGTTAAGTTTTCTCTTGGTCTTTTTGAAAAATACCGCGAGGACCTCTTGGAATCTCTTCGAAGATCACGGGTTGGACGCCTTTGCTGTGGAACGTTTGAATTTACTTAAGGGGCTAAAATCTTTTCAAAATCGAAAAATTTTGTGACAGCACAGCCAACTCTGAAAATACGAGACTTAACCGTTTTGTCAAGTTGGTATCGGACAGTAACACCAATTGGTTTTCACAGTTCAAACAAAAATAGCTCTCTTTAGCAAAGACTTCTCAGAATCAAAACTGGAATTCAACGGGGTGTTTATGCTAACATATCTCATTCAAAGTTAACAGGCATTAAATTTGCAGGCAGTTGATATGCTTCAGTAATACTGTAAAAGTTATAACTACTCAAACCGAGTAATTGGGTTGCTACTGAACACCTTTTTATTTTGTTGTAAATGAAACTACAGTACATCCTCGATTATCCGGTCATGTTGGGCAACCTTTTTCCAAAATCTTGACCGGATAAGCATTTGGCTGGATAAGAAAAGACCTTAAAATATCATTTAAAGTAGATTTCCCAATTTTGAATTGGTTCATTAATACAAATTTAGGTACGTTCTGCTTTGCCAATCTGCAAACTTTCAGTTTATCTTCTATTGTTAGCACAACTCGTTTTCTCTTTGTTGCACGCTTATCCATTTTAAAACTTAGCCAATAGAAACTGAACCTATACTTTAACTGATTTGAAAAATCTTCTACATTAACCAGCCATAGTAATAATTATTCCGTAATACACAAAATAGTAACTATTACATAATAATATAAAACGTGTTTGCCTGTTGAACACGACCGGTTAATCGAGGAGCCGGATAATCGAGGGCCGGATAAGCGAGGATGTACTGTACTTGTTTATTGATTGTTACGTTTATATCACTTTCCGATTGCCTAGATCAGGGGTTTACAGCATTTGTGCAGACAAGCCAATTTTGCAGTAGTGGAAAATTTCACAGCCGATTCAGTTTTGAAAGTGAATATAACTGCAGATTTGTTTGGCGCCTGCAGTTAAAAATGATTCTCCTCGGTTCTGGCATTTGTCAACGAACACCACACCAACCTATTTCACTTGCTGCATTAAATTGGTTCAAAGTGGTAACGTTAATCAACGGACGCCATGCCAACTTATCTGATTTGTTGTATTTAACTGATACAGAGTAGTTATGTAGAAAATGGGGTCAGATGTCGTTTTCTAAAAACAACACAAAACAATAAATTCCTAAATCAAAATGCACGCGATTAACCCTAAATACTACACAACTTTTCCAATTTAAGTAGAGGCAAAAATGATGCTCTTTTCACAACCTCAGTACGATGCAGCCATAAGCAGCTGCGCCATCAACGGTGAATCACAAATATTAATCTGGAAATTAATTATCAGTTAATGTGCCATCAGCTCACATTAGGAGCAACCATTAAGCCAGTACATTCCATTGCTATTCACATATGCATTCATAAGACTACATTCAAAGCAGCTTTCATACTGATCTGATTTAGCTTCAAAGTGATATATCAGTTTGAGCACAAAGCACCTTTTTGAATTTTTAAAAAATACCTGGCAGCCAGAATAACATGATAAGCAGTGCCGGATTAAGCACCCTGGAGGCCCATAGGCAGTCAAACTTTTGGGACCCCGGTGCCTATTAGACATAAAATTATCAATATATATTATCCTACCAGTCCCATGACATAAAATGTAAATTGTAGCAATATAGCATTTTTAAATTATGAATTTAAGAATACAAGCACTGTGTAAATTCGTATTTAACTATTTATTCAGAAAGAAAAAATATAAAACTCAGTATTTATTTACTTTCCATATCACAATCCACAAACTAGGAGTGTACCGTATACAATTACTAATCTCTTTATGTAACGAACCTTCAAAAATTCGTTTGTCTTAATTTCACAGTAGTGAAGTCATTTAAAATATTCTGAAAGTTAATATTCTGCAAAACGTCGTTTTCAGTAGCCATAATGGCAAGCCCATTTAATCGTTCTTGCGTCATTGAAGCTCGATGACAGTTTTTCAGAATTTTCAATTTGGAAGAAGTTCGTACGGCGGCTGTTTGTGATCATTAAGCATCTGTAAATTCGTAATGGGGTCAAAACTTTTGGAAAAGTTTACTGAATCATGTTGTTACAAATGAGTTCATATGATTGCGATGCAGATGTTTTATCATCATAACCTTCAAACTACTATGCGAAATACTTGAAGTGAGCCATTTTTTCCTGGAATTGGATATCGATGTCATCAGGATAATTCTCTCGAATGTCTCGGTTGCGTGTCTTAATTTGTCATTTGTTTCAGATGGAAATTCAACTAAAAATCCAAACAACGAATGAATTTTGTCGTATACTTGCATGCAGCGGTTGAGCTTAGCGGATAGTCTGTCTAATGTCGGTAAATAGATTTCAATTCTGAACTTGCCTTTTCCAAGAAGTACAACTTCTTCCGCATCACCATCGGCGTGATGTCGTTTTCGCTTGCGCAACCGATTGCAGTTGTCAAAGTACTGTGTTTTAACTTTCTCGTTTGCCTTCTCTTTGTATTCATCAAACAAATCTCTCTGTGATGTTAGAAAATCTGACAGTGATTTCAACATATTGACAGCCGTCTGGAGTTCTATCGTTTCTTTTTGTAATGATTTACTGACTGCATTGAATCTTTCCAAGATGACAGTCAAGAAGACTGACATAATGGTTGTTTCCTTCTTCAACAGATCTTGTAACAGACATTCGGCATCGTGAATTGTCTCTGGCTTTTGTTTTAGATCTTCTGCAATAACTGACAACGCCTTCTGAAAGTTTCTGTAACCATAAGACAGCGCCTTGGTTGCATCCGCCTGCTCACATCAACTTGTTCCAGTCACTCTCTTTAAGAAGAGTCCAGAGCCAGCATCATTTTTAAGACCATTGGACAAAATCGCCCAACAGGTGGTTGACTCAGAAAAACAGTTAAACATTTTTGGAAAAGTCCAAAGAAAGAGAGTACTTTAACGCAGGTTTCTGCAGCAGAAACTCCAACCAAGTTCAACGAATGTGCTGCGAATGAAATATAATGTGCAAGTGGATTAATTTGAAAAATGTGAGCCTGAAGACCGTTGTAACAACCCGACATGTTAGCGGCATTGTCGTATGATTGTCCTTGCAGGTTTTTTATATCAATGTCATGTTGGTTTAGAAGTTTCAAGGCAGTCGTAACAAGAGCTTTTCCTGTGTGACTTTCAATTGGGATAAAGGTGAGAAACCGTTCCACCACTTCTTCGTCTGAAATTCTTACGTATCGAACAACTATTGTCAGCTGGTCTATGTGCGATATGTCCGGGGTGGAAACGATGCTTACAGAAAAGTACTTGGATTGCTGCAATTCTTTTACAATAACTGCCAGAACCTTATTTCCCATTATCTCGATAATTTCTTCACAAATTGTATATGATGAGTTGGACGGTCTTCCTCGGCCTTGGTTACCATATTTGGCTAAATGAGAACTCAGAAAAGAACCGTACTGCGCAATCAACTCTAAAACGCCCGAGTAATTTCCGTTGTGTTGCGATCCTATATTTTCATTTTCACCGCGAAAGGCCATTTCTCGCGACGAGAGTAACTTGACAACTGACACTACTCGCTGCAAAAGTTTTATTCAGTATTCTTTCTCTTTGCTGAATTAAATTTGTAAACAGCAGTCTACGCGACATGCTGCACGACACCTAGTGATAAGCGCCTGCACACATGTTCGGTGCATCTCCCTGCTCTCGTGCATCGGGATACGCTGAGCAGCATTTTTCTAGTCTGAAAATCCATCACAGAATTGAGTTTGATTTCCTTTACATGCATTCCGAAATAAGACGCATGGAAAACAATATACATTACAAGTAGTTGGTGAGTACATCAATCATACCCTTTTAATTTGTTCTCCATTCACATGCTTCCAAAACATCATAAAACGAGTAAAATATCTTGCAGTACCATTGTTGTACTGCCTACGTGAAGCCGAAAAATCACAATCAAAGTGCTGGCTTTCTACAAGATCTCTGTAAACCAATGTTCTTGCACTGCGTTAGTAATGTTTTCCATAATCCTACGCCATTTTGAAATTCAGATACCTGAATCTGTCTCTCCGGATCAATAACATTAAAATTCTAATCGGTTTTGGCAGTTCCATTTATGGTAGCCTGAAACTCAACCATTTGTACAGCAGTCAATACTGAAGGCAACTCTGTCGCAATAATATCGCCGACACTGCCTGCAGTACCGCCAGAGGCTTGATCTTCTGCAGGCGAACGAGTGAAGCCAAGTTGGAAAAGCGACGGAGTCATTTTCATTTCTTTATCACGCTTCACTTTAGCTTCCTTTTTCCTTCTTCGCTTCTGTGCTCCACTTTCATATCTCTTTTTCTCGTTGGTCGATATCTTAACTTAGAAATCTGATTTCAACTTATTTTGAGCCATCTATTAATCAGCTTTGAAGTTTAATCTAAAACCAAGATGAAAAATAAATGTTTATGCACAAGGCAGTAAGAATTTTTATATTGTGTGATGGTTCTTCTTGAGACGTGTAATATCTTAAAGATCATTTCTCTGATGAAATACGTAATTTCTATAATGAAATGTTAAATATCAAAAAACGCAGAAAGTAAAACCTAAATTTTTCTAACCAAACACTTTCAAAAGAGCCAAACTTAAGTTTCTAAGTCAAACGCTTTTTTAAAAAGCCAAATTTCTGGAATTGAGCTTAAAAAAGCAGTATGCCAACAACTGATTGAATGTTGTTATTTTTTTATATTTTGTTGCTCATTTTTAATGCAAACTTTCTTTTGTCACTGCCTAGCGCATTTTAGAACTTCCCAATCATAAGCGCAATATAGAATTGCTTTCTTCAACGTGCAGGGCAATAACTACAGTTAGCAATACAAAATCACGGTTGCATACCACGTTCTTGTCGTTGTTAGTGAATGACGATGTTGCAAAGTAACGGAAATCGGTGTCTGTCAGTGAATTAACATTGGGCGTTTTGATTTTTTAAATGCTGGAAAACATTTATATCAATTGCTAAGCAGTACGTGCAGCTAATCGCGTCTTGCAATGACAACATGACAAAGTAACGAAGAGCTCATAAGTGTAGCTTATTGCAGAATAAATGATTTTTGTTTCCATGAAAGAAATATTAAAAAGACTAAGATTGTTTTTTGTAATAAGAATAAAAACCTTTTCATTCTGCTCCAAACGGTATATGTAGGAGAGGTTTGCTTGAAATTCAGCAGCTCTACTCATTTTCTTCACTCGATCCTTCAACGTAAACAACTTTGATTACAATCTCGATTGCTTACACATATCCGGAGAGGCAAACAACATTAAAAGTTTGACTTGAGTTAATCTAGCAAATAGCATAGACATACCCTAAAAACCAGTTAGATGTGCAGAGCAGCCAATATCACTATAAATAGACCTGGTGTTCATTTCCCTAGTCGAGTTATAACAAAAAATTAAAAAATATGATATTCACAGCTTCTCTGCTTGGGGCTCAGCGCAAAAGAGATAGTATGGAGAACAAGCCGGCAAGCTTGCTTGTTGTGTCCTTGGGCTAAACACTTTAACGGGATACCTCCATCCTTATGTGGCAGACAGGTGTTGGGGGCAAGCAGTCTACCCGTCGTGGTGGTCCAGTCTAACTGAAAACAAGCAAAAAGAGCTAACGAGAAGTTCAACTTGGAAGCTTCTTCAAACAAATAACAGTTCTTGCCCATACGAAGAAAAATAATTTGCACATACTGTATTTAATTAATACAGGGTGGGCCATAAGTTTCCATACGGCAAAATCTACGTTATTGGAGTAATGAGAATCCTAAATGGCTGAGTCCGACGAAGATGCAAGGTGCCGGCAAATTGATGGTGTGGGCCGGGATATGGGGAGACAGAATTATTGGACCACTTTTTGTCAGTGAAAATCTTAATGCAGGAAAGTATCTTAATATGTTGCAAGAAGAAATTCTCCCTTCCCTGCTAAACGAGGAAGGTGACTACCCAGTTTACTTCCAGCAAGATGGAGCTCCACCTCATTATGGTATTCAAGTGCGTCGGTTTTTGGATCAGCAGTTTCCGGATGCTTGGATTGGTCGGCGTGGTCCTGTAGAGTGGCCTCCAAGATCTCCAGATCTCTCCCCTCTTGATTTCTATCTTTGGGGGCATTTGAAGTTTATGGTGTATCAGGTAAAGATACAAGACATAAATCACCTAAAAGAGCGAATCACCGATGCCATTAGAAGCATACCTTCAAATGTGCTGATGCGTGTTCATCAACAGTGGGAAACACGGGTTAATATGTGCTTTGAAAACAATGGGAATCATATAGAGCACATTATATAACTAAAAATGGTTTTTCAACATAAAATGTTTATTTTGCCTATGTATGGAAACTTATGGCCCACCCTGTAGAAAATGTGCAACACAAAAAGTAGTTCAGTACAAAAGCTTGCATTTGGTGAGCTTGCGCTTGTTTGAGAATAACAACGCAGCTTCTATTTAGCAATAATATTTTTATTGAGCCTACAAGTTAGATTGAAACAATTTTTCTAATTTTCTAAACATGAAGAACCACACGAGGCACAGCACAAATTTAACTTGGTAACTCAAAATGATAAGATGTCGTGGTTCTGAACAGCTGCAGACGTCTAAAATGAATGAATCGTTTTTGAAGTGGTTGGCTTTTACTGCAGAGCATGTTAATTACTTCCTTATTGAGTCAAATTGCTTTTTGTGATAAATAGTTGTCTTCACAGTCGAATTCCCAGCGAAACTGGATTGGTATAGACATGCGTTTTTTGCAATATTTATTGCTTGATGCAGAGCAAATATTAGTGTAAACAAATTGTTTACTGTGTGGTCTGAGGGCTCTGCTCAGATTAATTTTAATTTTACTTTAGCGTTGTTTTAAAGTCAAAACTGTTTAACATGTCTTGCTACCAAACTTTATGGGTATTTTTTGCTGTTATTTTTCTATATCTTGGCCAAGGTAAATAATTGTTAGTACTCTCGGTCAATTTAGGCCCAAAAACAGTATTTACGGAGAAAATTGTTTTCAATAAAATGGTTAATGAGTATTATTTATCAGTGTGATGCTTTAAATTATATTTCTCTTATTATAATCAAAAAACAAGCTGGCTTGTAGATGCACTGATTGCCTATTTTGTTGCACCTAATGAACAAGCAACGGTTGCTTATGACTTCGCAAGCAAAACTTTCATGCTCATGAAAATGGGGTTTTTATGACAAGAAATAATTTAAAAAAAATAGTTTTCAGATCTCCTTATTATTGAAAAAGAAAAATGCTTTTACTGAATAAGTGAGGCTTGTGTTCTTAGACTGTTTTAAAAGAGAATTTTATCTTAAACATTTTTTAAAACTTTCAAGAATAAAGTAAGCTATAGCGCTTTAGATTTATGACCGTTTTGGATTTTCTTGGGGCTATGAGCGATTTGTGAAAAAAAGCTTTACGCTTTTGCATTAGCGTAGCCAGAAAAATTATTTTTGAGGTGGGGGAAAAATATCTTTTTGATGTTGTTTTTTAAATTTGTGACTGATTTTTTTGAGAGATTAATATTTTGTGATCTCTAAATTGTCCAACTTTCCCTTAAATTTGATGAATACCCGTAAAACCTTTATTTGACCGCCACCTCTATTTGAACGCCATCTCTAATAGAACGCCATCTCTAATAGAACGCCAGTATAGAGGAAGGGTTGAAAAATAGAGCGCCGTTCTCTAATTGAACGCCACCTCTAACTAAACGCCACTTCGATTATTTTGGAAATAGCTACGGCTGAAATCATCTTTTTAGGTGTAAGAAGGGAAGAATGGATTGTCGAATAGTACGATTATTTTTAGACGCTGAGAAGTTCCATTCTATGGAGCTACATCGCACGTTCTTTCTTAGACACTGGGAAATCCCAACTCACCAGTAATCACCTTGTATTCGTGTCTTTTGCTAATTGTATAAATGTGTTGGGTGTCTTTTCTTTTCATTTATAAAATTTATCTTCTCAAAATTCTGACCAGCTAGTCAAAAAATAGAGCATCACCTTCTAATTAAACGTCACCTCTAATAGAACACCACTATGGAGGAAGGGCTGAATACCAAGGCGGTGAAATAGAGGTTTTACGGTCATCTTTGTTCAAAAATTGATAATTTTTGGCCACAAATTTTCTAATTGCTTTCCCAAATTTGCTGAAAGACCTTTATATGAAAATCAAGGTTTTGCAGAAGTTATGTATGAAAACGCCTATATTCAGTAATCGACTTAAAAAAATTTGGATGGACTATTGCCTACGTGACCTCTTCCACTACAAGGCACGTCTATCTGCAACGTGAAAGGTTGAAGAAGCGTCAAATGTATAAAAAAATCCAATGATATAATTTTTATAAAAGATTTTAAACACATGTTTGTTTAACTAATAGTTTTCAGTTAGTAACAAACCCTAGATGTTTGTCATTTGTATAAGTGTTAAAGTTTTATCACTAACGTTTTAGCGCGTTTGCATAGATCTGGTCTGAAAAAAGACATATTTAGATTTTATGCAAGAGGAGACAGAGATATAACTTTAATAGAATTTTGAAAAAGATGCACTTTCTCATATTCAAAGTTGTTCTTTCAAAAAAGTATGCATCAAATTTTTAGGGGAAAAACTTGTCCCGCTTGTTCTCCTCTTCCTTACGCATCTGAACGTAAACCAGCTTTTAGTTGCTCTATGGGATGTAATTTGTGTGCAGAACTGCTTACTAAAGGTCAATCAGCCTGCCAGGAAAGGAATCTTACTTCTGTCGCTCCTGGAAGAAAATGCAGTAAAGCATGCACGACTGATGATGATTGCAGAAGTACAAGAAATAATTGTAGATGCGATGATGTGTGTGGATTATCCTGTTTCAATCCAAGTTAGTTTAACACTTTTATCATTAAGAGTTATGTCTTAACTACATTGTATTTCGCGACCTATTAGTGGTGTTTCTTTGTTTTCCAACCAATAAAAGTTGTCTAGTCTTCCACTTTGATCACAGTTGTTGCAGATGTATATAAAATAATTATCAAGAAGAAAACCCACTTTCAAAAATATTGCTTTTGCTATAATTTCAGATGCGAATTGTGATGCTCCTCCTCAACTTGCCAATGGTACTGTTACTGGAGGAAATAAGTATGGCCAAGTTGCAGAATATCGTTGCAATGATGGATTTACTTTAGTGGGTGACCGTAGCAGGGCTTGTCAGTCTGATAGAAATTGGTCTGGGTCGTCACCTATATGTAGGCCTGTGGGTAAGTATAAATAGTTAGTCACACCTAATAGATGAAACAGTACTGCAACATCTGTCATATCCATATAGGTTGCCGATTGTGTGTTCAATGTATTTAACGTCTTAAGTTTTCATTAATTGTATTATGATTAGTTGGACTACAACTATGAAGCACCAATTATTATCTTTGGTAGATTTTTCTTTCATATGGACGATATACGGGGCAAGTACATAAGTTAAACTGAACTTCTTAAGTACAGCTAATGTGGTTTAAATGTCTTGTTGTTGTTAGGTGGTTAAACAAATTCACTAAAAAATGGTGTTAGTTGCCCATCTCTCTTCTTACATCATCAACGTTTTGCCTTAAACGTCTCAGCAAACCTACACGCATGCACTGACAAGAACTAAAAATATTAATTTACGATCACGTATGGTGCTGTATGGCATTTATTAATGCTACCTTTCCTTCTTCATTTGTGAAGAACCAATTTGCATCCATTTTGCTGTTTTTTTAAAGTGGTTCAAATAGCCTATAATAACGATCTAACGATACCAAGCACAATCTTGTTCCTATAATTTTAACTAGCCGGCTCTGCCGGCGTCGCCTGGCAGAACCTTCCCCATCAGTAACGTCGGGGTTAAAAATAGCTTTGCAACTGGCTGCACCAGCTTCACTCATCGTGCACTTGTGTCAACAGAAACCACAAAACTCTGCTTTTCATGCACATCCATAACTCTTGTGGTCGCAATGGCAATCATCTTACTCTCTTAATTAAGACTAGTAATGTTTACAAACAAAGAGTCTTGCCAAAAACTACCATTAATACTTTTAATACATGAAAGAGAGAGGGATTGAAGCACAGTCAAAAGTGATGATGGGGGCCAAATGATGGTTGTTTTCACAAGTACTGAAACAAACTGTTTATTGGTAAGCCTATTTTGCAATTTCGTGCGGCCCCTATTTTATTTATATTTGTGCTATTAAGTTCTTTGGCTACGCTATTTGTCTTGTTCCTGGCGTAGCGACAAAAGCGGCTATGTCTTTACCCAAACTCATTCACCCTATTCTAGTGAGAGCTTATCAGACCGAGTTATTATCAAACAAAGTATTTTCTCAAAATTTGGTTGCATTGCTTATACAGGATAGGTATAGATAACTTAACAGATAGCATGTCACCTAAAAAAATCCTTGCTTTATAGTATATGTCGGCGTCGCCGGTCAGGATCCCCATCAATAACGTGGGGATTGAGAAGGTCGGTTCAACCGGCCAAGCCTGTTTCACTCATCGAGTATTTGAATAACGAAAATTTTATGCTTTTCTGCCTATAAGATTTTCACGACTTGGTGCGTTACTTTTCCCAATAAAATTTCTCACTTCAAGTTTCTGGCTATTCCTCATTTCTATGAGCTCTGTCAATTGCTTACGCTAACTCAAGGGAGCCTTGCGTTTTCCTTAGTTTAAAAGTAGGGAATACATTTCTTTTATTAAGCTATTTTGAAGCAAAATAGCAATAAGATATTCCGTGTGGTACGATTTCACACAAGGGCGTTGTTTTCTTTTGATTTCTTTTTAAACTTTCTCAAGTCCTCGCTAGCTACGCATTATGTTGCATGTTCTTATCTCTCTTCTTGGCGTGCCCAGGAGAGTTAAAAGAGTCCTTGCTTTCTCCCAAATGTTTAGGTTTGATCCCGATAGATCTACAAAGGTATTATAAAGTAAAATACCAATAAGATATTCCATGTGGTACGATTTCACACAGTGGCTTTGCTTTCTTTTGATTTTCTCTCAAACTTTACCCAGTCCCTGCTGGCTACGCATTATGTTGCATGTTTGTTTTTTCTTGCTTAGCTGTGCTCAGAAAAATTAAAAGAGTCCTTGCTTTTTCCAAATTTTTTCGCTTTGATTCCGGTAGATCTATAAAGGTAAAATCAACCAAAATAGAAAAAATGTTTATGCTAAGTATGGTGCAGGTTTCCTCGGCATGGCATGCCATCACCTGTGCCGAGTCAGAACGTATCAATTAATGCAGCCACGCCGACTTCACTTTACAAACATTTGTGAGAGCAGCAAAGTTGTAGAAAATATAGAGGCCAAAGCTTCTGTATACGTAACAGTGATCATGTTGATGTACTAATCAAAACTGATAGTACTCAAAAAGAAGAAATGATTTCATAAACTATAATTTATACTTTTGAAAACTATAGGTGAGGGGGGAAGTGAAACATGGTCAAAAATGAAGGCAGCGACCAAATAGTGGTCGTTTTGACAATTAAAGAAATAAGGTATGTATAGTTACGCCTATTTCACGATTCGACGGGCCCCCATTTACATTCATATTTGTGACATCAAAGTTCTTTGGCTGCGCTGCTTGCTTTAATTCGGCCATATCAAGAAAAGAAGCCATGCCTTTCCCGAAAGTCATATAATCTATTTCAATAAGCGCCTATTGAGCTCTTTTATAAAAAACGTTCTCTCTTAATCCAGTTTTACAAATTGATGCTATTATTGTGTAATTTTGATTTTATCTTAAACTTGGCTTTTTATTACATTTAACTTTGCCTCTAATGCAAACCTCCGTACTCTTTAATGAAGATTAGTGTTTCGTACCAATACAAAGAGCCTATCAATTACAAATATCAGTAATGGGCTTTACCATTAATGTTCGCTGTCAAAATGATCGTGGTAATTACGCCGCCTGCTGCTGTTCTCACTCTAAAGCGTCAAGCATTGTAATGTCCTTCTCCATTATGTCGTAATAGTTGCTTTGAAAAAGATTCGAGACAAAAGAGAGCAACAAGCATAAAACCACTTAGTTAAATAATCGCTTGTTGCACCTTTGATACAGCATAAGATGTCGTCGAATTATTTTTAGCAAAAATTAACGTTTTTTCAAACATAATCCGTTAAAAAAACAGTATGAGCCGGTGTGCATAGTCACTACATGTCTATCAATTTTATCGCATGCTGGCAACGTTTTACTTGCTCTGTTATCACCATATGCATTTTTAAATTAAACAGATGTTCGTTCGTTCGTTCGTTCGTTCGTTAAATTGAGCAAGTGCTTGAAAAAATATCAAAGCTGTGGAAGGGCACCAAGGTACTTGATATGCATTTTCAGGATTAAGGCATCAGGACCGCTACTTACGACTTTCTCGTAACTGTAGTCGAATACCTATGAGCTAACGCCTCCGACTTCGGGCATGTTGCTTGGTCCTGACATAAACGCATCCAAGCTATCCCGAAATGAAGGTTAGTTGGTTATTGTAATAGAAGGCGCCTCCATTAGTAATGCCAAGGTCAAGAATATTAAATCACAGATAAGTTATAGCAATAGCAGGGGTTCCCATTGATAATGTCGAAGTTAAGAATATCAAATCAGTTGGCTGCACCTGCCTCACCCTATCGCAAAGAAAATGGCTTTAACATTTAAATAACAACACTAATATTCTGTTGCAAAAGATTTAACAGGACCGTCTTTATTCCCTCCTTTTTTTCTTAGGGAATCACCAATAGTTTTGCTTGGAGTTGGTTACATATTGAAATTTGTATAAACTTGATATTTCGATGAATCTTTTTGAATGTTTTGGCGGATATTGCCAAAGATCCGTGTTATTGAGAATGAATAATAAAAATGTACCTAAGCAGATATTTTTTCTAGAAATTGCAATTTTGTGAAATGCAAGCACCAAAATTTTGTCTGTTTTTAACCGATGAGATACATTTCATTGACGTTTAGAGACTTCATTTTTTGATGAATCGTTTTAAAAGCGTAAACGGTTTACCCACACTTCATCACGCGACATTTCATCACGCGACCTTTAATCACGGACATTAAACCACTAGACATTTAATCACGTAGACATTTAATCACGTAGACATTTAATCACGAGATTTCATCACTTAGCCTAACCCTAACCCTAACCCTAACCCTAACCTATCAAATAAATAAATAATGTCATTATGACTTTTTTCTTTTTCGCGTGATTAAGTGTCTGTGTGATTAAATTCTTAAGTGATTAAACGTCTGGTGATTAAATGTCCGTGATTAACAGTCGGGTGAATAAATGTTAGGTGATGAAATGTCTGTACACCGCGTAAACAGATAATGTCAAAGATCCATGCTTGTGAGAAAAATGTCGTCAAAATGCACCAAAGAACTAACGTTGTTTAACAATTGCAGGTTTGTTTGATGCAGTAGAATGATTGTTCAACTAAAAATGGAACATGATGTATGGCAACCAATTTTTGATCTGTCATTACAAACTAATTCTTAGCTGTAACTAATTGGAGTGACATATTGCTGGAAAGCAAATTTCCTAAGTTTTCAAGTGACACTACTTGTTAGTATCCTATTATAACATTTTTGTATTAAATTTATCTGCTTTTTACCTAGCTTACAACTTTGCTGGAGGGGTGAAAACCTACTCTATCAGTAAAAAAAGTTCATCTTTTTTAGAACAAAAAAGGAAATACAAATCTACATACTATATACTATCGGAATTGCCTTGAAATAATGTTCAATTCTGTAAAACGTTTGAAAATTGGTTCAGAACCGAGGTCACAAATCAGTTTTTAACTAAACTATTTTTGTAAAAATATTGTGATTTTGAAAAATTACCATAATATGTTCTCTGACAGCAAAAGACTCTGTTAATCGCACCAGACGATATGATGACATCGTAGAGCGAGTTGTAAGTGTGCAAGAGAAAAAGCAAACAAGCACGCTCAAAAGACTTAAAATGCGTCATGAAAAAATTGCTTGTTACATTGTCAAATGAGCTTAAATTGATGGTAAGATGTTTTTATCAAAGTTACCCTGAAAATGCTTTTAATCGCTTTTCTACGACCATTAGTTTTTGAGAAAAATACAGCTAACAAATTGCAGAATCAAGCGTTGATGGTGACGTTATTTTAGAGTCTAAAAGGATAAAAGTTTTTGTAAAGCGATAGGCTGGATGCTAGCTTTCGAGCACAAAACAGTTTTGTTCTATCAAGAGATGCAAATTAAAAAAATTATCTTTGATTGTGACGTCATGACGTTCACCACGGGGTGATGATTAATCGTGCCAAGTTTAATGTCTGTACGTTCAGTAGTTTCAGAAGAGTTAAAGCGTACGTACGTACGTACGTACATAGAGACAGCTTCACGCTTTATGTATTGTTATTCCCAGGTTAGGTAGATTCTGGCAACACACTTTGTTTTCACTAGCGCCGCGGTTTGCACTTTTTACATTCTAACTTTGTCTTATGCGCTGTTGTGGTTCGTGACACCACCTTGCTTTACCCCCATACCGTAGCTATTCATTTTCTAGTCACACATCGCGTCCACCCGCAATGCAGGAACCACGTTAATTTCTAATTCTATGCGCACAACGTCCCCTCCGGGGGCGCTGCCTTGAGTGGGGCGAGTCTTTGCTGATGAGGCCAAAAGGCCGAAGCCTGGGTCCAGGGATGGTCTCGTTTATTTTGCTATACTAACGTTGTTCGGATAGTGACCTTTTGTAAAAATTTTTGTCCGGAGGTGTGTTGCGCCGTGTCTGGTTCCTGTGGGCTTCGAACCCGCGTCTTTCGAGCTGATCTCATCGCACGCCGGGGCTTGTTGACATGCAGCAACGTGCTGCCAACTATGCCTAAAAGCACCACATTTAGTTTATAACCTAAGAAGATCTTTCTATGCCAAACCGCTTGTTGTGTGATCAGTAGGGCCTGCTAAAGTCAATAAAGTCTAAATTTTTTCATGACCTTGTTACATGATCAAACGTGTACCAACGTTCGTTTTAGGTGTTCAGGAGTCTGTTTCGATAGATTTTATAAGCCAAAATATAGTCAAAATTTTGCATAAAGTCAAAACTTGTCAAAATTGTCTTCATCAAAAATTTCCTTACAAAAACGAACAAGTTTACATTTTTTTCAATTTTTGAGCTGCTATCAAAATTTTATGCGCAGTTTTATTTGATTTTAAACTTCTCAAATAGTTGCAATGGTAAAAATGCGTGCGGTAATTGAGAAGGAAATAGCACTTATTATGCATCAAATCGTCATTGTTGATGCATAAACACATAATTGTTAGACAATTAATCTATTCCTATAGAACCTTTGCGCTCTCTACTCGTGGTCTTTTTAAGTTGTAGCTTGCAAAGCAAAGAATGCCTAAACAAGCCAAATCTTCTACTGCGAAAGTTAGGCAAATTTGCCAGGTATATCCAGATGAGTTTTCGGCAACTCCTGCCCGCGACTTGCGATGCAATCTTTGCCACGTGTCAGTCAAATGCGACAAAAATTTTTTTGTGGAAAGCCACCGAAAAAGTAAGCAACACCAAAGAAAATTGGAGACAAAGAGCAAATCCCAAAGTAAGCAAACCTTTTTACAACTCAATCAAGTAAACTTCAAGGAACAGGTTGTCTCTTCATTCTTAGCTGCAAATATCTCACTTCATAAACTGAACCATCCTTCTTTAAAGTCTCTGTTTGCTACAATGGGAAAAATATTGCCTTCGGAGACTCCAGTCCGGGCATGTGTTGCTAAATTAGCATCCCGAAAAGAAGAAAAAATTCAAGAATTACTTCGTGACAAAAAATTTTTTTATTTATGGATGAAGCAGAGATTGCTAAACAAAAGTATATTAGTGTGCTTGTGGGCTGCTTAGATGCCCCAAATCAGACATTCCTCGTTGATTGCCATCCACCTGACAGCGGTAACAATGTCAATAGCAGCATTATTCTGCACACTGTAAATGACACATTGCGACAACTTGAAATAAAACGCGACAATTTTTCATTGTTCTGGACTGATGCTGCTCGGTACATGTTTTTTGCTGGAAAGACATTAAAGCAATTATACCCTTCTTTGATGCATGTCAAGTGCGTTGAGCACTTACTACATAACTGCGCTATGCGTGTGCGTACTCATTTTAAAAATATTGATCAAATAATAGCAACGATCAAGGCAGCAACAATCAAAAACAAAGATCGCAAGAAAGATTTTCATGATGCTGGTCTGCCATCTCCTCCTGACCCTGTAATTACAAGATGGGCAACTTGGCTTAGAGCTGCCTTATATTACAGTGAGAACCTTCCAGCTGTTCATACCATTGTCAACAATTGGACAAGTGCAGGTCTCTTAGTCAGCAGAGCAAAAGACGCTATCAATGTGGAAGATTTGGTGCCGGACTTGGTTAAAATAAATCAATACCGGACTCTAGCAGCCAACGTAGAGTTCTTAGAAGGAAGTGCCTGCACGATAACCGAAGCATACAGACTGCTGAAGAATATGCAATTTGATGATGATCCGTGCGCAATTAAAAATTACATTAAAAAACGGCTACCCAACTCTGATTTAGAAACAATAATAAACTGTACCAACTTGACAATTGACCCAACAAGCTACGCACTATTGCAAAAAGCCCAGCCAACCTCTGCTGCTGTTGAGAGGTCGTTTTCTATGCTCAGTAAATTACTGAGAAAAGACAGAAATTTTGATGTTTAAGAACGTAAAAAAATATATGATGCTGTATTACAATAAAAAGTCCTGGTAATTATACTGTATGGCTTCCGTTAAAAACATCATAGACAAACTATTAATGTACAGTAGAGTTGCGATAACAACGCATTTTTTGTATTACACACTAATTGATACCGGTACACACAATGGCTCGTTATCCTAGGTTTTGACGTCATGCGTCGCTTTGTTGCATTAGCTTCAAGACTGCATGATTAAGAAAATGTTTAAAGTAGGCTACCTTCTTCTTTACAACTTATGTAAATTGCGGATTATAAAACATTTTTAATCAAAAAAGTGCAACAAGACATAAATAATAGGCGAAAGCGGTTAGGTCAAAATAAAGTCAAAATTTTGCTAAAATAAAGTCAAAGATATATTTTTTTAGGTCAAAAAAATGGCCCTAGTGATCAGCTTTGAGTAAGAATATCAGCTTTAGTTCGTACTTGAACGGTTGGCAGTAACATCAAAACGAACCTGGTTTAAAAGTAAACCGTACGTAAGTCTTGTGCTTTGGGTTAAATTTTTGGGTTTGCTTCGTATACAGTCCCATGTAGGATAGAGCAAGTCGGGGGCCACCTAAAGGGCCTTGCACTCGACATGAGACCTAGTGATGACGATGCGTTTCAATTACCCGTACTTTAGGGATGGTCCTGCCTATTTTGCCATACTAACGTTGTTCGGATCGTGACTCTTTGTAAAAACTAAATATATACAAATGGCCACGAAGAAAATGCGCAATTCTGTCAGTACGTCTGTACGTACATGCTCTGTTTCTTCTATAAAACTGCTGGACGTACAATCGTCAAACTTGGCACGGTTGATCACCACCTTGTGGTGAGTATCATAAGGGGTTCTTGAAGTCAGGACGATATCATAATCAAAGATAATTGTTTTAAAACTTACTTTTCTTGACAGAGAACAAGTGTTTTTCTCAAACAAAAGCCAGCCATCGATCTATCATCTTATCACAAAATTTCTGTTTAAGTCAAAGATGACGTCACAATTATTGCTTCATTGCACAATGTGTTGGCTGTATTTTCTCAAAAACTACCTATTGTGGAAACGCGATTAAAAGCATTTTCGGAATATATTGATAAGGTAATTTTGACAAAATTATTCTACAGAAATTTTAGCTCGTTTGACGATGCCTCGAGCAATTCTTTGTTTAAGTTTCTTTAGTCTTCTGACGTTTAACACAGACATTCACTTATAGAGATTACATGTATATCATGATGATTTTTCAAAATCACAATATTTTTACAAAAATAGTTTAGTTAAAAACTGATTTGTGACCTCGGTTCTGAACCAATTTTCAAACGTTTTACAGAATTGAACATTATTTCAAGGCAATTCCGATAGTATATAATATGTAGATTTGTATTTCCTTTTTTGTTCTAAAAAAGATGAACTTTTTTTACTGATAGAGTAGGTTTTCACCCCTCCAGCAAAGTTGTAAGCTAGGTAAAAAGCAGATAAATTTAATACAAAAATGTTATAATAGGATACTAACAAGTAGTGTCACTTGAAAACTTAGGAAATTTGCTTTCCAGCAATATGTCACTCCAATTAGTTACAGCTAAGAATTAGTTTGTAATGACAGATCAAAAATTGGTTGCCATACATCATGTTCCATTTTTAGTTGAACAATCATTCTACTGCATCAAACAAACCTGCAATTGTTAAACAACGTTAGTTCTTTGGTGCATTTTGACGACATTTTTCTCACAAGCATGGATCTTTGACATTATCTGTTTACGCTTTTAAAACGATTCATCAAAAAATGAAGTCTCTAAACGTCAATGAAATGTATCCCATCGGTTAAAAACAGACAAAATTTTGGTCTTCTTTGTCGTATGGCAGGGTATCTATGATTCAGGTCAGACACAAGAAAAGGACTGAGGCCAAGGGCTTTTCCTTTTACCACCCCAGCGTGCTGGGTTGCCCGGATCAGATGCTGGCAGTGGTGGTGTTGAGTCAGCACTTTGTTTCTTTACCCAAAACTGTCAGACCCATTATTCCTCAAGGTGCCCAAAATGTGGGACATGTTGAAATAATGGAGTCCGCTGTTTGTTCACTAGCGCCATACTCGCAATTCGCTGAAAAAGTAAGACACCATTTGTGCATGGATGAACCAAAGCGCTCAACGCCAGTATGCCGGCGATTGAGTTTGACCCAGGTTATTCTGGTCAAACTTATTCCAATGGGTCTTGTGCTGACCTTGGAAATTTAGACACAGAGCGCTGACGTACTCTTAGATTACTCCGTGTCCCATGCCAAGTTTGTCCATTGGGCAGTGCGGATACCCGACTCAGATAAGTTGTGCAGTAATTTCCGCAAGACAGGAACAAACGTATGTCTGAATTTCAGTCTCTTCTTGCTAGCAGCCTGCGAATCAGTCACCTGGCCATGAAAAATGTGGTCAAGGTCCAAAGAACTGCAATTAACCAAGGAGAGAGTCGCTCCTTGGTGGCGAAGCTCAACTGACCGGATGCCTGAGAGAATTGGAAGGCTTTTTGTTGGAGTGGGAAGTAGGCACCCAATAAGATTGCACAAAGCGTCATTAAGAACGCTGTCAATGAGGCGAGTATGCGCGCTGCGACCTCAAGCTGGCGCAAAGCACTCAGCAGTCGAGTAGATCAGGGACAAGGTAGCTGTGCGCAATGTCTTGGCACCGGGCCCAACCCTGAACCCGCAAGTTACTTCAGCAGCGAAACAAGCATGGATAGTTTTTTGCACAATGCCTCAGGATGATAACGATACGTGAGCGCTCTGTGCAGTTTCACATCAAGATATGTCGGCACTGAACAAAATGGTAAGACTTTACCATTGTTATTAATTTTGAGCTCACGCTTGGTCTCTCGACTGTGGAGATAAAAGGCTGCGGTCACCATTTTAGCATGGTTGAACTTTAGACACCAAGTCTGGAGATATTCAGAAAGTGTAGTCTTGTCATTACTTAAAGTTCTTTCCAACAACTTCCAATCGCCAGATGAGTAAAAAATCGCCTAATTGTCAGCGTAGGCATGCTTTTTGAAGGTTATGAAAGGCAGATCGTATATGTATACATTAAATAGAAGAGGAGCCAAGACTGATCCTCGTTGGACGCCATTTTTCAGACGTCGGAGCTTGCTTGGCTTGCTGTTATTAGTGGTTAAGGAGAAGCTTCTGTTCCAAACAAGTTTCATGATCATTTAGACCATGTGCTTGTCCGGCAGAAGTCTTGGCAGCTTGCAAGTGAGGCCACGGTGCCAGACAGATGATATTGTAATCTTTTCTATTTAGTAACTCTTGGTTATTGCAGCATTTTGAAATATGCAGTCGAAAAGTTGTTGACAATAATTCTTGCTTTTCTTGTCCATGATGTAGTAATAGATCAAATGATTTAGCTTCAATTCGGAATATTTGCGGGCACGGCTTTGCCAACGAGCTGTTTTACAAATGACTTATGTCCAATCGTTCTATACGCGTGAAAACTTGTGAAACAAAGTGAAGTTATCGGCGAAATTTTATCAACATTTTTCAGAATTGATTTACTTGTGAAGTAGTTCATGTTTAATTATTTATAGGGCAAAATTTGTTGACAATTTTATTGAACGAACTTTCCATAATTCGGAATGTTCCACAAAATCTGCATACTCTTGAAATGTTTTTGATGTACCAGGATGTAGCATATGAACAACAACAGCACCATCAAGAATTATTCCATCCACCTCAGGAGTACTTTGGGGCTTTGGTGCCCCGCAAGATTCAAAGCAGTGTAGTAAATCAGCCTTAGTCCCAATTCTTTGTTTACCTCCACACGATAGAACTGGTGGGACTGCTTGGGTCTCATGGGAAAAAAATTGATCCACATCCCCAACCCTTGTTTGGCATGCAATATAGAGTCTCATGAAAAGGTCACGATCCTTCTTAAGTGCTACAGGCTGTAACTTTTCCTTTGAATGAGATTTTATAGTAGGGCAGCTGAACAGAGGAAAGTTGTTTTTAGACAGAGTTTCTGTTATTGGCTTCAGTGACTGCTGCAATCTCTCTTCCACAAATTTCTTGTATTGCTCTAGTCCAAGACTCTTAATCTTCCTTACAGTTTCTACCACAGATGCATCCATGATATTCTTCGTATCAAGAACTAGAAGATCATGACTTTTTTCAAGGAAGGGATTTCCCATATCATCAATTACCGGTACCAGGGACGTGACATCTTTCAAAAATTTTGTTGAACTCCTGGCTGCTGATCATTGTGCTGTTGGTTGGCTGTAACAGAATGTCCTTTGTCACCTTCAAATTCTTTAGTAATTCGAACAATTTCAGATCCCGCCACAGCACATCTTCTTAGTGTCCCAGGGCTTCCGGTTAGGCCAATCGCTCCCCTAGATCCTTTAACGAGAGCATTATTTTGTTCATGGCATTGGTCTATTGCCATCGCAGAAAACTTGTTGCTAGTTTTGTAGATGACAATTTCCCTGCTTTGAATTCTGCCAGTACATCTGGTTGTTTCTCTGACAGCATCATCATATCACGGATGTGTACGGACAGCCACCTTGAGTAATGCGCATGGTCCAGTGCAAAGAACCAGGTAACAATCTCTGCCAAAGATTCCACATACATGTCAAAATTGTCCTCACAGATTGATCGAATATACAGCAATAGAACAAGCTCTAACGACAAGGTCTTCATCCAACAATTAAAGTGAACACATTTATTTGCTCGCATTGAACACCAGTCTTGAAAAGATAAAGCAACCTCCTCATCAGCCTCATTTTGATTGGGACCATCAGATGTGGAATAGTCGGTATAAGCACGCCGAATAAGTGCATACAGACATGCAGCTGTGACTTCATGGGTATGTCGGGTCTTAGTCACATGAGTGGCCTCAATAAATGGATCAGCAGTTCCGGAGCTTGCAATTTCCGCTTGCACAAGAGCACTGCTCCATCCGTTGTCCTCGAGCCAATGTCCGAGGAGCTGAAATAAAAATAAAAGTGACCTTTACTGTTAACTCTATACAGTAGACAGGCATAAATTAATCTGATAAAGGGTTACATAAACGTGGCTCACCTTCAAGACAGCCATCTCAATGTTCAGACCCCAAACATAATCACAAACTGGTCTTCTCCATGAGTAGCAGGCCATGTCCATTGGATCTGTTTTGCTAGTGCGAACAGCGGCTGATCTGCAGCAAGAACAGGAATCTCTCCCGGATTCAAATATTGCACTGATGTCTCTACAATGTCCATAGAATGTTTTATCATTGCCACTGAATGTGCATTTTCCAGATACAAAGGTAACAGTGCATTAATAGTCGCAGGTGGGATCTCTGTTGTCTGGATACTTGCATGGTATGCAGACCATGACACCCATTCATCTTTGGCTAGATTTCCTTTCTTCAAAGCATTCACTACTGCATTCAGCCAGTCATATTTTTCTGCTACTGCAGTGGAAGCTGTAACTAGGTTGGCAGGTGTCACTAGCCCTTGGAATCGCGGTGCGGTGAACTGCTTTGTTTTAATGGCGGCTGGTGGAATGCTGGTATAGGCTGATGGCAGAAAACTGACTGATTGCGTAGATGATCTTAATGAGCCAATAATATCCCAATCACGGTCATAGCCACGGAATGACTGTAATTGATGTTGCATGAGAGATATACCAGTTCTGTGAAAAGAATCCTTTGCTGTTGTAGAGCTTGGGTTGTGGTCAATGTTGTCCACTGCTGCAATGGCAAATAGACTGCGACGCATATTTGGTGGACACACAACCTTTTCCATCTCATAGCGTTGGCAGACACCATTGGCAATATCTGATTGAATTTGGAGGACACGATTATATGATATGCACAATCCAAGATGAAACAAAGTGTCCACCACCGTTTTGCTGAGCGTTACAGAGTTTCATGGTCACGGCCATGTCGGACATTTACTGATGGCTTAGAATTACGGGATTGTTTCACACTATTGAACACCACCAGCTGTGACACCGACAGAGCAGCAGTTGTGAAGGCATTGCTGGCGAGCTGTGTCTGGTGTTTGATATTGGGTCCATCCTGTATCATATTTACTAGTGCCAACAGCGATGATGGCACAGAGTCTCGTTGACATTCACGTGAAAAGAAATCATCAAATTGCTTTATCTTTATATTAAACAACTCTTTGCAAATCACCTGTGCTGCCCGCATTAAATGAACGACATCACTGTCACCGTCGCAGGCCTTAATCAAAGCCAGCCCAATATCTTCTTTAAAAGTGACAAGAATTCCTCTTCGTTGTACATGAGCTGTGAGATCAGGCAGAGCAGAAAGCAATCTGACCTTCAGACGCGTGCTATGAATTCTAATGCCCACTGTGACACCTAGCTGTTGCAGTCTTTTCTTGTACAAGGAAGCCATGTCTGTCAGCTTGAACACAGAAACACTCTCTTTATCTCGCATGTCCTCCATGTATGCCACAAGCTCAGCAAAAGCAATGCCATGCAAATGGCTATAGTTTTCTTCTTTTTCTTGTTTTTCAGTGGCTTGTCTTGCTTTGTTGTATAATGTGGTAAGGCAGTTCAGATGATACTTGGACTCAAGGGCAATCATATCACCTGCAGACAACTTTGCTGGTGGTTTTCTTTCTTCCAACTGCAAAGCACATCTTCGCACCTTCATGTCTACTTTACGAGTTAAAGCTTTATGCAGGTTTGTAGTACCAGCTGGTTCATTGCAAAAAAAGCAAAGATCTAATGCTGTTGTATGGCTAAAAGCTGAGGGTGTTTGTACATCAGAAGTGCCAGCATTTTTGCTCCTCTGCTTGGTTTGTTTTCTTGATACTCGCTGAAGAGCTTGTTTATTGAATTTAAGGCTGCAGGTCTTGTGCCACTTGACACTGTGAATCATCATTGTTTCCTGAATACCAATTCCTTCATCCAGTTTTTCTACATCAAGATCCATTGGTATAATGCCAAGGTCCTTAAACTGATTGAGATTTCTCCGCTAGCGACATGTAACCACTGCCAACAGGAAGCTTCGAAGACCTAGCGAGGCACTGCAATGTTTCATCAGTTTCTGTTTGACAAAGAACACGTAGTTTCCAATTTATTGCAGATGTTGCCTTGGAGTGCTTGGGAGTAGAAGAGAGAGCTAGGTTAACCAAAGCATGCCGCTTCATCTTGATAGACATTGAAAGAAACGCCACCATATAATATATTTACTGTACAAAACACACACTTTCCACTAGTACGCTAAACAGCAACCTAAAACGACAAGAGAAAGTTTATTAGAAACGACACCCAATCGGCTACCGCAAAGACAAACAGCAGGGTTACCCGGTGGATACGAAATATGCGCATAAGCACACCGTCCGCTATGATCATGTTACGATACACTAATGAGCTAATGCACACCACAAGGTGTTTAAGCTAAGGCATATGGTTTCTTCCAAATATTTTTCATCCTTTCTAAATTTAGAACAACTTTGATCTATGAGCAAGATTCAGCTTTCGCAGTTGGAGGGTAAAACAAATTTGCTAATTTTGGGGGTGCAGGAACAATTTCAAATGTTAAACTCCAAATTTTGTCTCAATAATAAAGTGCTTTTTTTCGTTTAAAAGGTCTTTCTTTTCTGAACAATTTGATATTAAACTTATGAAAATCAAACTGCTAGAAGTGGAGATATGGCTTCTCAAAGTTTGAGGGTCTAGCGATAATGCCCAATCTTAGGGTGGACTAAAAAAAGGGCCGTAGGCCGCCCCAGATCTGAAAATTCGATGCCTCCACGTCTGAAAATAAATTTCATACCAAATGCTAACACTCCTGAAAGTTTGGCGCTTTTATCAAAACTTGCAAAATTTCATGTTTTTTTGAGCTTAACCCTATTAGGACCGGGCTTTTTTTGCTTTCTATGTCCGGGGGGGGGGGGGGGGGTCGATTTGACCCCACACTTTGGCAGCTAATAACTTTCAAATCGCTTACAATAGCGATTCCGTATTTGCTCAAGTAAATGCAAAATTTATTTTTCAATCTAATTATATACTTTTGGTTATGATCAGATTAATAGCGTTCAAGTTATTGCAAATTAAATGCACAGCATTAAATTTTAGATTTTTGACTGTAATTTAAAATAAAGAAACAGCCGGCGAATCTTTTTTTTTCGTAGTGTTTACTTTTCGACGTTATGGTTTTGCAATCGCCTAAGCGCAATTTATCAATGTCAGCTACCAGGTAAAAAGTTCAACAACTCATCATCAATTTGCCATTTTGCTTTTTACAGAAATTTTCCAGCCGTGATGTTTGTATAACATTTCTTATGTTGGGCTATCTGCCATATGCCAAGTGTCTACTCTCTAGATAAATTTTTGTAATTTGAATTGACTGTTTGTAAATGTAAAACAGGGTGTGAAATAGCATTTCAGCGACAAAAATTTTATTTTTATTTTTATTTTATTATTTATTTGGCATATTTATCCTCCATTCACGAGAAAGCGATGTATCGCTATGTGTTGGACGGTAAGTCCGCACTCGCTTGGGAGTTGCTATTTCCGGTTCACCTGTCTTCCACATGAAGGTGGGGCGTCCCGTTAAGTGCCTTGCCCAACGATACAACAACCGAACTTGCCGACTGGTTCTCCACAACCTCCCATAAATGCCGAGCGCCAAGCAGGGAAGCTATAGATATCATTTTTAAAGTCTTTCGTTATGACTGGACAAGGGGAATGAAACCCAGGTCTACCGACTGCGAAGCGGACGCTCAAACCACAAAGCCATCGCGCCGGTTTATGAAATTATTTACTTTGTTACTTTATTTAATTTCTTGACTTTGTGAAATTATTACTCTTTTCATTTAGATAAAAATTGCAAGCTATACTTGTTCATCACGGATAAATATTTTTATTGATCAAGACATAAATCTCATTCAAATTAAGGAATGCTCACGAATCATATGATTTTTTTATTCTTTCCTCTCCCTTATGCGACGCAATACGACGTTTTTGTAAGCCCCTTCATCCTTTATGAAGACTTGGACAATTAGAATTTTTTTTAGCATTTTTAGATTGAATTAAACTTGAAATTAGAGCATTAATGCTTTTCTCAAATTAGAGTAGAATAAAATTGTAGCATTTCTGATTATCACAAATTAAAGTAGAATTAGAATTAGAGTTTTCCAGTTTTTCCAAAATTAGTTTGAAATTTTAATTACCAAGCGAATTTTGATGCCATTTGAACATCTTCGCAAAACCACTTTGTATTTGCGACGATTCTAAGACTTTTTCAATTTTGCCATCAAATTATTGTGAAGACCTTTTTTCTTTTTGGAGATCACCTAATTCCGATTTTGATTTTCGACCAAACTTTTCACAAATGCAGGTGATTCGTAATAAAAAAATGGTCTTGTCATTTTTCAGATTCGACTCTTCGGTCAGGAACTTTTCTAAAATTAGATTAGAATTGGAATTAGGATTTTTCTAATTACACTAGAATAAGAGACTTTTAGCTTTTTTTTCAAATCAGATTAGAATTAGCGACTTTTTGCTGTAATTCACCGAATTAGCCAGCTAGAATTAATTAGTTGTTCAAGTCTGCTTACCCGGTATGTGACGACTTTAATTCTTTTTATTGTCAAGTTTGTGCAACAACAGTATGTCTATGTAACCTATTTTTTGTCCTTCCCACCATAATAACACCAATACGGCAGTTTTGTTTCCCTCTGGAGGTGTTACATGATATTTATACGGTCCTTACAGTTTTTATATTCAACCGGGATTAATTATAATGTCACCAATTTGAGCTTTATCATCATAACTTGGCTTTGAGGCGTTAGTGAATTTAGAGCTATTAATTAAAAAATTACTTGCAATTAACAGAATACATTACAATATGAAGCAAAATAGATTAATTCTGGACTAGCTGGCGTATTGCAGTCATACGCCATGCTGTTTTCTGCATATAATTTATCGTTAATATGAAAATACGGAAGCACTACATTAAATTTACGAGTAATACCAACAATATATATATCATCAACAAAAGCAGCAATACGCCGTATATTTCAAAAACAACTAAGGCAGTGCAATTTTGTTTGTAAGTGGAAGCCTAACAACAGTTTGGTCTTGCAAGCAAAAATCTCAAATACGAATAAAATGCTTATTACACAAAAGCTTTGCGCATTTTTGGCACTAGCTTAATTGCTTAGAAATTTTGTTTTTCTTTTCTTTTGCTCCTTCTCTTTTAATCTTACCGACACATGCATCGCATCGCCTTCGTTTTTCACTTTGATGAGGAAAAAAACCTCTTGACGTTTTTACATGTTTGGAAGATTTTTTTTCTCCAGTGCAATCTCAATTTTGCGAACCACAGAAGAATTTATGCCAATTGAACTTGATCGTTCTATATGTGGGCGAATCAAAGACATAGCTAGTTCAAATTCGAAATCTACAGATTTTATGTTTCGAGGCTGCAGATCATTGTTCATTGCATATATCGTGCTAGCGTTCACTCGACATGTGTCCAAAACGTACGAAATGCATTTATAGTCCAGCGCTTTGATTTCGATTTACAGCTGTAGAACCCCATTTTTTGACCAATAATGTCTGTTTGGCTTTTGAAAAGTCGTATAGTTTGTAAATAGCGGGCTTTGCTTTTCTAGTCATCTTTTGTAATTGCAAGTAACGGTGGCACTGTTGACAATAATAAAACATTTCGCTTTTGGTTTTTACCACATACGAGTGCAGATTAGATATGCCGTTATCCTTTTCCCAATAAATCTCGTATGAGTTTGTTTCTCAGTCTTTGATTTCTTTAATTTCAGCTGGAATTCCTTTTCTATTCGATTGTAAAGTTTCCACAGGAGTTATTCGACGGTCAAGAAGCCATTGCACCATTGGTATTGAAGTATACAATCTGTCATATGATATGTTTCTTGCCACTAAATTTGTGTGGCTTTCCAAATTTTGAATTAGGTACATGTATTTTACTGTTTGTGACGTCCCAGGAGTATAGTAAGATGTCGGTTCTGCTATTGGCTTAGCAGGGTACACAATAGTTAAAAAAGTAAATGGGTAGCTGCAAGCGTTTATTGATTTATACAGCATTCCATACTTAGCTGGTTTGCTCGGATTAAATTGTCTGAAACTGATTTGCGTTCTCGTAGGATAAAGAATTTCATCCAGCGACAAATAATCATTGCGAACCAGAAATTTCCCACAGTTTTTGTTAAATTCTTCAAAAATTTTGCACAAAGCTGCAAATTTATCGTGTTCCCAAGGAGTAGGACGCGTTATATGGTCATCCAACGATATGTAGGCAATCAAAAATTTAAATCTGTTCCTGGACTTTGTTACATTAAAAACTGAATTTCCAAATATTTCATAGAACTTCGCATTAGTGCTTTGATGCACTTGTTCTTGTAAGCCTCACATGTAAATCATTCCAATCAGTGCCAATACTTCCGAAGGTGGTCTTCTAAAGGTGGTTTTGACCCCTAACATAAATGGTCTCCTTATTTTTTAGACCCGACTCTTCGGTCAGGAACTTTTCCGACATTAGATTAAAATTGGAATTAGGAATTTTTCAATTTAGATTAGAATTAGAAACTTAGTTTTCAAATTAGATTAGAATGGGCGACTTTTTGCTGTAATTCACAGAACTAGCCAACTAGAATTAGGCACATTTAATTGTCCAAGTCTGTTTGTGTGTGTGTGTGTGTGTGTGACAAATAATATGAAAAAAGTACTCAAGCAAACTTAAGTTTTGGATTTGCTACAAAAACTTGTTATATCAAACGATTGTAAACTTTAATTCTTTTTATTATCAAGTTTGTGCCACAACAATAGGTCTATGTAGCCTATCTTTTATCCTCTCCCACCATAATAACACCAATACGGCAGTTTTGTTTCCCTCTGGTGGCGTCGTATGATATTTATACGGTTCTTACAATTTTATAGTCACCGGAAGCTAAAGGGACTATGTCTTCAATGTCGTCGTTTTCTTCGTCAGATACTTCATTCAAAATTTTACTTAACATTTCTTCAGGTCTTACATTGACATGGGCTATTTTTTACTACTTTTGTTTGCGACATTTATATGTCTCAAAGAAGAAAATTACGTATAGACTCGTTAAATATCATAAAATTATCACAATCTTATACACCGGCAGAATATTTAAATTTTAGTGGAAAAGAGCAATTTGAACATTTCAAACATAGAACTAAAATGTAGTGGCTGCATTCCCAATGTCATAATGTCAACTAAAAGTTTTCGTTAATTAAAAGTGCGTATTTGCTGTTTAAGTAATAAAAACTAGCTGCTGGTTTTTCAGTTACACAACACATTCGACGCTGCTTTTGACTTTTTAGCTATTTCTGTATTGAAGTAAAACAATTAGAAATTTAACTTATCGAACATAACATGAACGTAGTTTAGAGCAGGGGTGAGCAAACCACGGATTTGCGGCCCGCCAGTGCATGTTGCGCTGACCCCAAACTATACAAACTTCCATGAATTTAATTCAATAGCACAGGGTTGGCCGCACTTGCCGTACTGAAGAGCCAAAAACGATAGAAGCCATCATTGAAAGAGCCGCTACGCAATTCTTAGTTTGAATTGACGCATTCTTCGTCCAAATAAAGGTGATGATCTATGTTTTTGGACGCCATCATTATCAAAGCCCTGTAATACGTCTTTACAAGAAGTTATTGCAAGATTTTAAGCCATTGCAAAATCTTGCATTGCATTTAGCTATTGCAAGATTTTAAGCACTGGCCCTTGGCCAATTTTTAAATGGTCGATGCGATCTTCGGCCAAATCTTGAATGGTCAATGCAGCCCTCCGACTAAAAAGTTTTCCCACCTCTGGTTTAGAAGATTGGAAATGACTAGACGATTATTGAATTAGCACTCAACCTTATAATGCTGTGGTAGTTGACGCAAGCTGTAGTTTGAACTTGAATCGTCCGCTTCAATGCAAATGCCGTTCTGCTGGGCCATGCAGCAGGCAACGTAATGCTTTTACCAGAGACGTTTTTATAAAAGTGGATAAAAGATCACAGAAAGAAAAAACATCTTCATTTGCGTTTGGAAGTGTGTAGATGTAGAATACAAACACATTGCTTTTGTCACGCGGTCAACAGAAAACAATTTTGTTGTTTTCACAAACTAAGATGTTCCACAGCTCCTTTTCCCCTTAAAAAAAATAAGTTTTGCGATTCACGATTGGCTTCTTGCGTTTTGTATTTGTATTTGCTGATAAAAATTCGGTATTTAATTAAAATTACTAACAGCTTACTCGTAAAGCAACGGAAATTAAGTTTTATAAAACTCCTAAATTAAATTTTGCCGTCTTTCGCCCCAGCGTCCCTTAAGCTACCACTACATATTTTCCATCCAATAAGAATTGCAAGTGCACTCGTTGTTCTCCCACCTACCAATCCCCAATTTTGATTGGTAACAACATTGTAAATCATTATCAAAAGCGCAAACTATATTATCAGGCAGCCAAATTTATTTTCTGGCTTTGCGCTTGGATGCAATTCTATTTATTTTAGATGCATTTGTCAAGTATCAAAATTACGAAATGTTTTCTTGCATTACCTTATTGGTAGGTTATGGCTTAGCGTCATGAAGGTATTATTCATTTAAGTAAGAGTTACGAAATAGCTGTTTTATCTGAAAACACTTTGATGTTTTTGATGTGTCAAATAAATTAGGTTTGCACCATGAATATGAAAAATCGTTTAATGTTGTGCCTTCATCGTAAGAAAAACAAGGGATTACCACAACAACATGAAGAGCAATCAAAATGTCATCACCATAAAACAATAGCGACGAAATTGACTTCGGTTTCGATTAAAACTCACAATCTGTAACAGTTGCCATGGATGTGAAAATAATTTTTGAAAACGGGATGTTCTATCGAAAGTAAAGGATGTCGTTTTGAGACAAATTTAAGCTCTGCGTGTGGCATCGTCCTCCAAATCTCTTTTTACTATGAATTTGTTGATTAAATGTAGCAATTCTCGTTTGAATAGTTTATTTCGATTTGTAACCTTGGTAAATTTTAGCTTTTAATTTTAACGTAATTTATAAAAGTTAAAATTCTGCATTCGAAAATCTGGATTTTAAAAGCAGATGCAAAGGTAAAACAAGGCAATTTGATAAGAAATATCGAACAAAGGTAAAACAAGGCATATATAACCTAAAGATATTTTTGTAGCCGTCGAGAGACCAGGTTGTACACCACCACCCGCTACGAGAGCGTTTTATCCGTACGCATTGAAAAGCAAATATGATGTCGGTGAAACTTTGAACCTAATATGTAAAGCAGGTAATATTTTGTGTAATAATTTGTGATGTGTTTTTGGTATTGCAACAAAATTAATGGAAAATAGATAGGGTGCCATCCAGTCCCGTAGCACTCCAACTTCGGGCCCCCCCCCAAAGTAAGCGCAAGAGCCCCTGCACACAGGTCATATCACTTTAGAGGTGTAAAATTGAAAAGCTGCATTAAGAAAATACACCACGATTTGTACATAAGTAAACAGGCTAATGTCAGAATAAAGCATGCCGATACCGAAAGTGCATGTCATAAAAAATTCGGCACCGATGCCAGAGTTCAGTAGGACATTTATGCAGACACTGCGAAACGAAAGCAATGACACTGAAAAACATAAAAAAGTTATAAAAACACAGTATCATTTAAATAGTCTGGAGCGAACCTTTTTGTTCGCAAATGCTGTTATGACATTGTCATAATCAAGAGATCGGGCGCAGTCATTTTCGATTGACAACATGGCTAATGAAGATAGTCTACTGTCTGTCATAGACGTTCTATTAAAAGTTTTGATCAGTTTCAATTTGCTGAAGCTTCTTTCAGCGCTGGCAACAGTCACGGGGCAAGTTAGTAAGATTCGAAGTGCGATGTACACATTCGGATACAATTCAAATAAATGAGTCTTTAGAAGATAGTTCAGAAAGTATTGAGCCGTATTGAGATTGCGTTTTTTATGTAAAATTAAAACAAACCGCTGTAGCTCAGCGCTCATTTCATCAGAATCAATGTCACCGAACTTTTTTTGGGACTCTTTACAGCAAGTAAGAAGAGCATTTTCTTGTTGCACAAGCAAAAGTTTGTCTCGTGTGTACAAAAACGAAAAGGCGGAAGAAACCTCACGTAACAAATTAAAGCGCTCCTTTATTGACATAATAGCCTGGTCGACTAATGGATAGAAAAAGTTGCTTTTAAATTTCAGTTCAGGAGTAGCTCGTTGTTCCTCTTCACCTTGGTAATCAAACAATCTTCTTTTCTTTCCACTTCTTGACGGAGGAAAAGAAGGATCAATATCCAATTCCTGTGCTATTTCAACAGCAGATGTTGCGGCACTGTCATAACCCGTTGTGCGATAGTTTTGCAAAAACTTTTCAGTTGCCTGGATTTCCGTTTCCATTGTATGAAGGGAGACTCCATACGATTGAAGAATCTTGCTTGCTTTATTGACTTGGAATAGGATATCATACCAAATAAACACCGACAAAAGAAAACTCCATTTTGATAAATGAGCTATCAATGATTTTGTTTCTGAGGCAGCTCTTCCATCTTTTCTTTCTATGGAAATGGCTTCCAAGTCTTTCAGTGCCAGCAACACCTCTTTTAAATTGTATCGAAGAGGTTTGATGCATTTAATTCTGCTTTCCCAACGAGTATCAGATTGTGACTTTATGGACAGCTCCACATGTTTCTTCAAAATTTCCCAACGCTGAGCAGAGGAAGAAAACAGCACATACAACCTTGTAAGTACTCCAAAAAATGTCAATGCTTCCGTCGATCAATTAGCACTGTCAACAACAACTAAGTTAAGGGTATGGTTTGCACAGGGCACGTAAACAGCTTTGGGATTGATGTCTAGCATTCTTGCTTGGACCCCAGAATGTTTTCCTTTCATGTTAGCACCATTATCATATGACTGACCTCGACAATCAGACAATTCGAGTTGCAGTTCGGTCGCTTTTTCTAAGAAAGCGTCCAACAAGCCTTTCCCAGTACTGTCACTTATTCTCAAGTAGCCAAAAAATGTTTCTTTAACAACAGCAGCTTCTTCATTACATAGTACATAACGGAGAATGACAGACATTTGCTCATGATGTGACATATCTGGAGTGCAGTCCAAAATTATAGAAAAATATTTTGCCAATTTCAATTGCTGTAAATTTTTTTTTTCAACTTCTGTCGCTAGCAATTCAATTAGTTCATTTTGTATGGTAGGACTCAAATAGTGATCTTTAGTGTTTTTATTCTTGATTCTGTCTTGAAGCTCTTTTAGGATCGGATCTCTTCTTGCCAAAAGCTCAAATATACCCAGAAAATTTCCATTGTGAGGAGATCCTAAGACTTCTTCAGATCCTCTAAAAGCAAGATTCCTTTCCGATAGAAACAAGGGAATGTCGATAAGTCTCTCTAAAACATTTCTCCAAAAACGTCTTTCATTGAAAAAAATATTCATCTCGCGTTTGTCGATAGTGGATGAATTTCTTATCCCTTCAGCTAGCAACATCCATTGACTGCAGCATTCTTGGTGGGAAATGCCGTTTTCATGGTCTTTCAGTTTTTTCGAAAAACCCTCCCATGTATTTATACCACTACAAAAGGGGCTTAGTGTTTTTCCAAATAGCTTACAACAAAAGCAAAAAACTTGATCTGATTCCCCACAATAAACTAGCCACGACCGTGAAACACTTTCACCATTAGGTAACACACGTTTATAATGGTTGGAGGAAAAACGTCGCCTTGGAGTTGTGTTATTATATGGAAAATTCATTACTAGTTGATGTGGTCCACGCTTTACTATATCACATCGTTGAGCATCAGAAATACTTTCAGGCCATTTACATGGGTCATCAGGGATAGGGGTAAATTGAGATTCAGTTATTTTTGATATTGAAGGTTGCGTATTGACAGGTAAATCTGGAAAATCTAAATTCTGGAAATTCACAATCACTTTGATGCTGATCGTCATAGTCTTCTTTTTCTTGTACACTATAGTTTTCTTCATCCCTCTCGGTACTAGTCCCAGGTCTACTCTGCTCAGTAATCTTGAAAAAATCTGTCATCTTGGTCAATTTCGCTACAGCATCTCGAGCAGTGGCTGCTTCTTTTCTCTTTTGAGCACCACTTTTTGAACGTTTCATACTATACAATGTCAATAAAATACTTTATCTGCACTCTGCAGTGTATATATATTGTCCCGGTATTTATAGCCAAACAGAATTCCAGACCATTCTATGATTGTTGCGTAACAACGGCATTGTTACGTCAATCGAATATTCAAGATTCTACCAGAAAATCAATCGAAATATTCTAGATTCTGCGAGATAAAATGACGTTGCATTCACTTATGATGTCACAAGCCAATTTCTTCCTACAGTTTAAATCGGTTGTAAACAAGTCTGCTGAACTGAAAATAGTCACGTAGCCAAAAAGCAATTTCAGACTAACTTGGGCCCCCAAAGTTGGCCTGGGCCCCCCCAATTGAGGGGTTTGGGGGGCGGCTGCTACGTCTGTGGTGCCATCTGTTAGTAAGGTTAGAGACGAAAATAAAATGCTGCATAGAAGACCTTCTCACACTTTTTATTTAGAATTTCAAAGAAACTGCCTATTTTAGAGCGCACAAAGTAGTAACATCATACCACAATACTGTAACCTAACGTCGAGAGCTAAAAAACTCCCAAATGGATCATGATTAACCAACTAACTCATATACATCGGGCTTTGGCATCTTGCTTCACATGATCCATTACACTTTGGCCAAACTGCTAGTTGATACTAACTGAAAATAGCTTGGCCCATCTAAAGCAGGAAACACCCCGCTTGACAATGAGGGCCTAAGAATGACCCTCACGGGCAGTTTCATCCAGGTGCTTAGATTGAGTTTTAGTACGTAGTATGTAAGAATTAGTGTCACAACCTGGTCATGCACAACAATTACCACCATCTTAGGTATTTTCATCTACATCCGGTTATTATGCTCTTCTTCAAATCTTAAGCAAATCCTATTGTTACCACAGCACACTTGTTGGGTTTACACTATCACCAACACCGATTTTAAACAGTTGGCTCTCTAGGCAGCCTACAGCAATCATTTTCTTTCAATTCAATTCAACGGGCACTGCCAGTTTCTGACTGCTTTTTGACGCTGAAGAATTGGACAAACCCCTATATGGCCTTTGCAGGCGATTCTCGCGTCAACTCATTACCAAGCACATGTGTTTTCGATAATTTTCCATTTTGAGGGCCGGGTTGAAAAAAGCGGGCTATGGACAATTTCGTTCTTATGACTAAACGAGCATTGAAAAGTTAGGAATTCTTTAAGTTTGCAGTGATATGAGACAACATTGCTTCTTGCTACAAACCAAGTGGTTCAATAAAGAATCGTTTTTATTGCTGCAATACATTTATTATAGCAAAATGCTGCAAGATAAAAATTGGTTTTATGCACACAGTTGTAAAGGCATGAAATAACTTAAGATACCGGTATTACCCTTTTCGTTTTTCAGCAACCTTGTTAGTCATTTGTTACCATTATAACAAATTATTACGATTTGGCACACTATGACATGTATAATTGTTTGAAGTAAAAGTCGCAGATACTTATCAGTAACCTGATCCGGTTGCTTTTCTACTGTTCTACCAGGGTATCAATACCGTTAAAACGGCATATAGGCTAGGAGATTAGTTTTATAAGAAACAGTTTTTCGATTTTTACAACTGCTTTTTCGATCGCCTGATAGCAATTCAACAGTAAAATAAGCCCCATACTAAAACTACTTCATAACATGTAGGCCTAATTGGAATTAGCCTGCCTTTGTTACTGACGTAATAAAATAATAAAAATCAAGCCGTTTTGCTATTGGAGCCGAGAAAAAACCAATACTTTTATAAAGCCCAGGTTTCTGGACCGTATATTTAACTGAGACGAAAAGAACCGCAATATCGCAGACTTACAGCCTGTACTTTCGTGATTCAGCCAAAAATGCACGCCGAAACCTCGCGGTTTTTGGACTTGTAGATCATCTAAATGCAGTTCTGCTCCTTGAATGCTCCAAAAATACTACAACTGCTTATTGTTTATTTAACTCTCATTTTATAGGATACGAATCAGAAGAAACTTTGACTGTGATTTGCAATTCCAATGGCAAATGGAGCAACCTTTCATCAGCTATTTGTCAAAGAAAAAGATGTGAGATTTTTGGAAACTTACTAAATGGACGAGTAGACAAAACCGAAGTTTTTTTTGGTGACAAGCTTTTTCTTACTTGCAATACAGGTAAAACGTGAAACTTAAGTTCATGAATTACTTTAGCTCAATTACTCAATGAAATTGAAGATATTTTTACCTGTTCCTATAATTTAGGTTTTCAATTGTATGGTCCTCCAGAATTGGGGTCACGAAATTATCTTGCCTGCTTCGCAGATGGAGATCTTTTCCCAAGCTTGGAAGATTTTAGATGTGAAGGTAAAGCAGAACTTATTTTAGAGTTTAGATTCCAAAACATGAAAGCTCAAGAATATGAGAACCGAGATCTGTTCTCGATTTTAACGATGTTAAGTCTAATAAAAATGTTCACTTAATGCTTTACCACCACAAGGCAATCAATAGCTGTAAAAACTGATTTTGGTTATGATTCGAGCACACAATTCTACTCAGGGAGTGATTCATACTTTGTTAGTGGTTGACAAGAACAGTGTCAGACGGGTCCTAGCGGTACCTACTATTTTTTTATTGGCAAATATTTTATAGGTTGCGATTGGCCTTGCAGATCCAAACTTCTTATGGGTGTGTTATTGTACCTTTCAGATAGGCTATTTTACTATTTTTCCATTCCACCGTTGTTGCTATTGCCAATATGATTTTGTACTAGTTGACAAATAAAACTGTACTTTTGTATCGCTTTAGATCCGGTCTTCGTTAAATCAGTGGCCTAAAATGAACAATGTAGGCTTATATCATCACCTGAAAAAGATAGAAAGGATGGACTAGTTTAACAATGCTAGTTTACTTGTCTTGGCATATTTATCACGAACCTTAAAGTTGGGCAAGGGTATTAACTTTGAAAAATAATAAAACTTAAACAAGTTATTGATCATAAAGAGATGGATCTGGGTTCGAAGGCTTGAGAAAAAATATTTGTTTATTATCTGTTTCAAATCGACAATTCGCTTTGAAATCAAATGACTAAATAAATTACGATAAATGAAAACCACCATTATAGAAGAGCCGGTTTGCACAAAAAACTTTCAAAATGCATTGGACTGAAAAAAAATATCGTTGGATTGTCTTCAGAAATTGTAAGCAGTTCAGCTTGATAACAGGCCTTCATGATGAGACACTGTTTGCAACAAAACGGTTATGAGTTTATTACTCGTGTGGCTATTTCCGTGCTCTTGAAAGAAGCGCTTTTCCGCCCCAATCTGCTTATTGACAGTGGTTGTATTGCATGGAAGGTCTAAAAGCCAGTGTTTTATGTTTTGCTGTAAATGTTATCTGCGTCCATAAAATAAAAGCTTATTAACTTAGGATTTATAGCTCACTTTAATAGCAATCCCGTGCTATCACTGTTGCATACGAAAAACTGGTTTAAATAATCTTATACACTTCCTGCTAATTGCAAGCAAATCTGAGTCAGCAGTCTATAGTATTGAATAAGCGACCAAACAGGTTTGTAGCTTGTCTTGAAGTTGAATCACGTTCCCGGTAGCTGTTTCTGGAATGTTGCAAATTTAATTATGCAGAACAAACGCGAAATGCAAAGGCTATTAGAAAGCGCTTTATATGTTAGTAAACCTAACATGAATTTAAAAGGGAAAAAATGGTCAAAACGTTTATAGTATTGGTAGTTTATTTATTTGAATTGCAGTTGAATTTTATTATTCACTAGCCGGATCTGCCTGCGTCGCCCGCAGGACTTATATTAACAACGTCTAGGTTAAGATCATTAATTCAATAGTGTTCAACGGCTTCATTCAGTTATCAGTTGTAATAAACAGGTAAAGTTTTTGACACAGCCAATTTTCGTTCCGATTCCAAAAGTACCGTTTTTTTAAAAAAATCCGATAAAAAGACATGTTTAACATATCCGCTATATTTTTCCCAAAGTTTCTCAAGTCCGGTAACGTCTTATTTGGCCCGATTTGAGCACAAACGCGTTTAGGGGCTAGACAAGCAAGAAAAACAGCCAATAATATCACAAACTTTGATCTGTTCATTTCACTGAGTTCATAGAAGCATATACTCATGGTTGTTCAATGGCGTGAAGTGATTGATATGTATTTACAGAAATAAGCTATTGAATATTAGTCTCAGTACCTAAGACTTTTCGTTATTGTGAGCCTGCATGTATTAGTACGACCTAAAGCCTGTGGCTGCACTTTATAGCTTTTTCCTTGCATACGCGCAGCCAGGAAAGGAGTCAACTAACCCGAAGTCGAGCACTTATAGACGATTGCAATAGGTGAGGTTATTGTTTGAGAGTGTCGTTCATTGACCAAATTTTTGGGTTAAGGGGCAGATCATGTTTCGTGGTTCTTGCAAGATTTCAAATCAAAAATAAAATTTCATTCGACTTTGCTTTACTTGAATATTATATGTTTAGAGAGCCGTGTAAATCCATTAAGTGCCGTGGGCCACAGCTACAACCCTAGAATTTACGCCGGCCAGTCTATTTTGCAATATTTAAATAATGATGCAAGCGATACTACTACAGCTAGGGATGGGCATCTCAGGGTATCGAATCTTCTAAATACGCTTTTCAAATCCATCCAATTCTTGAATTTTTTTTTTTTAACAGTTGGAACCGAAGTAGATTGCAATGAAAACAAAGTTGTGAACGCTTAATGCAACTTTTTATTACTTCTAAATCAGTGGTTAAACTAAAATCGCAGGTTATTCTTGAAGTTTGTACAACCCAAGCAATTTTTATCTTGCTGCACTAGCTGATTGCTGGCAAAATTTTCCTTGTTTTTCACTTTTTACACGCAGTTGAAAAGCAGTAGAAGCTGCAAAGTAACGATAGGTGTTTTCACTATTCATGAAACACTCACGCTGCACTGTAAAATTTAAAAGTAAAAATATTTTTGTTAAAACGCATCTCCTGTGTAATAGAAACGTGCGAGACTGCACTGCCGTGATTTTACAAAGTCTGACAACTACATTTCAAATTTCGTAAATAACATTGATTTCTTTTGATTTATGTAAAGCTACTGATCAGCAGACGCTAAGAAATAGTTGATGTTCGAACAGTTTACAGTTTTAAGGCAAAACTGAAAAAGATATGGTTCAATTGTTGCCTTGTTGACCTGACCTGGTTTTGCCCATCACTGAAGACACGAGTTACAAAACAGGACGGATTTAGCCCGTGCACCGCCAGTTTGATGCCCTTGGTATAGTTGTTAAGCCAAGACCGCCGAATGCACCAACAGCAGACCGTTGCTGTCGCAGCTAAACCATCTCCTCATCAAGCGATTAGGATCCCTGATGTCCAGACCAGTGGTTTCCAACGGTGAAGCAATCACTTTTTAGGAAAATAATTTCCACATTTTAAAATTTACAAGATTTTAATTTAGTTGCAATCACATATAGAACATTAGTGTTTCAGGATTATTCCATGAATTTTCTTAACTTAGTTCGGTGGTTCCAAACCGAGAAGACTTCATTCTTAGGAAGGAAGTTTATCCTCTTAGAAGAGAAATTTTCACGTTTTAGAATTTACAAGATTTTACTTTTCCTGCATTTAGTATGATACCTGTGTGTCAGGATTATTTGATGCATTTTCTTTTCGTATTTGTAGTCATTTTGTATCAAATATGATACACCACGAAACATCGAGCTTGCTTTGATAATTTGTTTTACAACCATTTGATCATTACGTATCACATATCTGCAAAATTAGAAGTCCAAAATAAATCATGCATATTTCAACCAGATCAATTCGTTCTTTCGACAATTTATTCTTCAAATTTAACGTTTCGCTCCCCTTAGTTACCGGGGAGCTTCTTCAGAAAACGGTAGATGTTGGTAGTGTAACATATAAACTGTACAACATAAACATATAAAGACAATCTGTATTACTAAACACTAAAAATTATTTACCAACAGTGCAGGCAATCACGTAATAACAAAAATATTGTTGCATCACACATACAGGAGTGGCCAAGTGAAAAGTGTTGTGAGATACATAAGACATTATTTATTGGAGACAAACACACTATAAACAGTCGGAATGCCTGCTATATAAATCATGGATGTTAACGGGATTTTTGTCTTAGTGTAATCAGTTTATTGTAAATCATTAGTCCCATTTTTACAAAAGAATTAATTGTTTTTAGTTCAGTTCAACTTGTAACTGAAAAGGTGAGCAATGTGATGCCATAAATGTATTCTCATGTACGGAAGTGTTAAAATTTCTGGAGGCTGAGGGGCCAGCTTTGCCAAAAAACGCTTTTCATTTTACGACAGGCATTTTTCCTGTTTATGAGGCAAATTTTGAAAACTGTTTAAGAGCCTGCATCACAAATTATCTCCAAAAAGTAAATCATCATCCCAAAAGAAGGGCAAATGACCCTTCCAAGCAAGATAATTTCCAAAAGAAGTTTTTCTTCTACTAGACGTAAAACCAATGCTACTAAAATTATATTTCAAAAGTATTCAAAATTTTCCATACTTCACAAATACTAGAAAAACTGACTTTAAAAATCTATAATTTTAAAAGAGTACTTTTCACCCCCTTCGTTGTGGCATCCCTGCAATCACACAATCGTCACGAAAAGGTTAAACATTATAGTATATATATATATATATACAAAGACATTTTTGCTTTAATACTAAAATCAAAGTCTATTTTGCTCAGCTGTTGATCAAGAAGCATGTAATCTTCTTAACGTTTCTACATTAATTTGTTGTCACAATAAGGAATGTTGGATTGGAAAAGTAAAAAAAGAAAAAAAATCACGTAAAGTAAACAGTCTTGTTTCTTGTGTATTTTGAAAAGAGAGGAATTAAAGACCTCAAAAATGTGCAAGGGAAGAATGAGTCAAAAAACGTTGGAAACCACCGGCCTAGATAAACTTCTCATTTATTTCGATGCACAAGGGAAGTGCGGAAGAAAACATTAAAGAATCAATATTTCATTTAAATCCAATCTTTCAACTAAATCGGATTTCTGTTTAAACTGATCTCAAATAGGGAGCAATCAAGTGGTTGCTTGTATTCTGAGTTCCACTTTAAAGTAAATAGTTTTAAAAAATGTTTTGTAAATCAGGCAATAAAGTCAAATCTAAAGTTGTCCGCGTTTGTGTAATACCTGCAAAAGGTCAACATTTTATTCTTCATTTTAAAATCTAATATAACTTTTTGTTTTTAACGTGGTGTTGTTGTTGTTGGCGTTACACGACCTCTTCCGAGAAATGGAGATGGCGAAAGACTATGGAGTCACAGAAACCGGGAAACTCCCCAGGGCCTGGGTCAGAGGTCGTAGAGAAACAAAGAGTCACCGAAGAGCGAGCGGCGCCAAGAGTCCGTTGCTGGACACAGTGCAGAATGAGATGAGAGGTGTCCTGACACGGTTGTCCGCAGTTGCTGCATTAAGGTTTCAAGATTCTGCCAATTCTAGTGAGATAAGAGCTTAACAGAGGGCTGTGTTCGTTGCAGCGGGAACCATCAAAACTTTGGTGCCTGCACTTTACAAAATTGCAATTTCTAAAAAAAGCTGATTGTTTGCCACATTTTTACTATTCTTAAGCGTGTGCTTATTTGGCATACATTTTTAAAAAGGTTTGTCCAAATAAAAAGGCTCTAAACATTTTCAAATGCAGCCGCCCATTCTATACAAACAAATTGATGATTTCCCTACAAAAACACGGAGGTAAAGATGGTCCTGTTTTATTTTTTGTAACAAACTATTACCAGTAGTTTCGAGCTACACATCATCTAAATATGGAAGCCATTTCCTCTGCCCTGGGTGAAGCCGACGCAGCCGTCTGATTAGATATTCTTAACCTCATCATCACTAATGGCTATTATTGTAATAACTTCACTGTAGGTACATCACTTCGGGTTAGTTTGTTCTTTCCAGCTGTGTATATACCGAAATTAATTACTGATGGCTACCACTGTAATACTTTAACTGTAAATGCATCACTTCTAATTACTTTGTTTTTTCCATCTGTGTACATGCCGAGACTAAGCAAAATGCACACAGCGAGAGGCTTTATGTTGTAGAAATAGGCATTGAGGTACGAACAACTTGTTGAAACTGGTCCTAACATTCAATAGGGCATTTCTGAAAATACTTGGGTAAATTACTTTGGCGTCTCTCTTACCCATAACTTGTTTGGAATCGCTGGCTGTTCCAATGCGAACAAGTTCAGTTTCTACGTAGAACTCAAACCGAGTAAGATTTAGCCAGAAACTCCAGAAACTTTTGCAAAAGAATGGCGGCTATGCGCAACCCCGTAATGATGTTTTATGGCTTAATCGATCTCCTTTAAAAAACAGTACTTTTGATTTTGGAACGACAATTGGTTGCGTCAACAGCACATTAGCTTTTTATTGCTGTTCTCATAAATATCAATTTGGTGAAGCCAATTGAACGGATATTCTTATACTCAAAAATACTGATGAGGTCGCTGCTATTTTCACAACTTAACCGTGATTGTTTGACTTCGGGTTAGTTTGCTTTTTGACTGGCTGTGTTTATGCTAGGACCACGCAACATGAGCCCAGCCAGAGGCATTAGCTCATACAAATACTCAAACAGCTATGATAGAGTTGTGAGTAGTGGGCCTACTATTCAATAGCTTAACCCTTTCCCTGTCCAGCCAAATTACAGATTGATGCTGGTACGTCCATCTCTGAATTTACGTTATAACATTACAAAACCATAACGATTGAGTGTGATATTTGTTCTAGAACTTTTTTAATGTTGTTTGTGTAAAGATAATCTGTGTATTATATGTAATGCACGGCACGTGTGACAGTGAACTTCTAACTGGTACGTTCTGTGCATCCCATGTGATGCACAGGTTTTTGTCGTGGTAAATGTGTTTGTTTTATTTTTCAATTACAGTATCAACCTTCTATTTATTTTATTTTCATAGATAGATATATTAGTTCGATAACTACAGTAACTATGAACCCTAGTAATTTTTATCGTAGAAGTGATTTGTCTGCTAGAAGTTTTTATGATAGCGAAGAATCTTTGTCATCTGAGGATATTAGTATTCCTGGTAGTGAATATTTACCGTCCGAAGATGAAAATGATCATCTAAGCCTGTATACATCAAGTGACATTTCATCATCAGAGACATCCAGTGACGATGCTGCTCCTATCCAGCAACACCCACCTACTCAGAGAGCGCCTCAACCTACTCCAAGGCAAGCACAGTCATTATGGGATTCAGATTTTGATGGTAGACAACCAGTGTCATTTTCAGGATCTTCAACTGGTTTACTTAGGCGAATTACCATTCAAAATCCAGCAAATATTCCCATTGCATTGTTTCGGCAATTTTTTGATGATAAAATCATTGGTCTAATGGTATCAGAAACCAACAAATATGCTGAACAATTCCTAGCATCACATCAGCTTGGGAGAAGTGCAAGAATGCGACGATGGACTGACGTGACAACAACTGAAATGGAAAAATTTTTGGAAATTACCTTGCACAGGATTGATACAAATTCCAAAGATGGAAGATTACTGGAAAAAAGATGACTTCTACTATCATCCAATGTTTCACAAACTGAATATTACTTATAATAGGTTTGTGTTGCTGTTAAAAAACTGGCACGTTGCAGACAATCAAACTGCTCCAACTGATGACTGGCTGTACAAAGTAGCGGACTTTGTACAAAAGCTTATATCAAAGTTTCAAGCTGTCTATCATCCTGGTAAAGAAGTTGCTGTAGATGAAACCATGATATCGCGCCGAGGCAGACTTTTGTTTCGCCAGTATAACCCCGGGAAAGCTCATAAATACGGTATTAAGCTGTTTAAATTGTGCGAAATGACAGGATACATTTGGAATTTTTCTATTTATTGCGGCAAAGGTACAAGTGAAATTGTTGATGGATCAGACCACCCAGGGTCTCTTTTGGTTTCTCTTGCTGCACCACTGTTGAATGAGGGCAGACTGATAGTTGCTGACAATTGGTACAGCAGTATACCGTTGGCTAAGTATTTGCAGCAACGCAATACCGAATATTGTGGAACCTTGCGAAAAAATATATCTGGATTGCCATCGCAACTAAAATCAACAAAAGTAAAAAAGAATGACTCAAAAGGAGTAATAAATTCCGATGGAATCAGAGTAGTAAAATACAAAGATCAAAGAGATGTTTATATGATTTCTACTTTCCATGGAGTCGATACAGAGGAAACAGGACGAAGCAATCGACATGGAGAAGCCATCTCCAAACCAACTGTAATCATGGATTATAATCGAGTCAAAGGAGGTATTGATCTCTCAGATCAAATGATCGCCTATTATTCACCAGCACACAAAAGTGTCAAGTGGTTTAGAAAAGTGCTTATGAAATGCATCTGCATGGCAGTTGCAATAGATACTACGATGGAAACAATGGAATAAAAAGGCCACTTCGATCATTTGTAAAAAGAGTTGCAATGGCCTTACTCAAGATAGAGGACCAAGCCCCAGTTGCTCATATCGGAAGACAAATCAGTCACCCACACCAACTTTCTACAATTCCAAGGAGAGCTGATGGAAAAATTACTCGAAAACGATGTCATGAATGCTATGAGAAACTGAGCAGGCAATATGGACGGAAGGAGGCCACGAAACAACCCAAACAAGTTTCCATAGAATGTACCGTATGCAAGCACTCATTTTGCTTACCCTGTTTCAACGACAAGCATTAGTGAAAAGACTAACGCAATTCTGGTGCAACACTTACAAAGACTAATTTTATTTAGCATGCCGTATGTAAATGTGCGTAAAATGAGCAACAAAATGGAACAATATTTATAAGTAAATGTGTAACTGAGTGAAAAAAATTGAATGATGTTTGATAAATAAATTTTCATTCAAAAAATGAGAAAAACGCTATACAATTATGGTATTCATACAGGCCTAATCAAAAACTCACAAGTTCGAATCAAAATAGAAGTCTTGCAGAAAAGTTTAAATAAAAAAAAATATAATTTAAATTAACATCTTTTGTGCATCACATGTGATGCGCAAACGTTTCGGCAGACACACCTGTGCATCACATGTGATGCATGGACAGGGGGAAGGGTTAATCTCGAAAATACATATCAATTACTTTATCACCCTTCCACATCTTTGATATACTTTCATTTGAAGCACTAGCTCAATTTAACGAATAAAAGTTCATTAGGATTAAGGACGCTTACAGTAAAACCAGTGCAAATAGAACGTTGCCATGGGTTCCAAAAACTTGAAGACATGTAGTGGCTATGGGCAATTCCACGTAAATGTTTTTTTATTAATTGCGTTTCAAAAATGATAGTTTTATTTCGTAACAAAATTTGGCCATGTGAAAAAACACCAGCTTTTTGTTACTGTTTTCACAACTATCCATTGAGTGAAGCTGGCTGGGCCGGTTGAACCGATATTGTTAACCTCGACATTACTGATAGAAGAGCTGCCGGGCGACGCCGGCAAAGCTGGCTTGTATAGTATATATTTAAGTATATATCGAATTAAAACTCTAAGCATGCATCTTAAAGTGTATTGGCGTACAAATCTACAAAATGGATAATGTTAATTTTTGCAACATGAAAATGGAAGAAATTAGTAACTTCACTTGACAAGTATTGCAATTGTTTTAAACATGATAAACTGACGCGATGGCTTTGTGGTTAGAGCGTCCGCTTCGCAGTCGGTAGACCTGGAGTTCATTTCCCAAGTCGAGTCATACCAAAAGACTTTAAATATTGGTATTCACAGCTTCCCTGCTTGGCGCTCAGCAAAATAGGATAGTGTGGAGAACATGCCGGCAAGCTCGCTTGTTGTGATCTTGGGCAAGACACTTAACGGGATGCCTCCATCTTCATGTGGCTGACAGGTAGCCGGGCCAAGCAGCTAACCGTCGTGGTGTTCCAGTCTGACAAAAGACATGCAAATCGAGCATGAGCTCATACGCATAAATAAAACATGTTTACAATTTCAGTAAAAGTTAAAAAATGTTGGTTAATTTTTTTGTTAAAAAATGTGATTTTTGCACAGTAAGCGAAATAATTCATTTACAAATGAAAATTGTAATTTATTGCCAACTTTTCTTGTAAAAATACGGATTTTCTTACAGTACATGCTGGACAGGGATGGATTAACCATTGGGCATAACAGCACGTGCCCAGGGCATCAAGATAAATGGGGAGGGGGTACAACAACAATTTTTCATGGCCGACTTTTTAAAGATGTCTTAGTATTTAAATGTCATGAAATGTTATCCCATATGTAAGGCTAAAAGGATAAGACAAGCTGCCTTGTTGTTTTGCTCCCTCGCTTCTGCTCCAATCCTGCGGCAACCAGTAGACTACCACGAGTGAGCTCTACAAGTATTGCAGCCATTTCCATGTTGTCTTTGATTTCGCTTAAAATAATCTTTGGTGCTAGTGGGTCCCTGTGGTTAGGAATAATAGCTTTTACGTATAGCTCTGCTAATATGTTTGGTAATATCGATCCTGTTGTCTGGTGTGAAGTGGAGCCAAGACTGGCAACTAGTTATTCGGCATTCAGCTTAGTCTGTTTTGAATACAATTTCTTTTACTTTGTTGGATGCTAATTAATGTAAGAACACCCCACTCACTTTCAAAGACAACGACTATTTTACTAGAACAATTTTTGGTACTCTTTTTGATGCAAATGCTAATATTTTTCTTTTCAAACTCATCAAATAGATACTGGTCTCACATAGCTGAACCAAGATGGTGATGGACAAATTAAGAAAAACAAGAATTGAAGTTCAATAAACACTTGCGTTAAGTAACAAAATGAATCAAAAACAAGTTGATAGACTTCCACCTAAAATGTTGAGTATACACGCCGAATACACGTATCGTACACATGTAAATACAAACACGCTCATACCAACATCCGGGTAAGGAAACCTGGGAATCAATTGGTCCAACACGCTACTACTGCTGGCATCGTCCGCTTGGGAAACAATTGTTTAAAAAATTTGATACTGTTTCAGTTAGGTATATTTGGGGCATCAAAGTATTTAGTGCATGGGGCTTATACGAGGTAAACGGTTAGTTTTTCCCTGATGCTTGGGCAAGAAAGCATAAGGTGAGCCAAAGACTTGAGGTCACAAATACCAATACGATAAAGTCGTGAGTAGGCCTATTATTTAACCCTCAGCTTACCGAAAAAAATGCTTGCATCTTTTACCGCTGGGATCCATTGGACCCCAATTACGTAATCTTTGAAAAGTCACTAGATTACTTACAAATTTATTTTTCCCTAGTTCAAATGCCTTAAAATACACCAATCTGTGTTTTCCAATTGTTGGTTGCTGTAATTGCTACGATTTCAATGAACGAAAATCAACTCAACACGAAACGTAGGCCTAAAGAACACGGCAATAATTCACTTCAGTTCATTTTACTGCTTACAGTTGAAAGCAATGCCTGCAAACAATGTTGGAATGCTCTCCACAGACATTCTTCTGACATTTACAGCAGATAGTTTTGGTTTTTCGGTCTTTACATCTGTCACACATCCAGCATCTTCCTTTTTTAGGTGGCAGAGCACTAGCATCTCCACTCTCTGGCGGTACATGTCGTTTTCTGCTACTTTGTTGGGGATTGTTTGCAGAACTTGTTCCAGTGTGAATTTCTGATACCAGCTCGGCTAACTCCGAAGAAAGCTGTAGTAAAAAAGCCCTTCTTTGTTTTACTGTGACTCGACTGTTCTTGCCGTTCAGTTCCTGCCACACAATGAAAGCATTGAGAGCTGATACGTCAACCATGTTGTAAAAAAGTGTTAGAGGCCACCGTCTACTCATTCTCTTGGTGCTGTATGTTTTCACCATCTTGTCAACAATGTCGACTCCGCTTTTAGTTTCGTTGTAACACAAAATAACATCCGGCTTCTTTTTTTCTGAATTTTCATCAACATCGGGTTGATTGTGCATGGTGGAAAGCATATTCACAACAGCATTCTTTTTCGGACAATACGAAGCAATCATCGCATTTTTTTGAAATCCAAATAGTGTGCTCATTACCTCTCTTCCTCTTGTTTTTGTAAACTCTGGTGGCAGTTTTGGCTTATTTTTTCTCATTGTGCCAACAAGCGTTAGTTTTTTGCTCAGAAGCTGTCTTGCGAGTGAGAGACTAGTAAAAAAGTTATCACACGTAATATTTCGACCAGTCTTTTCAATTTCTTTTACCATATCTAGAACAACTCTAGTTCCCTGGTTGACTTCTCTTCCAATTCTTTCGTCTTTTCCCGTGTAAACTTGCATCTTCCAGGTATAATATGATGCAGCATCACATATTGTCCAGATCTTCATCCCGTACTTGCCCGGCTTTGATGGAATGTATTGTCTAAAAGGACAACGTCCTCTAAAAGGTACCAGTTGCTCATCAACAGTCATACAAGTTCCAGGGGTGTAAGAATCCTGCAAGTAAGACACCCACGATTCAAATACCTCTCTTATGGGCTGGAGCTTGTCCAAAGACCTGTGTGCTCTACGCCTCTGCGTATTGTCAAAGCGCAAGACTTGAAGTATTGTTAGATACCGATTTCGGCTCATGATCTGGTTGAAAATAGGTCTACCATGATCTTTATTCCACAGTTGCAGAATGCTTTCATTTTTGGACTTGTAAACGCCGATGAGGATCATGATTCCAATAAATTTTTTGAACTCTGTATCTTCTATTTCTTTCCATCTGTCTTCATATACCAACTGTCCTTCTTGATTTGTCCACTTTCGAATCGTATCCAGCAAATTTTGCCGTAGATATAACATAAAAGAATCGATCACAGAAGAGCAACATGATCTAGCATATCTAGTAGGTCCTGGTCTCGTTGTAACGATGTTGTGATTGGCAGTTCTTCCTGCAGGGGAGGTGGGAGGATGAACATTCCAATTTTCCAGTTTGTTTTTGGAAAGCAAGTTGGTTGGGGTTGATATTGTTGGTGTCACCTGGGCAACGCCCGCACCAACATCATCTACAGATAACTCTGAATCCGACATAGAAGCGTCACAAACATGATCTATCTCTCCTTCATCGTCGGATGACTCGTAGTCACTTACGTTCATGTCATTATCTTCTTCCAGCAGCTCAAGGATCTCTTCATTAGACAAAGTTTGATTAGCCATTTTGTTTACCTCAAAGATTAATTTTACTCTTGAAACCTAAGCACGTCTACAGACAAAAAGACCAATATCATTGCGGTTGAATCACCACCCCAACTAAACTATATTTGATAGAATGTGGTCTCTTGTTTTTGATCACAGTGATCTATAGGTGGCCTATACTATAGCAGGATTTACATCCAGTAGAAGACAGTTGAGTAAACAATAGCCTAGACTGTCAGTTGCTTCCTTTTTCTTTTTCTCTATGTTGATTATTATTTTTCATTGCTTTTTGCAAGAATCTTGAATGCTTTTGGTTTCAAGTCTACAGCTGGCGTAAACTGTGTTGCAGTTGTTGACTTTCTGCAATCAAAAATTCCTATGCCTACAAGCTTATGCTCAAAAGTGTGACTTGTATCTTGGCCCTATACCTCAATTCTAGCAAAACTTAGCTCTTGACAAAACAATAGCAAGTTCAACATGTGGTCAAACTGTGCGCAGCATCTTTCAAACACTACTACATGGCATAGAAACCACTACCTCAAAAGCTAAGATAATTACCTCCAAGTACAAATTGTCTAAAATGGTATGAAGACGTTAACCAGGTCTGACAAACAAATTTGTTCAGTTGCAACCTTTGACTGATAATCTAGTTACAACCTTTGTTTACTTTATGATGTCACACAGTTCAAGAAGAATCCCCTGTGTGATGTCACATTACTACTGCAAGTAAAAAATAACTGTGTGCATTGAGTTTCAATCAAAATCAGATTGGGGTCCAATAGACCCCAGTGGTAAAAGGTGCTGCTTTTTTTCTGAGAGCATCTTAGGGTCGAGCTAGGGCAATGGGCTTATACTATCATAAACACCTCATATATACACTAAAAGTCAAGGAGTACCATACCCGGCCGATAGCAGATGTAGAAGATCCATCAAATTAAAAATGGTTTTGGGGTCCATTGGACCCCATGGCAATCCAAGGGTTAATTGCTTATTACTTTAAACTTGAATTTACAAAATTTTGTAAATCACTTTTGTACCTACACCAACTTTGAGTTGGTGGCTCTCTCCTTAACTAGTAAACAGAAGCGATAACCATTTGCGAAATGATACGCTTTTTATAAGACCATCATTCTTGATTTACAGTAAGAGTGAGTATGTCGTGATTAAAGGCACCTAGACGTCTGTCAACAATTTCGAATTAGTGACCTGTTACTTTAAACCAGACCTGTGTAACCAATGGCCCGCGGGCCGCACTGCGGCCCGCCAGGTTGTTCCGTGCGCCCCGCGTGGTGCTCAGCAAAATGTTAGAAGTGTATACTAGCCATCACTCTTTGATGGAGTTTACATCAAAGCAAGGAAAATTTTCACGCTCTGTGTACAGCAATATTGCGCTTTGTGATGCAAGTATGTTGCGTTGCCATAATTTCGCAATGCGAGATTAGCACTTAGAAAAAGCTGTGTGGCATTATACAGTACCGTAGTTGATACTTGATGGAGTCGTTGGTGCTACATAGATAGTCTGCTGTTGGCTTTGGTTTTAGCTTAAGTAGTTGACATCATTTGCTAGTTCTTTTACTTATGTTATTTGTTGGTTGCAGGTGTTAATTTCGACTTCTTTGCAATTGATAAAAAGCTATAATTTTTAACAGTAATTTAGTCTCTAGCTTACCTCCAATTATATGATGAGTAAAAAGCGAAAAATTAACGATGGAGGGCGGTTGTTTAATGACGAATGGTTTGTAAAATATTTTGTTACTCAACAAAATACAAATGCCATTTGCTTGATTTGCCAAAACAAGATTGCTTGTTTGAAAGAATTTAATATCAAGCGACATTACAACTCCCTGCACTCGAAACAATATGATGAAATTTTAAGCCAACTGCGAGTAGACAAAGCCACTAAGTTGAAAAGGTCGCTACAGGGACAACAAAAAATGATTTCGGTTTATAAAGATGGCTCTCAAATTACCACTGAATTGAGCTATAAAATTAGCGAAGCAATAGCAGAGAAAGGAAAAGCTTTCAGTGACGGCGAATTTGCCAAGCACTGCCTAATGATATTTGCTGAACGGGCATGCCCTGAAAAAAAGTATTTAATCGAACAGACTAGCTTATCGAGATTCTCTGTCGGACGTAGAACGGATGCTCTTTTAAGTCATCTTGAAGATATTTTAGCTGAGAATGCAAGCAAATTTTCATATTACAGCTTAGCATTGGATGAAAGCACCGATATCACCGATACGGCTCAGTTGGTTGTTTTTATACGTAGAGTAACTGATGAATTTCAAATCAAAGAAGAATTTTTGGACCTAGCAAGCATGAAGTCAACGACAACTGGAGAGGATTTGACCTTGGAGATTTTGAAAATGACAAAAAAATTTTAATTGGATCCAAAGAAACTGTCAGGACTCACGACAGATGGTGCTCCTGCGATGGTAGGAAAACATAGAGAATATTGTAAAACATTTTTGGAAGCATTTGGAGCACAAAAAGTTGTTTTGAGCCTTTGCATTAACCATCAGGAAAATTTGTGCAATAAAGTTCTGGATGGCATTGATATCATGAAAGAAGTTGTTCACTGTGTCAATTACATTCGTTCTCGAGGATTAAACCATAGGCAGTTTAAGGTTTTTTTGAAAGAACTGGATTGCGATTACCCAGATATTACTTATTTCTCGTCGGTTCGTTGGTTAAGCAGGGCCGACACTTTAAAAAGATTTTGGAACTTGGGAAATGAGATCAAATATTTTATGGAAACTAAAAATCAAAATGTCTCTATTTTAAAAGATGTAAAGTGGTTAAATGACTTGGCATTCCTTTCCGATGTAACGCAACATCTAGCACAATTAAATGAACAACTACAAGGAAAAAATCAACTGGCAAATAAAATGTTTGAGCACATTACATCATTCCAGAGGAAACTGGTTCTTTTTAAAGGTCAATTTAGCAACTCTGTGCTTACACGCTTTCCATGTTTGAAAATGCAACAGGATGAAGGACAAGATATCAATTACCAAAAATATGGCACTATGATAGAAAAATTGTCTGCTGTCTTTGATGCTCGCTTCTTGGATTTTCGACAACTTGAAAGTGATTTTAATATTTTTTCCAACCCATTTAACACAGTTGTAGATCAAAGCCCTGATCGACTTCAACTTGAACTGATTGATTTGCAGTCAGACAATGACATGAAAAGAGCCTTTGATGAAAACGATTTGGTAAACTTTTATAAAAACTATGTTAGGTGGAAGCATCAGAATCTTGTCGACCATGCCTTGAAAACCATTTCACTTTTTGAAAGCACATATTGCTGCGAGCAATTTTTCTCTAAGATGAAATATTGAAAAGGAAAGCAAAGAGGCCAACTATTGGACCAACATTTGAAAAGTCAAATTTGAGTTGCTTGTAGTTCTGTGAAAGCAAATATTCCAAAAGTTTGCAAAGATCTGCAACAGCAAAAATTACATTAATCTGTGATCACAGTCGTGGCCAAAAGCGTAGGACCACCCTTTCAAATTCTGATGAAAACACCATAACACTTGTTCATTCGCTGATAAAGAAAGATATTGGCTTGATAAAGAAAGATATTGGCATGTTACGGTAAATTAACAATTCCTAGACGCACAAATCAATAGTTCAATTAAAAGTTTTCAAAAAAGTCAATATTTTGTTGGACCACCCTTGGCTTTGATTACAGCCTCCAAACGTCTTGGCATGCTCTCCACCAGATTTCGGCAATATGCCGGTGATATATCACGCACCCACACTTCTTTTATGGCTTGTTCCAACATCTTAGCATTAGTTGGTTGCCTTTCGGAAACTTTGTTTTTCAAAATGGTCCAAAGATTTTCAATCGGATTCAGATCTGGGCTGTTTCCAGGCCAGTCCAAGATGTTGATTTTTTGGACCTTCAGGAATTGGGTGACGATTTTGGCGCGATGGCATGGAGCACCATACTGCATAAATACACTGCATTTATGAACAGCCATATGCAATTCCAACTTGTTTTATAATAAATCTAGGTATTTTTGACCATTTATGGTCGTTCCAGGTGGCAAAAAAAAGAGTCCAGCCGTTCCATTTATTGACATTTCCCCCCAAACCATGGCACTGGGGGGGGGGGGGGGTGTTTCATGGTTTGATTGGTATATCTTTCACTGAATCTTTTTTCCTGATGGTCTCCAGACGTAGCGCTTTCGATTGGTGAACTGCTGCACGGTAGATTCGTCGGAAAACAGCACTTGTTGTCACTGCTGAATCGTCCATTTCACGTGTTTCTTGGCAAACGCCAAACGCTTGCTTTTCATAGCCTGCGTTAGCCTCGGTTTATGCGCAGGTTTATGAGCTTTTAGGTCAAAATCATCAACCAAACGCCGACTTACGGTTCTTCGACTAATGTCGGTACCTTTTGCAAGCAGTGATGATCGAATCTTGCTTGCAGAACTCATTGGAGAACGAACTGCTATTCTCCGAATGGCATGGTCATCTCTTGGGGTGGTTTTTCGAGGTCTACCAGATTTTTTAGCTGTTGTATAAGTTCCTGTATTCCGAAATTTTGCCATTGCGTTGTGGACAGCAGTCTTGCTTTTTTTCATTTTTTGACTAATCAATCGTTCTGAATGACCTTCTTTATGCAGAGCCACAATTTGAGCCCGCTCAACTTCCGAAAGTGGCACATTTTTACCCATTTTCTTCAATTTTATCTCTATAACAATTTGGCAATTATCAAAAAATTTTACTTAAATAAACTCTAAAACGCAAAAAAACTAGTAATAATATTTGAGTAATATCTTGATTGACTAATAAAAGTGACTGCAACAAACTGGCAAATGAATATATCAAGCCATAGTTAAAAAATTTTTGAAATCCACTTTTTTACTAGCTGGTCCAACACTTTTGGCCACGACTGTAAATACGCTTGACTGAATTTAGTTTCCTCATCTTCCATCGACAATTATTCACAATTTTTCAATAAACTGTCGCACAAGTGTGTCGTGGACTGCATTAAATCTATTTCTTGACTACATACACTCCTTTCATAGACAAGTAGTTTTATGATACTAATTTTTTTCTGAGAAAATTCATGTGGCCCGTGTTATCACTTAAAATTTTGTATTTGGCCCTCCAGTGAAAAAGGTTGCACATGCCTGCTTTGAACGAAAGAATGTTGTTAATTGACGAGCTTTTATGAGTGTGGCCAGTCTTGATTTAAGAGTAGGAAAATGGGACCATAGCTAACGCATTCCAAAGTAGATAAAAAAATCCAAAGAAAACCAATACATACCAATCACTGTTTACAAACGAACTTTCAAACACGTGTTTTTCTCAAAAATAGCCCACTAGGATTACGGACATTGAGTGCAAGAAATTTGGGTGAGACATACATCCCTTTCTCTTTATGCCAATTGCCAGAATCAAAGCACATAGATGCAGCCGAAGACCTTGATGTTACAAATACAATTAGGAAAGTAAAACACCAATTTGTGAGGCCTTTAGGCCAATCCCTAAATACTGTGGATTGTTTTAGTAACTGTAAAAACAATCACTAAAATAACCCGAAGTATATAGGGATATTATTTTATTGCCCAACCTAACGTTGACTTTAGACCCATGATAATTGGTCTACAATGATGCCGTCCAGAAGTACAGTATAATTGAGCAAACGCAGACCGAAAAATCAAAACAAATAAATTTGAGATAGTGATCGAAAAAAGAGCTAAAAAATAGAATCACGTATAACTTTCAACTGACGAAAGCAAGTGCGCGTGTTAGTATATATCAATCAACGTCTTTAATGTTCGTTTTGAAAGAAATTCGATGCATGTTTCATAACTTTTGTCAATTTCCTGCCATATTTTAGTACCGTGATACTAACTAGGCTGATACTTGCTTGCTAAATGTCATTCAACGAGTAAGTACAGAATTGTTTTTTTCAGCGAATAATCACTGCAATTGCGCTGGCAACGTGAAAAATTGCCTGGCGTGGCTTAGGCTTTATGGTGGTAACTCGATCTTGTTGGATTATCCATTTTTGATTTTTGAATACTTCTTATGGACTCTCGGTAACTTACTTGTTCATTGCACTCCCCGATGATGTAGGAGTAAAGAGCTGGCTACATCGACTTCACTCATGTAACAGTTGTGAAGACAATAAAGAAAAGTTGTGATGAATCATTATTTCTCGAATATCTGTTCTAAAACCAACTGTAATTTAAATAAGAATCGAGTCAAAGACACTTGGAGACATAGACTCATACGCTCTTCTGTACTTAGCTACGCCTACAAGTTCATGCTTACGGTTTTCCGCCTCTTCATTGGAGATTGTCTTACTTGTAAGGCTTGCACCCATTTCACTCGTTAGTGCACTCATTTGTAAACATGTTTGTGCCTTTTAAGTTTTGAATATGTCTATGCGTCTTGGTCCTGGCCTACGCGAAGCCAGAAAAAAATGGAGCGGAGCAAAACAGGCAATACTTTTCCTAATAGTATTTGACATCTACTTCCGATATTAAGTTTTTATTGCAAACAAATTACTTGAATTAAATTGAAAAAAATAACTACTTGAATGAGTTTCATCATTCTAAAATCGTAGCTATAACTTTACAACATTTGTCAACATAAGCTGTTGCACAAATTCTGGCATATAATAAACCGGACAAAGTAAAGGATCTTATTTATGTTACATAAGTGCAGTGGCTTGCAAACTTTTTTGAGTGCGATCCAATTCTGACTTTGGTAAATATTTCGCAACCCAAGCCGCAAACAGCGTATTTTAACTCAATAAAAGAATGTGTTTTCAATGTCAGCATTCTACTATTGTTTTCAAATACCTATGCAACAGACAACCACAGACTAGCAGATGTAGTGCAGACTACTGTAAAACATTGCATTTAATTTTGAGTGCATTGGTAAAATTGAAATCTCTCCTTCTCGATGTATTCAATGTATGGCTCTATCTCGCTGAGTGCAATTCTCCGTGCGATCCATTTTTTTGACCCTTTGCCATCCATACTTTGGGAACTGCTACATAAGTGTATTACGCAATCGCACCGTGATAAAGCGGGGTGACTTTTATATTACAGTTGAATCAAAAGCCCACGCAGTGGGAAAGTAATAGGTCTGTTGTGGGAAAGTAATAAACTGCACTGAAAAAGCGGTCCAAAATTTGTGAAAAGTTATAAGTTATTATCATTGAGTGATGTTTGTTCTAAATGAATAAATCATTATACGAAGATAGATATCGGTTCTGCATGTCAATCTATACTCCTTTATTTTTTCGGTAAAAATTACTATTATTATGTCATCACTTGCTGATCAAAATACTGCCAGTTGATTTTCTATATTTTTGATTATAATTTTTTGGGATTTAAAACATTTTACCACACGTGAAAAAGTCGGCTGCATGGCACTGCTTTGGTAGATCTCAATTGCAAAATCATTTTTATTATGCGTGGACAGAAAAAGTTTGTATGATTCACGTTCTACAAAACAAAACATGTATCCTTTCGTAACTTTGAAGCACAAAAACTGAGGTCTGACCAAGCCAAAGCTAATCTCAGAAAGTTGTAAAGGAAAAAAAAAGATTTACTGCTCATAAAATTAAATTGAGACACATCAAATGATGATTACTCGTTTAGGTGTGGACCAGCAGTTTTAGATAGTTTACTCCTACGATCAAACCAAAAATTGTTGGAGAAAACTTGTCAAAAAGAACATGAAGTAATAAATGGGTAGCAGAGCAGAACATAATCAGATGAAAAATGTCTTGAGTCAGTCAGTGATCACAAAGCGCATGCTACACAAGTGCGAAGTCGGAAGAAACAGTTAACATCAGTTTTAAGGCGTCTTTTGAGCTTATTTTAGGCAAGTCCAAATAAAGCCATTTGTAGTGAAATTGGACCACTACAGAAATGAACGGAAGGAATCCAGAGGCGTTTATCTACCATTCCAAGATCCATTTGTCAATCGCCCAGTGTGTTGCATTGAGGTAAGACTCATCAACATCATACACCAACTTCTATGCAGCCAGCGCAAATGGTTGTCTCAGTTTTAGTAGCGGCCAACTCAAAGAAAATAAAAATTATGGTTGAGAAAGTGATCACCAAGTAAGTGATATAAGTTTTGCCAATTGAAGTAAAATAAGTATTTTTTATGAAGACTGATAGAACTTGCGTATCAAAACGACGAGGCATGTCTGCACGCTACTAATTTAAGAAATAAAGCGGACGCAGGAGATGAGAAAAGTGAATGTAAAAAACTGTATATGGCTGAAGGAAAGCATTCTTCTTCACTGGTGCATCTCTCAAGATTACACCTATTAGACCAGTGTTCCCCAACCTTACACTGCTTCCACCGCATTATCTAAAGTTATTCTTTACTCCCCCTATATTTAGAGGTTTCATTCAGCCGGATAAAATATTGTGGCATGAATTACCAGTTTGAAAATTTTGATATTCAAGCAAAAAAAAACAAAACAGCCTCTGCCTTATGGAATGGCAACATTCATCACCATTTTTTCGGATGGAATTGTTCTTACAACTTTTGAATGCTTCCACGGCCAACATTTACTCTATTCGCCACACAACGAAACCAAGAAACTTTTTTGAGAGGGTCAATTTTTGGAAGTATCAGTTTTCCCATTTTTGTCAAAAATAAAATCTAAGATCATTTTTTCTAAGTGGTTACTTCTGCAAGTCTTTGTTCACCTTCCACAAAATCTAATTTTGCTTTCCTAGGAAAGATCGGCCTCCCTGGTTTGGAGCTATTGTATTTGACTATAAAAGTTCTTCCAAGATGTCAAGGCTGTTTTCGCATATAGTGGTTTTCGCAACCAGGAATTAGTTCTTACCAATGTTTTGAGCAGTTTTGGGACGAGGTTTCGATGCTTGATGCTGAGTGCAAACAGAGCGACGTACTCTTCGCACTCAATATCAAGCAGCGAAACCTTGTCCCAAAACCTACTCTGAATATGGGTAAGAATCTTGATAAATGCTTGCAAAAACCGCTATGTGCAAACGCAGCACACATTAGACTAATTCAATGAATTCAAGCAGAATGCGAGTAATGCCAGTTGTAATTGACATGTAATTCACGAAAAACATTTGTATTGCGTTTTTAATTCTAATCTAACTTTCTGTTTTACCAATACTGTACTGTTGCTTGTCCAACGGCGCTTTTTAAAAGGTAAGATGAATGCGCAGTTGCCCGAAAAAGGTCAACGAAAACTTGGAAAGTAGTATATTTGCCATGTTTGCTGGTTTCCAAGTTGTCGTTGCCCTTTTTCTTTTTTTTCTTTCGTTACATCGCTTTTTCTAAGCGAGCCTTTTGCTCTGCAGGAAATAATAGAGCTTCCAGCCTACCAATATCAGCGTACAAATCTTGGTGAATTTTGTGCTTATGCTAATAGATTTTGATTTGCATGAAATCGAATTTCATGACAGTCTACGCTTAATTGTGCGATCAAAGCACCAACAACCAATAACATTGGATCTCGGTATTTTGGTAATACAAAACATGTTCGGGATATTTAGTGCGTACAGATCAAACAAAACAGAGATTTGTCCCAAAATAAGGGCAGTAGACTCAATGAAGGTTAATATACTCGTGCTTTATTGGGTTAGAATAGTGCAGCTGTTCACCCAGTGTGTCGCAAGATGAGACTTTTGGAAACCCATCAATGGCAGTCCGTCTTAATGGTAGGGCTATCACTCAGTAATTTGTATTCATGACTGGTTCGAAACGGCATTCTATTTTTGTCCTAGCCTAATTTAATTAGGTTTGTAACATGAATATGAAAAATCGTTTTATGCTGTGCCTCCATCTTAAGAAAAACAAGGGATTACCACAACAACATGAAGAGCAATCAAATTGTCATCACCATAAAACAATAGCGACGAAATTGACTTCGGTTTCGATTAAAACTCACAATCTGTAACAGTTGCCATGGGATGTGAAAATAATTTTTGGAAACGGGATGTTCTATCGAAAGTAAAGGATGTCATTTTGAGACAAATTTAAGCTCTGCGTATGGCATCGTCCTCCAAGTCTCTTTTTACTATGTATTTGTTGATTAAGTGTAGCAATTCTCGTTTGAATAGTTTATTTCGATTTGTAATCTTGTAACGTAATTTATAAAAGTTAAAATTTCTGCATTCGAAAATCTGGATTTTAAAAGCAGATGGAAAGGTAAAACAAGGCAATTTGATAAGAAATATCGAACAAAGGTAAAGCAAAGCATATATAACCTAAAGATACTTTTGTAGCCGTCGAGAGACCAGGTTGTACACCACCACCCGCTACGAGAACGTTTTATTCGTACGCATTGAAAAGCAAATATGATGTCGGTGAAACTTTGAACCTAATATGTAAACCAGGTAATATTTTATGTAATAATTTGTGATGTGTTTTTGGTATTGCAACAAAACCAATGGAAAATAGATAGGGTGCCATCTGTTAGCAAGGTTAGAGACGAAAATAAAATGCTGCATAGAAGACCTTCTCACACTTTTTATTTAGAATTTCAAAGAAACTGCCTATTTTAGAGCGCACAAAGTAGTAACATTATACCACAATACTGTAACCTAACGTCGAGAGCTAAAAAACTCCCAAATGAATCATGATTAACCAACTAACTCATATACATCGGGCTTTGGCATCTTGCTCCACATGATCCATTATACTTTGGCCAAAATGCTAGTTGATACTAACTGAAAATAGCTTGTCCCACCCAAAGCAGGAAACACCCCGCTTGACAATGAGGGCCTAAGACTGACCCTCACGGGCAGTTTCATCCAGGTGCTTAGATTGAGTTTTAGTACGTAGTATGTAAGAATTAGTATCACAACCTGGTCATGCACAACAATTACCACCATCTTAGGTATTTTCATCTACATCCGGTTATTATGCTCTTCTTCAAATCTTAAGCAAATCCTATTGTTACCACAGCACACTTGTTGGGTTTACACTATCACCAACACCGATTTTAAACAGTTGGCTCTCTAGGCAGCCTACAGCAATCATTTTCTTTCAATTCAATTCAACGGGCACTGCCAGTTTCTGACTGCTTTTTGACGCTGAAGAATTGGACAAACCCCTATATGGCCTTTGCAGGCGATTCTCGCGTCAACTCATTACCAAGCACATGTGTTTTCGATAATTTTCCATTTTGAGGGCCGGGTTGAAAAAAGCGGGCTATGGACAATTTCGTTCTTATGACTAAACGAGCATTGAAAAGTTAGGAATTCTTTAAGTTTGCAGTGATATGAGACAACATTGCTTCTTGCTACAAACCAAGTGGTTCAATAAAGAATCGTTTTTATTGCTGCAATACATTTATTATAGCAAAATGCTGCAAGATAAAAATTGGTTTTATGCACACAGTTGTAAAGGCATGAAATAACTTAAGATACCGGTATTACCCTTTTCGTTTTTCAGCAACCTTGTTAGTCATTTGTTACCATTATAACAAATTATTACGATTTGGCACACTATGACATGTATAATTGTTTGAAGTAAAAGTCGCAGATACTTATCAGTAACCTGATCCGGTTGCTTTTCTACTGTTCTACCAGGGTATCAATACCGTTAAAACGGCATATAGGCTAGGAGATTAGTTTTATAAGAAACAGTTTTTCGATTTTTACAACTGCTTTTTCGATCGCCTGATAGCAATTCAACAGTAAAATAAGCCCCATACTAAAACTACTTCATAACATGTAGGCCTAATTGGAATTAGCCTGCCTTTGTTACTGACGTAATAAAATAATAAAAATCAAGCCGTTTTGCTATTGGAGCCGAGAAAAAACCAATACTTTTATAAAGCCCAGGTTTCTGGACCGTATATTTAACTGAGACGAAAAGAACCGCAATATCGCAGACTTACAGCCTGTACTTTCGTGATTCAGCCAAAAATGCACGCCGAAACCTCGCGGTTTTTGGACTTGTAGATCATCTAAATGCAGTTCTGCTCCTTGAATGCTCCAAAAATACTACAACTGCTTATTGTTTATTTAACTCTCATTTTATAGGATACGAATCAGAAGAAACTTTGACTGTGATTTGCAATTCCAATGGCAAATGGAGCAACCTTTCATCAGCTATTTGTCAAAGAAAAAGATGTGAGATTTTTGGAAACTTACTAAATGGACGAGTAGACAAAACCGAAGTTTTTTTTGGTGACAAGCTTTTTCTTACTTGCAATACAGGTAAAACGTGAAACTTAAGTTCATGAATTACTTTAGCTCAATTACTCAATGAAATTGAAGATATTTTTACCTGTTCCTATAATTTAGGTTTTCAATTGTATGGTCCTCCAGAATTGGGGTCACGAAATTATCTTGCCTGCTTCGCAGATGGAGATCTTTTCCCAAGCTTGGAAGATTTTAGATGTGAAGGTAAAGCAGAACTTATTTTAGAGTTTAGATTCCAAAACATGAAAGCTCAAGAATATGAGAACCGAGATCTGTTCTCGATTTTAACGATGTTAAGTCTAATAAAAATGTTCACTTAATGCTTTACCACCACAAGGCAATCAATAGCTGTAAAAACTGATTTTGGTTATGATTCGAGCACACAATTCTACTCAGGGAGTGATTCATACTTTGTTAGTGGTTGACAAGAACAGTGTCAGACGGGTCCTAGCGGTACCTACTATTTTTTTATTGGCAAATATTTTATAGGTTGCGATTGGCCTTGCAGATCCAAACTTCTTATGGGTGTGTTATTGTACCTTTCAGATAGGCTATTTTACTATTTTTCCATTCCACCGTTGTTGCTATTGCCAATATGATTTTGTACTAGTTGACAAATAAAACTGTACTTTTGTATCGCTTTAGATCCGGTCTTCGTTAAATCAGTGGCCTAAAATGAACAATGTAGGCTTATATCATCACCTGAAAAAGATAGAAAGGGTGGACTAGTTTAACAATGCTAGTTTACTTGTCTTGGCATATTTATCACGAACCTTAAAGTTGGGCAAGGGTATTAACTTTGAAAAATAATAAAACTTAAACAAATTATTGATCATAAAGAGATGGATCTGGGTTCGAAGGCTTGAGAAAAAATATTTGTTTATTATCTGTTTCAAATCGACAATTCGCTTTGAAATCAAATGACTAAATAAATTACGATAAATGAAAACCACCATTATAGAAGAGCCGGTTTGCACAAAAAACTTTCAAAATGCATTGGACTGAAAAAAAATATCGTTGGATTGTCTTCAGAAATTGTAAGCAGTTCAGCTTGATAACAGGCCTTCATGATGAGACACTGTTTGCAACAAAACGGTTATGAGTTTATTACTCGTGTGGCTATTTCCGTGCTCTTGAAAGAAGCGCTTTTCCGCCCCAATCTGCTTATTGACAGTGGTTGTATTGCATGGAAGGTCTAAAAGCCAGTGTTTTATGTTTTGCTGTAAATGTTATCTGCGTCCATAAAATAAAAGCTTATTAACTTAGGATTTATAGCTCACTTTAATAGCAATCCCGTGCTATCACTGTTGCATACGAAAAACTGGTTTAAATAATCTTATACACTTCCTGCTAATTGCAAGCAAATCTGAGTCAGCAGTCTATAGTATTGAATAAGCGACCAAACAGGTTTGTAGCTTGTCTTGAAGTTGAATCACGTTCCCGGTAGCTGTTTCTGGAATGTTGCAAATTTAATTATGCAGGACAAACGCGAAATGCAAAGGCTATTAGAAAGCGCTTTATATGTTAGTAAACCTAACATGAATTTAAAAGGGAAAAAATGGTCAAAACGTTTATAGTATTGGTAGTTTATTTATTTGAATTGCAGTTGAATTTTATTATTCACTAGCCGGATCTGCCTGCGTCGCCCGCAGGACTTATATTAACAACGTCTAGGTTAAGATCATTAATTCAATAGTGTTCAACGGCTTCATTCAGTTATCAGTTGTAATAAACAGGTAAAGTTTTTGACACAGCCAATTTTCGTTCCGATTCCAAAAGTACCGTTTTTTTAAAAAAATCCGATAAAAAGACATGTTTAACATATCCGCTATATTTTTCCCAAAGTTTCTCAAGTCCGGTAACGTCTTATTTGGCCCGATTTGAGCACAAACGCGTTTAGGGGCTAGACAAGCAAGAAAAACAGCCAATAATATCACAAACTTTGATCTGTTCATTTCACTGAGTTCATAGAAGCATATACTCATGGTTGTTCAATGGCGTGAAGTGATTGATATGTATTTACAGAAATAAGCTATTGAATATTAGTCTCAGTACCTAAGACTTTTCGTTATTGTGAGCCTGCATGTATTAGTACGACCTAAAGCCTGTGGCTGCACTTTATAGCTTTTTCCTTGCATACGCGCAGCCAGGAAAGGAGTCAACTAACCCGAAGTCGAGCACTTATAGACGATTGCAATAGGTGAGGTTATTGTTTGAGAGTGTCGTTCATTGACCAAATTTTTGGGTTAAGGGGCAGATCATGTTTCGTGGTTCTTGCAAGATTTCAAATCAAAAATAAAATTTCATTCGACTTTGCTTTACTTGAATATTATATGTTTAGAGAGCCGTGTAAATCCATTAAGTGCCGTGGGCCACAGCTACAACCCTAGAATTTACGCCGGCCAGTCTATTTTGCAATATTTAAATAATGATGCAAGCGATACTACTACAGCTAGGGATGGGCATCTCAGGGTATCGAATCTTCTAAATACGCTTTTCAAATCCATCCAATTCTTGAATTTTTTTTTTTTTAACAGTTGGAACCGAAGTAGATTGCAATGAAAACAAAGTTGTGAACGCTTAATGCAACTTTTTATTACTTCTAAATCAGTGGTTAAACTAAAATCGCAGGTTATTCTTGAAGTTTGTACAACCCAAGCAATTTTTATCTTGCTGCACTAGCTGATTGCTGGCAAAATTTTCCTTGTTTTTCACTTTTTACACGCAGTTGAAAAGCAGTAGAAGCATGCAAAGTAACGATAGGTGTTTTCACTATTCATGAAACACTCACGCTGCACTGTAAAATTTAAAAGTAAAAATATTTTTGTTAAAACGCATCTCCTGTGTAATAGAAACGTGCGAGACTGCACTGCCGTGATTTTACAAAGTCTGACAACTTCATTTCAAATTTCGTAAATAACATTGATTTCTTTTGATTTATGTAAAGCTACTGATCAGCAGACGCTAAGAAATAGTTGATGTTCGAACAGTTTACAGTTTTAAGGCAAAACTGAAAAAGATATGGTTCAATTGTTGCCTTGTTGACCTGACCTGGTTTTGCCCATCACTGAAGACACGAGTTACAAAACAGGACGGATTTAGCCCGTGCACCGCCAGTTTGATGCCCTTGGTATAGTTGTTAAGCCAAGACCGCTGGATGCACCAACAGCAGACCGTTGCTGTCACAGCTAAACCATCTCCTCATCAAGCGATTAGGATCCCTGATGTCCAGACCAGTGGTTTCCAACGGTGAAGCAATCACTTTTTAGGAAAATAATTTCCACATTTTAAAATTTACAAGATTTTAATTTAGTTGCAATCACATATAGAACATTAGTGTTTCAGGATTATTCCATGAATTTTCTTAACTTAGTTCGGTGGTTCCAAACCGAGAAGACTTCATTCTTAGGAAGGAAGTTTATCCTCTTAGAAGAGAAATTTTCACGTTTTAGAATTTACAAGATTTTACTTTTCCTGCATTTAGTATGATACCTGTGTGTCAGGATTATTTGATGCATTTTCTTTTCGTATTTGTAGTCATTTTGTATCAAATATGATACACCACGAAACATCGAGCTTGCTTTGATAATTTGTTTTACAACCATTTGATCATTACGTATCACATATCTGCAAAATTAGAAGTCCAAAATAAATCATGCATATTTCAACCAGATCAATTCGTTCTTTCGACAATTTATTCTTCAAATTTAACGTTTCGCTCCCCTTAGTTACCGGGGAGCTTCTTCAGAAAACGGTAGATGTTGGTAGTGTAACATATAAACTGTACAACATAAACATATAAAGACAATCTGTATTACTAAACACTAAAAATTATTTACCAACAGTGCAGGCAATCACGTAATAACAAAAATATTGTTGCATCACACATACAGGAGTGGCCAAGTGAAAAGTGTTGTGAGATACATAAGACATTATTTATTGGAGACAAACACACTATAAACAGTCGGAATGCCTGCTATATAAATCATGGATGTTAACGGGATTTTTGTCTTAGTGTAATCAGTTTATTGTAAATCATTAGTCCCATTTTTACAAAAGAATTAATTGTTTTTAGTTCAGTTCAACTTGTAACTGAAAAGGTGAACACTGTGATGCCATAAATGTATTCTCATGTACGGAAGTGTTAAAATTTCTGGAGGCTGAGGGGCCAGCTTTGCTAAAAAACGCTTTTCATTTTACGACAGGCATTTTTCCTGTTTATGAGGCAAATTTTGAAAACTGTTTAAGAGCCTGCATCACAAATTATCTCCAAAAAGTAAATCATCATCCCAAAAGAAGGGCAAATGACCCTTCCAAGCAAGATAATTTCCAAAAGAAGTTTTTCTTCTACTAGACGTAAAACCAATGCTACTAAAATTATATTTCAAAAGTATTCAAAATTTTCCATACTTCACAAATACTAGAAAAACTGACTTTAAAAATCTATAATTTTAAAAGAGTACTTTTCACCCCCTTCGTTGTGGCATCCCTGCAATCACACAGTCGTCACGAAAAGGTTAAACATTATAGTATATATATATATACAAAGACATTTTTGCTTTAATACTAAAATCAAAGTCTATTTTGCTCAGCTGTTGATCAAGAAGCATGTAATCTTCTTAACGTTTCTACATTAATTTGTTGTCACAATAAGGAATGTTGGATTGGAAAAGTAAAAAAAGAAAAAAAATCACGTAAAGTAAACAGTCTTGTTTCTTGTGTATTTTGAAAAGAGAGGAATTAAAGACCTCAAAAATGTGCAAGGGAAGAATGAGTCAAAAAACGTTGGAAACCACCGGCCTAGATAAACTTCTCATTTATTTCGACGCGCAAGTGAGGTGCGGAAGAAGACATTAAAGAATCAATATTTCATTTAAATCCAATCTTTCAATTAAACAGGGGAAGAAAACATTCAAGAATTTATATTTCATTTAAATCCAATCTTTCAACTAAATCGGATTTCTGTTCAAACTGATCTCAAATAGGGAGCAATCAAGTGGTTGCTTGTATTCTGAGTTCCACTTTAAAGTAAATAGTTTTAAAAAATGTTTTGTAAATCAGGCAATAAAGTCAAATCTAAAGTTGTCCGCGTTTGTGTAATACCTGCAAAAGGTCAACATTTTATTCTTCATTTTAAAATCTAATATAACTTTTTATTTTTAACGTGATGTTGTTGTTATTGGTGTTACACGACCTCTTCCGAGAAATGGGGACATGGCGAAAGACTATGGAGTCACAGAAACCAGGCAACTCCCCAGGGCCTGGATCAGAGGTCGTAGAGAAACAAAGAGTCACCGAAGAGCGAGCGGCGCCAAGAGTCCGTTGCTGGGCAGTGCAGAATGAGATGAGAGGTGTCCTGACACGGTTGTCCGCAGTTGCTGCATTAAGGTTTCAAGATTCTGCCAATTCTAGTGAGATAAGAGCTTAACAGAGGGCTGTGTCCGTTGCAGCGGGAACAAGAGAGGACACTGCCTTAGTGACGAGGTAGCATGCTTTCCTTGCTTTTTTTCTGCTCACTTCAACTTGCTCCATGATATCATGATGCTGCCTGGCACGATTAACACAGTCTTTTGCTGCCAGAGATCATTTTTTCCAAATTGCAGCATTTTTCGAAATCAGTTTAGTTAAAAACTAATTACCGACGCGATGGTGTAGTGGTTTGAGCATCTGCTTCGCAGTCGGTTGACCAGGGGTTCATTATCTTCGTCGAGTTATACCAAAAGACTTTAAAAAATGGTATTCACAGCTTCCCTGCTTGGCGCTCGGAATTTAGAGGAGGTTTTGGAGAACAAGCCGGCAAGTTCGCTTGTTGTATCGTTGAGCAAGGCACTTAATGGGACGCACTTGCTTTTATGTGGAATACAGATGGCGGGCGGTTTAAGTGCCTTGAATAGCCCGCAGAAGGCATTGGCAAACCACTGCGGTATCTTGCCTAGAAAACTTTATGAACATAAGATTTATGAACATAGTTCATGAAGTCACCAAAAGTCGATGTCGACTGGACGGACAAAACAAAGAAACAAAATCTAATTTGTGATCCTATTTCTCAACCGATTTTCGTACTTTTTAAAACATTAAAGTTTATTTCAAGGCGATTCCAACAAAATATGACATATATTTTTACCATTCATTTTTATACTAAACAAGCTGAACTTAAGATCTGTAGTGTAACTTTATTTTCCCAAAAATGTGCGAAGCTGAGTAAAAACGAGTTTAGTGTTATGTGTAAACGTTACGATAAGGTACTAACTCAGTGCCATTAGAAAGCTGAAGAAATTTGTTTTTCAGTACTAAGTTACTCTAGTTGATTAAGGATAAGGATTAGTTTTTAATGGCTGATCGAAATTGGTTGCCATACGTCATGTTTTATTGTTAGTTGAACAATATTTCTGCTAGACCAAATAAACCTGCAATTTAAAAAAAATTAGTTCTTTGGTACATTTTGACTACTTTTTTCGAGCAAACATGGTTCTTTGACATTATCTATGAAAGTTTTTAAGATTTATCAAAAAAATGATGATTTGAACAATTTTCTGGTATAGCCTGCCGGTTAAAAGTACTCAAAATTTTGGTGCCTGCACTTCACAAAATTGCAATTTCTAAAAAAAGCTGATTGTTTGCCACATTTTTACTATTCTTAAGCGTGTGCTTATTTGGCATACATTTTTAAAAAGATTTATCTAAAAATAAAGGCTCTAAACATTTTCAAATGCAGCCGCCTACTCCATACAAACAAATTGATGATTTCCCTACAAAAACACGGAGGTAAAGATGGTCCTGTTTTATTTTTTGTAACAAACTATTACCAGTAGTTTCGAGCTACACATCATCTAAATATGGAAGCCATTTCCTCTGCCCTGGGTGAAGCCGACGCAGCCGTCTGATTAGATATTCTTAACCTCATCATCACTAATGGCTATTATTGTAATAACTTCACTGTAGGTACATCACTTCGGGTTAGTTTGTTCTTTCCAGCTGTGTATATACCGAAATTAATTACTGATGGCTACCACTGTAATACTTTAACTGTAGGTGCATCACTTCTGATTACTTTGTTTTTTCCAACTGTGTATATGTCGAAACTAAGCAAAATGCACACAGCGAGAGGCTTTATGTTGTAGAAATAGGCATTGAGGTACGAACAACTTGTTGAAACTGGTCCTAACATTCAATAGGGCATTTCTGAAAATACTTGGGTAAATTACTTTGGCGTCTCTCTTACCCATAACTTGTTTGGAATCGCTGGCTGTTCCAATGCGAACAAGTTCAGTTTCTACGTAGAACTCAAACCGAGTAAGATTTAGCCAGAAACTCCAGAAACTTTTGCAAAAGAATGGCGGCTATGCGCAACCCCGTAATGATGTTTTATGGCTTAATCGATCTCCTTTAAAAAACAGTACTTTTGATTTTGGAACGACAATTGGTTGCATCAACAGCACATTAGCTTTTTATTGCTGTTCTCATAAATATCAATTTGGTGAAGCCAATTAAATGGATATTCTTATACTCGAAAATACTGATGAGGTCGCTGCTATTTTCACAACTTAACCGTGATTGTTTGACTTCGGGTTAGTTTGCTTTTTGACTGGCTGTGTTTATGCTAGGACCACACAACATGAGCTTAGCCAGAGGCATTAGCTCATACAAATACTCAAACAGCTATGATAGAGTTGTGAGTAGTGGGCCTACTATTCAATAGCTTAATCTCGAAAATACATATCAATTACTTTATCACCCTACTACATCTTTGATATACTTTCATTTGAAGCACTAGCTCAATTTAACGAATAAAAGTTCATTAGGATTAAGGACGCTCATAGTAAAACCAGTGCAAATAGAACGTTGCCATGGGTTCCAAAAACTTGAAGACATGTAGTGGCTATGGGCAATTCCACGTAAATGTTTTTTATCAATTGCGTTTCAAAAATGATAGTTTTATTTCGTAAGAAAATTTGGCCATGTGAAAAACACCAGCTTTTTGTTACTGTTTTCACAACTATCCATTGAGTGAAGCTGGCTGGGCCGGTTGAACCGATATTGCTAACCTCGACATTACTGATAGAAGAGCTGCCGGGCGACGCCGGCAAAGCTGGCTTGTATAGTATATATTTAAGTATATATCGAATTAAAACTCTAAGCATGCATCTTAAAGTGTATTGGCGTACAAATCTACAAAATGGATAATGTTAATTTTTGCAACATGAACATATATAAACATAACATTGAAAATGGAAGAAATTAGTAACTTCACTTGACAAGTATTGCAATTGTTTTAAACATGATAAACTGACGCGATGGCTTTGTGGTTAGAGCGTCCGCTTCGCAGTCGGTAGACCTGGAGTTCATTTCCCAAGTCGAGTCATACCAAAAGACTTTAAATATTGGTATTCACAGCTTCCCTGCTTGGCGCTCAGCAAAATAGGATAGTGTGGAGAACATGCTGGCAAGCTCGCTTGTTGTGATCTTGGGCAAGACACTTAACGGGATGCCTCCATCTTCATGTGGCTGACAGGTAGCCGGGCCAAGCAGCTAACCGTCGTGGTATTCCAGTCTGACAAAAGACATGCAAACCGAGCATGAGCTCATACGTATAAATAAAACATGTTTACAATTTCAGTAAAAGTTAAAAAATGTTGGTTAATTTTTTTGTTAAAAAATGTGATTTTTGCACCGTAAGCGAAATAATTCATTTACAAATGAAAATTGTAATTTATTGCTAACTTTTCTTGTAAAAATACGGATTTTCTTACAGTACATGCTGGACAGGGATGGATTAACCATTGGGCATAACAGCACGTGCCCAGGGCATCAAGATAAATGGGGAGGGGGTACAACAACAATTTTTCATGGCCGACTTTTTAAAGATGTCTTAGTATTTAAATGTCATGAAATGTTATCCCATATGTAAGGCTAAAAGGATAAGACAAGCTGCCTTGTTGTTTTGCTCCCTCGCTTCTGCTCCAATCCTGCGGCAACCAGTAGGCTACCACGAGTGAGCTCTACAAGTATTGCAGCCATTTCCATGTTGTCTTTGATTTCGCTTAAAATAATCTTTGGTGCTAGTGGGTCCCTGTGGTTAGGAATAATAGCTTTTACGTATAGCTCTGCTAATATGTTTGGTAATATCGATCCTGTTGTCTGGTGTGAAGTGGAGCCAAGACTGGCAACTAGTTATTCGGCGTTCAGCTTAATCTGTTTTGAATACAATTTCTTTTACTTTGTTGGATAATTAATGTAAGAACACCCCATTCACTTTCAAAGACAACGACTATTTTACTAGAACAATTTTTGGTACTCTTTTTGATGCAAATGCTAATATTTTTCTTTTCAAACTCATCAAATAGATACTGGTCTCACATAGCTGAACCAAGATGGTGATGGACAAATTAAGAAAAACAAGAATTGAAGTTCAATAAACACTTGCGTTAAGTAACAAAATGAATCAAAAACAAGTTGATAGACTTCCACCTAAAATGTTGAGTATACACGCCGAATACACGTATCGTACACATGTAACTACGAACACGCTCATACCAACATCCGGGTAAGGAAACTTGGGAATCAATTGGTCCGACACACTACTACTGCTGGCATCGTCCACTTGGGAAACAATTGTTTAAAAAATTTGATGCTGTTTCAGTTAGGCATATTTGGGGCATCAAAGTATTTAGTGCATGGGGCTTATACGAGGTAAACGGTTAGTTTTTCCCTGATGCTTGGGCAAGAAAGCATAAGGTGAGCCAAAGACTTGAGGTCATAAATACCAATACGATAAAGTCGTGAGTAGACCTATAATTTAATTGCTTATTACTTTAAACTTGAATTTACAAAATTTTGTAAATCACTTTTGTACCCACACCAACTTTGAGTTGGTGGCTCTCTCCTTAACTAGTAAACAGAAGCGATAACCATTTGCGAAATAATACGCTTTTTATAAGACCATCATTCTTGATTTACAGTAAGAGTGAGTATGTCGTGATTAAAGGCACCTAGACGTCTGTCAACAATTTCGAATTAGTGACCTGTTACTTTAAACGAAAGAATGTTGTTAATTGACGAGCTTTCATGAGTGTGGCCAGTCTTGATTTAAGAGTAGGAAAATGCTACCATATTTAACGCATTCCAAAGTAGATAAAAAAATCCAAAGAAAACCAATACATACCAATCACTGTTTACAAACGAACTTTCAAACACGTGTTTTTCTCAAAAATAGCCCACTAGGATTACGGACATTGAGTGCAAGAAATTTGGGTGAGACATACATCCCTTTCTCTTTATGCCAATTGCCAGAATCAAAGCAGATAGATGCAGCCGAAGACCTTGATGTTACAAATACAATTAGGAAAGTAAAACACCAAGTTGTGAGGCCTTTAGGCCAATCCCTAAATACTGTGGATTGTTTTAGTAACTGTAAAAACAATTACTAAAATAACCCGAAGTATATAGGGATATTATTTTATTGCCCAACCTAACGTTGACTTTGGACCCATGATAATTGGTCTACAATGATGCCGTCCAGAAGTACAATATAATTAAGCAAACGCAGACCGAAAAATCAAAACAAATAAATTTGAGATAGTGATCGAAAAAAGAGCTAAAAAATAGAATCACGTATAACTTTCAACTGACGAAAGCAAGTGCGCGTGTTAGTATATATTAATCAACGTCTTTATTGTTCGTTATGAAAGAAATTCAATGCATGCTTCATAACTTTTGTCAATTTCCTGCCATATTTTAGTACCGTGATACTAACTAGGCTGATACTTGCTTGCTAAATGTCATTGAACGAGTAAGTACAGAATTGTTTTTTTCAGCGAATAATCACTGCAATTGCGCTGGCAACGTGAAAAATTGCCTGGCGTGGCTTAGGCTTTATGGTGGTAACTCGATCTTGTTGGATTATCCATTTTTGATTTTTGAATACTTCTTATGGACTCTCGGTAACTTACTTGTTCATTGCACTCCCCGATGATGTAGGAGTAAAGAGCTGGCTACATCGACTTCACTCATGTAACAGTTGTGAAGACAATAAAGAAAAGTTGTGATGAATCATTATTTCTCGAATATCTGTTCTAAAACCAACTGTAATTTAAATAAGAATCGAGTCAAAGACACTTGGAGACATAGACTCATACGCTCTTCTGTACTTAGCTACGCCTACAAGTTCATGCTTACGGTTTTCCGCCTCTTCATTGGAGATTGTCTTACTTGTAAGGCTTGCACCCATTTCACTCGTTAGTGCACTCATTTGTAAACATGTTTGTGCCTTTTAAGTTTTGAATACGTCTATGCGTCTTGGTCCTGGCCTACGCGAAGCCAGAAAAAAATGGAGCGGAGCAAAACAGGCAATACTTTTCCTAATAGTATTTGGCATCCACTTCCGATATTAAGTTTTTATAGCAAACAAATTACTTGAATTAAGTTGAAAAAAATAACTACTTGAATGAGTTTCATCATTCTAAAATCGTAGCTATAACTTTACAACATTTGTCAACATAAGCTGTTGCACAAATTCTGGCATATAATAAACCGGACAAAGTAAAGGATCTTATTTATGTTACATAAGTGCAGTGGCTTGCAAACTTTTTTGAGTGCGATCCGAATCTGACTTTGGTAAATATTTCGCAACCCAAGCCGCAAACAGCGTATTTTAACTCAATAAAAGAATGTGTTTTCAATGTCAGCATTCTACTATTGTTTTCAAATACCTATGCAACAGACAACCACAGACTAGCAGATGTAGTGCAATCTAATATAAAACATTGTATTTAATTTTGAGTGCATTGGTGAACTTGAAATCTCTTCTTCTCGATGTATTCAATGTAGGGCTCTATCTCGCTGAATGCGATGCGATCCGTTTTTTTTGATCTATGGCCATCCATACTTTGGGAACTGCTACATAAGTGTATTACGCAATCGCACCGTGATAAAGCGGGTCGACTTTTATATTGCAGTTGAATCAAAAGCCCACGTTGACGTCTGTTGTGGGAAAATAATAAACTGCATTGAAAAAGGAGTACAAACTTTGTTAAAATTGTCATTGAGTGATGTTTGTTCTTGATGAAAAAATTATTATTCAAAGATAGATATCGGTTCTGCATGCCAATCTATACTCCTTTATGTTTTTAGTAAAAATTACTATTATGTCATCACTTGCTAATCAGAATACTGCCAGTTGATTTTCTATATTTTTGATTATAATTTTTTGGGATTTAAAACATTTTACCACACGTGAAAAAGTCGGCTGCTTGGCACTGCTTTGGTAGATCTCAATTGCAAAATCATTTTTATTATGCGTGGACAGAAAAAGTTTGTATGATTCACGTTCTACAAAACAAGACATGTATCCTTTCGTAACTTTAAAGCTAGGGTTTTCAACCATTTTTTTACCGCTATAGCCAAACAACCCCCAGCTAAAATTTAAATGAAGCGAATAACAGTCGTGTATACAAAACAAACAAACTAGTCAAAAATTACATAAGCTTTAACAATTTAATGCAATCTGCATACATTTCAAAATAGTGTCAATGAGATGGTTGGTGCTGCATCTTGGTAACTAAGCTGTCTATGCGTGGCATCGTTGCTGATAGAGACCACCTTAGATCTGCCTCCACTTGTAACTTGTTCCTGCGTTTTGTTTTTATTCCCAACATTGCGGAGATTCCAGTCTCACAGAGATAATTTGATGGAAATGGCATCAGATGGCGGATTACTTTGTTTGCAACTTTAGGATACGAAAAAGCTATATCTATCCAAAATTCAGGTAAGGTTTTGTCTTTGAAAACATCTTTTGCTATTGAATCCATTGAACTTTTCTTGGGTGTCATGATTGCCATCGAACATATTTACCGCGTCTTCAGCTGCAACCACAAATGGATTTCTAATATAAGCCAAATCGTCTCTATCTACGTCAGGAAAATATTTGAGAAATTCTTTGTGAAGATAATAAAGGTGGCTAATAATCTGTAACTTAGTGTTATCATCAAGGTACATATCATCAGTCTCTTCAAGGAACTCATTTAGGATAGAAAATATTCCAATGTTACCCACTTCTATCTTCCTTTTTCATAGTTCCAGCTTTACATTAAAAACTGAAAGAGTAACCATAAAATTAATAATTATTTTGTCTCTTGCTTGCAAAGAGATGTTTAATTCATTGAGTTTGCCAAAAATATCAGCGAGATAAGCCAGTAATACCGCATCGTCCTTCAAAAACTTAATTATAGCTTCCTTTTTTCTCTCTGTGAAAAAGTTGATCAGTTGAATCCGCAGTTCAAACACCCGTTTTAGCACGTTTCTCTTTGACAACCAACGTGTCTCAGTGTGGTACAAAAGATTGCTGGGATTCAAATCCATTTTTTTACAAAAGCGTCGGAATAGGCATGTATTAAATGCGCTGGATTTTATTGCGTTAACTAGTGTTATCACTTGCTTAAGCACTTTCATCAACTCCGGTGACAATGTCTTCGAAGCCAAAGCTTCACCGTGCAAAATGCAATATATAAAAATACAATCTGGAACCATTTTATGAACGTGTGCTCGAAACCCTAAACTATGGCCTCACATAGCCGGAGCACCATCTGTACAAATTCCGAAGAGCTGTTCCTATTTGATATCATTTTTCTTAAAAAAAAAGCATCAATATTTTGATAAATGTCCTCCCCACGTGTTTTAGATAGCAAATCTATACAGAACAGAAATTCATCTTTGAATACACCTTTGAGAACGTAACGCACAAATGCAATAAGTTGTGCTCAGGATAAAACATCTGTGGACTCATCTATCTGAAGAGAAAATGACCAGGCTGACTTCATTTCATCGATTACTTGATCTTTGATGTCCTCCGACATCATCGTAATTCTACGTTGCACCGTATTATCCAAAAGTGATAGTAAATTCAATTTGTTTTCTGCTTCAGTGCCAATCATCATTCAATTCATGTCTTTTGCGCACGGCAGTATTAATTCTCCTGCAACTGTGTGAGGCTTCTTTCCTTTAGCAATCCGCAAAAATACACGAAATGACACTTCCACAGCGGCTCGATGTTGTTGCTGGAATGCTCCGGAAGTATACATGCGGGATCGCTTCAAAGAATTTGATTTTCGCTCAAAAAATGTTAAATCTTTGTTCTGTAGGTGAGGATAATTGGTTCTTAAATGTCTTTGCAGCTTTGATCGTTTCATAAATTCTGCTGAAAGAACTTTCATGCAAATTACACACTGAGGCTTTTGTACCCCATTTGAGAAGATGTCGACAAAGTCATACTTTAAAAATGCATCAGAATAATTTCGCTTTTTCGCCATGACTCCACTAAGTTTAATTCTAAAAGTTGTTTGATTATTTCTAAATTTAAATAGCTTTAATCAAATTACTTTTAAAATAGCGTTCTACTTTCTGCAAAAAAGTTTATTGAAGCAAAACCATATATTTTCAGTATAATTTACTATCTGAAAATGAATGACTAAATAAATACAGTTAAAAGAAATGCTAATAACGAAAACTTGATTAGCATTAATTACTAAGTAAATTAATCAAAGTAACTAAACTAAATTAATCAGCTAACCAAAGTAAATCGTGTCACATGTGAGTCTATTGCAGCTGCCAACCAGCTAGCTATAGTGAATGAATATAACGCACAGTCACGTAACAAAGAAACGAACAAATAAGCAAACAATAAATATCGCATAACTGTACATTTAAATAGTTTATTTACAGTTTTTTGCGTCCATGCTCGTGACCCCTTCAAAAAAAGCTCGCGACTCACCGAATGAAAACCACTGCTTTAAGGGCATAAAAACTGAGGTCTGACCAAGCCAAATCTGATCTCAGAAAGTTGTAAAGGAAAAAAAAAGATTTACTGCTCATAAAATTAAATTGAGACACATCAAATGATGATTATTCGTTTAGGTGTGGACCAGCAGTTTTAGATAGTTTACTCCTACGATCAAAACCAAACGTTGTCGGAGAAAACTTGTCAAAAAGAACATGAAGTAATGAATGGGTAGCAGAGCAGAACATAATCAGATGAAAAATGTCTTGAGTCAATTGGTGATCACAAAGCGCATGCTACACAAGTGCGAAGTCGGAAGAAACAGTTAACATCAGTTTTAAGGCGTCTTTTGAGCTTATTTCAGGCAAGTCCAAATAAAGCCATTTGTAGTGAAATTGGACCACTACAGAAATGAACGGAAGGAATCCAGAGGCGTTTATCTACCATTCCAAGATCCATTTGTCAATCGCCCAGTGTGTTGCATTGAGGTAAGACTCATCAACATCATACACCAACTTCTATGCAGCCGGCGCAAATGGTTGTCTCAGTTTTAGTTGCGGCCAACTCAAAGAAAATAAAAATTATGGTTGAGAAAGTGATCACCAAGTAAGTGATATAAGTTCGGCCAATTGAAGTAAAATAAGTATTTTTTATGAAGACTGATAGAACTTGCGTATCAAAACGACGAGGCACGTCTGCACGCTACTAATTTAAGAAATAAAGCGGACGCAGGAGATGAGAAAAGTGAACGCAAAAAACTGTATATGGCTGAAGGAAAGCATTCTTCTTCACTGGTGCATCTCCCAAGATCAGACCTATTAGACCAGTGTTCCCCAACCTTACACTGCTTCCACCGCATTATCTAAAGTTATTCTTTACTCCCCCTATATTTAGAGGTTTCATTCAGCCGGATAAAACATTTTGGCATGAATTACCAGTTTGAAAATTTTGATATTCAAGCAAAAAAAAACAAAACAGCCTCTGCCTTATGGAATGGCAACATTCATCACCATTTTTTCGGATGGAATTGTTCTTACAACTTTTGAATGCTTCCACGGCCAACATTTACTCTATTCGCCACACAACGAAACCAAGAAACTTTTTTGAGAGGGTCAATTTTTGGAAGTATCAGTTTTCCCATTTTTGTCAAAAATAAAATCTAAGATCATTTTTTCTAAGTGGTTACTTCTGCAAGTCTTTGTTCACCTTCCACAAAATCTAATTTTGCTTTCCTAGGAAAGATCGGCCTCCCTGGTTTGGAGCTATTGTATTTGACTATAAAAGTTCTTCCAAGATGTCAAGGCTGTTTTCGCATATAGTGGTTTTCGCAACCAGGAATTAGTTCTTACCAATGTTTTGAGCAGTTTTGGGACGAGGTTTCGATGCTTGATGCTGAGTGCAAACAGAGCGACGTACTCTTCGCACTCAATATCAAGCAGCGAAACCTTGTCCCAAAACCTACTCTGAATATGGGTAAGAATCTTGATAAATGCTTGCAAAAACCGCTATGTGCAAACGCAGCACACATTAGACTAATTCAATGAATTCAAGCAGAATGCGAGTAATGCCAGTTGTAATTGACATGTAATTCACGAAAAACATTTGTATTGCGTTTTTAATTCTAATCTAACTTTCTGTTTTACCAATACTGTACTGTTGCTTGTCCAACGGCGCTTTTTAAAAGGTAAGATGAATGCGCAGTTGCCCGAAAAAGGTCAACGAAAACTTGGAAAGTAGTATATTTGCCATGTTTGCTGGTTTCCAAGTTGTCGTTGCCCTTTTTCTTTTTTTTCTTTCGTTACATCGCTTTTTCTAAGCGAGCCTTTTGCTATGCAGGAAATAATAGAGCTTCCAGCCTACCAATATCAGCGTACAAATCTTGGTAAATTTTGTGCTTATGCTAATAGATTTTGATTTGCTTGAAATCGAATTTCATGACAGTCTACGCTTAATTGTGCGATCAAAGCACCAACAACCAATAACATTGGATCTCGGTATTTTGGTAATACAAAACATGTTCGGGATATTTAGTGCGTACAGATCAAACAAAACAGAGATTTGTCCCCAAATAACGGTAGTAGACTCAATGAAGATTAATATACTCGTGCTTTATTGGGTTAGAATAGTGCAGCTGTTCACCCAGTGTGTCGCAAGGTGAGACTTTTGGAAACCCATCAATGGCAGTCCGTCTTAATGATAGGGCTATCACTCAGTAATTTGTATTCATTACTGGTTCGAAACGGCATTCTATTTTTGTCCTAGCCTAATTTAATTAGGTTTGTAACATGAATATGAAAAATCGTTTTATGCTGTGTCTCCATCTTAAGAAAAACAAGGGATTACCACAACAACATGAAGAACTGCAACAGTTGCCATGGGATGTGAAAATAATTTTTGGAAACGGGATGTTCTATCGAAAGTAAAGGATGTCATTTTGAGACAAATTTAAGCTCTGCGTATGGCATCGTCCTCCAAGTCTCTTTTTACTATGTATTTGTTGATTAAATGTAGCAATTCTCGTTTGAATAGTTTATTTCGATTTGTAATCTTGGCAAATTTTATCTTTTAATTTTAACGTAATTTATAAAAGTTAAAATTTCTGCATTCGAAAATCTGGATTTTAAAAGCAAATGGAAAGGTAAAACAAGGCAATTTGATAAGAAATATCGAACAAAGGTAAAACAAAGCATATATAACCTAAAGATACTTTTGTAGCCGTCGAGAGACCAGGTTGTACACCACCACCCGCTACGAGAACGTTTTATTCGTACGCATTGAAAAGCAAATATGATGTCGGTGAAACTTTGAACCTAATATGTAAACCAGGTAATATTTTATGTAATAATTTGTGATGTGTTTTTGGTATTGCAACAAAACCAATGGAAAATAAATAGGGTGCCATCTGTTAGCAAGGTTAGAGACGAAAATAAAATGCTGCATAGAAGACCTTCTTACACTTTTTATTTAGAATTTCAAAGAAACTGCCTATTTTAGAGCGCACAAAGTAGTAACATCATACCACAATACTGTAACCTAACGTCGAGAGCTAAAAAACTCCCAAATGAATCATGATTAACCAACTAACTCATATACATCGGGCTTTGGCATCTTGCTCCACATGATCCATTACACTTTGGCCAAAATGCTAGTTGATACTAACTGAAAATAGCTTGGCCCACCGAAAGCAGGAAACACCCCGCTTGACAATGAGGGCCTAAGACTGACCCTCACGGGCAGTTTCATCCAGGTGCTTAGATTGAGTTTTAGTACGTAGTATGTAAATATTAGTGGTATAACCACGTCATGCACAAGAATTACTACGATCTTAGTTATTTTCATCTACATCCGGTTATTATGCTCTTCTTCAAATCTTAAGCAAATCCTATTGTCACCACAGCACACTTGTTGGGTTTACACTATCACCAACACCGATTTTAAACAGTTGGCTCTCTAGGCAGCCTACAGCAATCATTTTCTTTCAATTCAATTCAACGGGCACTGCCAGTTTCTGACTGCTTTTTGACGCTGAAGAATTGGACAAACCCCCATATGGCCTTTGCAGGCTATTCTCGCGTCAACTCATTACCAAGCAGATGTGTTTTTGATAATTTTCCATCCTGAAGGCCCGGTTGATAAACACGGGCTACGGACAATTTCGTTCTTATGACTAAACGAGCATTGAAAAGTTAGGAATTCTTTAAGTTTGCAGTGATATGAGACAACATTGCTTCTTGCTACAAACCAAGTGGTTCAATAAAGAATCGTTTTTATTGCTGCAATACATTTATTATAGCAAAATGCTGCAAGATAAAAATTGGTTTTATGCACACAGTTGTAAAGGCATGAAATAACTTAAGATACCGGTGTAGCATTAGGTCAAAGACCTATGCTACTTATCGTGATATTGTAGTATTGTGACGTCACAGTAGACTGGATCACGCGATGTTCCAGCCAACATGTGACGGCAGAGAGAGAAAGAAAGCAAGAAGTAGAATAAGAAGGTGTTAGTATGTTGTAACTGTTTTTTAAACATTAAGTCATTTTGAATAGCTGTAATTCTTTTGGATATTTTTCTTGGATAGTTCGCAAGTCACTTCGCTGTGAAGGAACAAATCCGACCCCAACTGGACCGGAAGGTGAGAGAACTTTTATATACGTGTAGCGCGAATGCTTCTCTGGCAACAGTTATCTCTGACCAGAAGCAATCGAAGACCAAAAATCCGCTACATTTTGGTGACCCCCGACAACGAACTAGTTCTGAAACGGACTTTTAGCGATTGCTTTCTGTTTACAATTGTCAAGAATTTTAAAGACTTTTCGTATTAAAATATCGCGTTTAAGTTTGTACAAGCCTGCTGCTACCAGTAAAAGCGGCCATCTTGAAAATCTTCAACGATCACGCGAGCTACGTCACAATCGAAACGATCAAGACGCAATCTAGCAATTTACTTTTGGTTGGCGCAAAAGTAGTGTGAACATTAGAACTGTTATTTCAAATTTTGGCGACTCATTTTAGAAGTAATTATTTCGAGTATAGCAATTTTATTATGTCGGAGAGTGGAAACGTAACGCCTATTTGGGTTATCAACTTATTGTTTGAATATTCATGGTATGTGTTTATGCTTTTGCTTACTATTGTAGTTTTAGCGTATGTTTTGACATTTAAGGCACATTTGGGGCCAACACGAACGGTACCCACACCACTAGATAGTTTGCCATACACTTCTGATAGCTGCGACTTAGTTCAGAACACAACACCTAACTCGTCTTTTGCTTGCTTACACAGTGCAGGTGTTTCATCCCCAGACACAACGCCGATAGGCTCACCATATAGCTTACCGTATCATCTTACAGACGCCAATCAAATGCAACACATTAGTTTTATCAGAAAACACGAACCACCACAACTACCCAAATTTTGGTTGAACAATCCTCAAGGATACTTTCACATTATTGAACTGTTATTCACAGAATCACATATTACTTCAGAACACACAAAATTTGCCTTGCTTGCCACAGCTTTAAGTCATGACAATAAAGTTATGCAGATGATTTCGGATGCATTGCCTCAAATTAACTCAAATGAACCTTTTACAACATTAAAAAATGTGCTGCTGAAGCGATTTTCACCGAAGACTCAGGACTGCCTTGAGTCATTCTTTTCAGAAACTCAAAGACGAGGGGACACAGTCACAGAATATTTGATCCGTTTACAAGCTTTATTATCTTCCCAATTCCCAACCAATTCGGAAATAGGTCAAGCTTTAATTCGGCGGAAACTATTAGAATCCTTTGATGCTCAGACTCGTCTCACGTTATATCCTTATGAAAAGGAACCATTGGAGATTTTAGCCCAACACGCCGATAGTATCTTGGCACGTAAACAATCGTTTGTTGCAGGTGAAGATGTTCATCATAATGCTCAGAACCCAACAAACCAAGCTATTATAAACCAAATGTTAGAATCTCGGCTTGATAAGTTGGATCGCACTCTTTCTAGTTTGTACCAAACCTCACCATCATCACCACATAAATATACTCACACACCTTCACAACCTCACAAACATGTACCTCAACACACTACAGATTCCAGTTCTTTCTCACCAAACCAAAATCCAACTCGACCCGTAAACAACGTTTGCAGTTACCATCGTCGATTCGGTGACCGCGCCTTAAAATGCTGGGGTCCATCTTGTCCAATGTACCAACAGAAACAGGCAACAAAACGCCAGGTTGACCTCCATGAACTAGGGGCTCGTAGGTTATATGCCTCAGAGTCAAGTTCTCTACTCTTCGTACGCGACAATTGCTACAATATTGAATTCTTGATAGACACGGGGGCTGTTTATTCATTTTTGCCACTGTGGGCAGTCGACACATCGCTCCTTCAACCAGTCAGTGGTCACACTATTTCGACCATTGGTGGTGGCTCTGTGCTAATCGAAGGTCACCTTAAAATCCAAATTAATCTTGGATTTTCCCAACTTTTTGAGTTTAATTTTTATGCAGCTAAATTGCCATACGGAATTCTAGGAGCAAATTTCTTACGACGTTTCAACTTGTGCATTGATCTTACCGCTGGTAGACTTTTCCAACCACCAGAGATAGAAAAATTTTCTTTGCCGATTGAAGAAGGTATTGAAACGGACTTTACTGTACAATCTTCACAACAGTCAAGTTCGAGCCTCTTACAACATTTAAAATCGCACTACCCTGAAGTTTTTAATGCCTCCACGCGATCACGAGGGATAAAACATTCTATTACTGCTCATGTTGAAACCACCACAGAAGTACCTGTTTGGTCTCGGGCACGACGACTAGCACCAGATAAATTCGTAGCCTTGAAACAGGAGGTGAAGCATTTAGTAAATCGAGGCATTTTAGCCAAAAGCCAGAGTGCTTGGGCTAGTCCAATTGTTATGGTAAAGAAGCCTTCAGGTAAATATCGACTGTGCGCCGACTTTGTGGCTTTGAACAAAATCTTGAAGGTTACTCGCTACGCTCTTCCTAACATTAATGATTTTTCGTCCATGGCTCACGGATGTTCTTGGTTCAGTTCAGTGGATATTAAAGACGTATATTACCACATTCCTGTCGACCCTGCAGATTCCCACAAGCTGACCATAACCACTCCTCTTGGAAATTACAAATATCTCTATCTCCCCATGGGTCTGGCCACCTCTAGCGGGTACTTTCAAAAACTGATGAATGAAGTCCTCTCAGGTCTTCCCAGAGTATTTGTTTATTTGGACGACATTATCATCATGTCACCAGATTTGGATGATCATCGCAAACTGCTAAGCTTGGTTTTCGAAAGGTTACAACAACATGGTTTGGTGGTAAACGATGCCAAATGTGCTTTGCCGTAAAAGAGCTCTCGTTTTTGGGTCATTTGGTATCTGCGGAAGGAGTTAAGCCTACAACAAAAAACGTCAAAGCAATAACGGATTATGTGCGCCCGCGAACCAAGAGACAGTTAAGACGATTTCTTGGCATGATTCAATTTTATTGTAGATTCATTCCCGACTGCGCGGAAATTCTCTCGCCGCTATATTCGTTACTTAGCACAGGGGAAAGAATGACCAACCTTTTATGGTCGCCAGAAACAGAAAACTGCTTTTTAAAAGCAAAGCAAGCTGTGGAAAAAGCGACAGTTTTAGCTCATCCTAATCATGAAGCCAATTTAGAGCTGATTACGGACGCGAGCGACAGTGCGGTAGGTGCAGTACTGCAACAAGTTTCAAATGGATTGCGGCAACCCCTCGCCTTTTGGTCCAAGGCATTCACACACTCACAACGTTCATGGTCTTGCTTCGAGCGAGAGCTATTTGCTTGTTATGCGGCAATCAAACATTTTCAATACTTTCTGGAAGGACGTGATTTCCTTCTAAAAACTGATCACAAGCCAATCGTCAGAAAGTTCCAACATAACTCTCCAGCTGCGTCACCACGCCAAGCTCGCTTCATCGACTACATATTGCAATTCACATCTCGAGTGGAACACGTATCAGGACGAGAGAATGTGGCTGATGCTTTATCCAGGACGCTTGAGCCACCGTTGCTGAACCTCATCACTCCACCTTCTGCTCCACTGGATTACTTACAACTGGCTGTCGCGCAGCGAACAGATCCAGAAATCACATATTTGCGCCGCAACAACAGCACGGCCCTGGTGCTGAAAGATATACCATTAGCTGAGCATGGCATTAAGATATTATGCGATGTATCGACGGGTAGGCTGCGACCAGTAATTCCTGTCTCTTTGCGTGCATCTGTCTTCAAACACTTCCATTCACTAGCACACCCTGGCATAAGAGGAAGCGTAGCCTTATTGACAGAAAAAGTAGTTTGGATAGGGATCAAGAAACATGTCGCCCAATGGACAAGAGAATGTTTGCAATGCAACCGCTCCAAAATACAGCGGCATAACAGAGCTCCTCTGGAAGAGGTGACTCCTCCTCCTAACAAAAGGTTTACTCATGTCTATGTGGACATTACCGGGCCACTCCCGTTGAGCAAAGGCTACTCGTACTTATTAGTAATTATAGATAGGTACTCGCGTTTCATGCAGGCTGTTCCTCTCCAGGGAATCTCAGCTGAGGAATGCTCCTCAGCATTTGTTCAATCATGGGTGTCTTTATTTGGTAGCCCATCCCATATATATTGTGATCGCGGAGCCCAGTTCACAAGTGCTTTGTGGAGGAAATTAGCTCTATTTCTCGGTGCACAACTACATCATAGCACTGCTTACCATCCTCAAGTGCAGGGCTTGGTGGAACGGGTCAACAGAACTCTCAAAACTGCCTTGAAGTGTGCGGAATCTCCAACTGATTGGTACGACAACTTACCATGGGCACTGTTGAGCTTAAGAAATCAGCCTAAGGAAGATCTAGACAACCATTCACCTAACGATTTCGTGTTTGGAGGAAAATTACGTTTGCCCGGAGAATTCTTTGTCGCTCAGGAAAGGGAAGATGAAACTTTGCCTACTAGAGAATTTGTGAAGTCATTGGCCCAGCGAGTGGCATCTTTTCGCTATCATCCTCCTAGAAAAACGAATAGATCATCACATCTCGATTCGGCTTTATTCAATCCCCAGGTCACTCATGTGTTTGTGAAAGATGATGTGCGACGCCATTCATTGCAACCAGCATATCGAGGTCCATACCTCATTGTAGAGCGATGCCGCAAGTTTTTCGTGCTAGATTATGGAACTCATCACGATAGGGTATCCATCGACAGAATCAAGCCCGCTATTTTTAGCATGACGTCACTCAATGAAGAGTCTGAGAATGCGTGCCCACTCACGGCAATTCTTGACAAAGAAAGTATTCATTCGCTCTCACTCCGGTCTGAAATGTTTGATGATCTTGATCACACTTGTTCGCGAACACCATCTGAAAGACACGCAGAACAGCACACACTACACGACAACCTACATAACAATAGCACAAGAAATAAACATACTTCCAAAGGGCGACCCATTCATGCCCCAAAGTGCTTTAGAGATTACGAGATGTTGTAACGCCGAACCTTAAACTTTTGAAAATTGACCTTGTTTTGAATGCCATTGTTTTATGGAAAAGAATATCTGTAGTGTATTTCGAATACCGATGACTTCTTATGTATAATTTCTATTGTGCATCGGTCTCAATGATTTATTTTGGCTTGGTCGTTTCGTCTGGTTCCATACCAGGCCCATCAAGTGGCTCATTTCAATGACTGCCTGTTAAAGCAAGGGTGCAACCTATTAATAACTTGTGAATTTGTAATGGACATGTGTTCAGTTATTTCAGCTTGAGCTTCCTATTTTAGACTTTGTTGCTGTGTTAAGTTGTTGCTTAGTTCTAGTTTTGAGTGTAATTTTGTGTGGGGTTTATCGACGTACGAGTTGCTTTATGTTTAGTTCGGCAGTATCTTCTCTTTGCTTGACATTCTTTCCTTTTCTCTCCTTCTTTCATCTTGCGCTGCTTGAACTTTTCACATTGCTGACTGTTATCGTTCGTATTTTCACATAGCATAACATTTTTGCATTGTAGTTCTGTACATACGTTTGTTTTTGTTTTTGCATAAGGGGGGAACATATGTAGCATTAGGTCAAAGACCTATGCTACTTATCGTGATATTGTAGTATTGTGACGTCACAGTAGACTGGATCACGCGATGTTCCAGCCAACATGTGACGGCAGAGAGAGAAAGAAAGCAAGAAGTAGAATAAGAAGGTGTTAGTATGTTGTAACTGTTTTTTAAACATTAAGTCATTTTGAATAGCTGTAATTCTTTTGGATATTTTTCTTGGATAGTTCGCAAGTCACTTCGCTGTGAAGGAACAAATCCGACCCCAACTGGACCGGAAGGTGAGAGAACTTTTATATACGTGTAGCGCGAATGCTTCTCTGGCAACAGTTATCTCTGACCAGAAGCAATCGAAGACCAAAAATCCGCTACACCGGTATTACCCTTTTCGTTTTTCAACAACCTTGTTAGTCATTTGTTACCATTATAACAAATTATTACGATTTGGCACACTATGACATGTATAATTGTTTGAAGTAAAAGTCGCAAATACTTATCAGTAACCTGATCCGGTTGCTTTTCCACTGTTCTACCAGGGTACCAATACCGTTAAAACGGCATATAGGCTAGGAGATGTAGGGAAATAGGTTCCTTGAGCAAGAGCGTTCTGACTGAATCTCAATTGCTGGCACCTATGGCAGTCACAAGGAAGAAAGCACGACAGTAAAATTTTATTGCATCAATCTACGCAGTTGTGGCAACAATCGAATAAGTCCGTCCGTCACGAAATCCAAGGATGAAAGAGAAATGTCAGACGACTAGAACACGTCCGTCCGCCACGGCGATCGACGAAGAAAGACAGGCGAAAATCTCCGACCGCATAGTCGGCGACAAAATATTGCACACGTCACGACGAATTAGGTCGCTGCACACGTCTAAGTAAATCAGTACCCTGCACACGTCACATGGACGAAAACAACGGACAAACAACATGATGGCGGGAAAGGCAAGCCGATTAAGGAGCTACCATGAGAAGACAAAAATAAACAAGCATATCTAGCCCTAATAAAAAAAGAAAAATAAATGTGTGTGATTTTAGACCCAAGCAATAATAATAATAAACGCATACGCGTTGCAATATCACGGCCAGATTGCCGGAAAGCCATGCAGGCTTAGTTTCCTGGCGTGAGGTGCACGATATACTTTAAACGGAGATAACCGAGCGGCAACAAACCTGACGGTAGATACTTCGTCAGTTAAAATTACTTCATCAGTAAAATCGTAAGGCCAAGCAGCAAAAGTGTACGAGCTGGGCGTCAAACTGGGGACGCATGAAGTTGCAAACTAGCAAACGCAGCTCTAACAGTAAACAACTAGAATCACGCACATCGGCGAGAGCAAGGTGCTGAGCCGCCGAATGCAAACTAACAAAAAAATATAAAAAAAGACAAAAAGGTGTTTAGCATGGCAGCTCGATGAGGTGCGAGGCACGACATGCTACAGAGGATAATTTTATAATACACAGTTTTTTGATTTTTATACCTGCTTTTACGGTCGCCTGATAGCAATTCAACAGTAAAATAAGCCCCCATACTAAAACTACTCCTCAACCTGTAGGCCTAATTGGAATTAGCCTGCCTTTGTTACTGACGTAATAAAATAATAAAAAGCAAATCGTTTTGATATTGTAGCCGAGAAAAAACCAATACTTTTATAAAGCCCAGGTTTCTAGACCGATTATTTCACTGAGACGAAAAGAACCGCAATATCGCGGACTTACAGTCGCTACTTTCGTGATTCAGCCAAAAATGTACGCCGAAACCGCTAGGGCTTTTGGACTTCTACATAAGCTAAATGCAGTTCTGCTCCTTGAATGCTCCAAAAATGCTACAACTGCTTATTGTTTATTTTACTCTCATTTTATAGGATACGAATCAGAAGAAACTTTGACTGTGATTTGCAATTCCAATGGCAAATGGAGCAACCTTTCATCAGCTATTTGCAAACGAAAAAGATGTGAGATTTTTGGAAACTTACTAAATGGACGAGTAGACAAAACCGAAGTTTTTTTTGGTGACAGGCTTTTTCTTACTTGCAATACAGGTGAAACTTAAGTTCATGAATTACTTTAGCTCAATTACTCAATGACATTCAAGATATTTTTACCTGTTCCTATAATTTAGGTTTTCAATTGTATGGTCCTCCAGATTTAGGGTCGCGAAATTATCTTGCCTGCTTCGCAGATGGAGATCTTTTCCCAAGCTTGGAAGATTTTAGATGTGAAGGTAAAGCAGGACTTATTTTAGAGTTTAGATTCCAAACATAAAAGCTCAAGAATATGAGAATCGAGATCTGTTCTATTTTATAGGTTGCGATTGGCCTTGCCGATCCAAACCTACTTATGAGTGTGTTGTCAGTTGTGGATAGTGAACGAGGTGAACAAGGCAGCTGCCTCGTAGCCCCTTTTCAAAAATGGCGTGTGTAGTTTTAGGTTGTTTGGTGGCATTTTGAAATGTGCTCTTGGTCTTAGCAACTGTGGAAGTGATAACTAAAAGTGGCTATTTTGCTTTTGATGGCATTTTACCCTTGCAATCTATTTTGCCGTTCAACGTTTTTGTGTCTTCAAAATTGGCTTATTTGCTGCAGTGCTCATAGTATTGTTTTGGAGTAGTGGATAGTGATGCCAACTACGAATAAAATGGTTAGAAGTACGAATCTTTGCAAGCAGGGTACTTAAACAGTGGCAGCATACATTCAGAAAGGGATGGCAGTTTATGAAGATTAGTGGGAGTGTAAGCCAAAAGCTCCATTTTTGTCAAATCACTTTTTTGTCACTTTTTGTGAATTTTAATACATTATAGAGATTGACCAATCACAAACGACTAAAAGTCAAGTTTTTAATATGACACTGAAAGTTACCAATCAAAACCATTCAATAAAAAATAAAGTGCAGAGGTAAAATGTCATTGGCGGCAAAATAGCACTGCCTAAATAAAAACCAGAACCTAAAAATTGCTTTTTCTATTACTGTTTTGGGCTGCAGGCTTTCCAGTTTTTTTGACAGAAACTGTTGTGACAATGTGGGTTTAACATAATTTTTAGGGTGGAACCTCATTTTGCTGATGTGATCTGAACAACTTATATTTTTAGCTGTTTGAGCAGACTAGACTTTGCCTGTGAACTGTCACAATTTATCCATGAAGTCGGTCCCGCTTTCAGTTTTATCAAAACTTGAATTAATTAGTTTATGTTTTCATGAGCAGTTTATTGATGTTAGTGAGATACTGGTGAAAGCGGAAATAAATTTGTTTTGAAAGAATAAACGGTCGGTTGTGTTTGTGGGGCAAAATAATATTACAGATATGCAAGCACAAAAAGGTTTGCAAGATTTAAAACATTATGTTTTAGTTGTTTGACATCTAAGTACTTGCTGTGTTCTGGTCAAACCAATGACTCAACGGCAAATTTGCTACATTTGTATACTTATCTTTTTAGAGAAATTTGTGAAAGGAGAATTAGTTAAGTCATTATTCATGATTGGTATGTGCCACTATCTTTGGTTATGGTAGTAAAACAATGAAAGATTTTAGTGGCTCTAACGCTTTACTTGCCTGGTGACTCATCCAAACATGAAGTCTACTACAATCATATTTATCAAAAAGGTTTGTTTATTCAGATTTATTTGTAAATTATCAGTTCAATTAAGATAGTAGTCCTTGATTTGGTTTATACCTTACCTCATACAAGGCAGTTTAAGTGCATTAGTTGAATAGAGAGTATGAAAGTATTGCATCAAAACAAAGGCGAAAGGAAGAAAGTAGGAACATTGATGACGCAAAAGTCTAATTATTGTAATAAATAGCCCTACTACTTCTATTAGAGAACTGAGAGATCAAGAGTGCATTTGCAAGCATCCAAGTCATGTGTTAGGATGAAACAAAAAACGATAGCAGTAGCCCTATGTAATCGAGTGTCAGTGAGTTCAAAGATAATAATGTAAAGAATATTGTTTTTGGTGAATTGGTTGCTGACCTGTGCTCAGCAAAAAGCAAGACAACAACCATTGTGACTAAACTTCCTGGTTTTTTTTCAATAGACCTAATGCAATTAACCAGTGCCAGCATTTAAAATTTTGGATAACTCCTATCTCAACGCATTACCATTAAATTCAATGTTTTTTTTTCTCTCATAATGTTTACAAGCAAGTAAAGATTCATATTTTTAGGAAGTTTAAGCTTTGTCTAGCAGTACGCCAGCTGAGCATATTGTCAGCCATTCTATTTGAATAAGGTGGAATGCATGTGTAAGGATTTTGTAAGTGGTTGTTAAAGATTGTTTTTAAAGAATATCTTAAGCATTTTGATATCTGGAAGATTCTAATACTTTGAACAATGACCTCAGCACAGTTGGCAGAAGTAATGAAGAGGCTGGATGAAGTATCAAAACGCCAAGATGAGTACAATAACCAATACTTGTCTAACTCATGTAATACTAGGCCTACAGATAGTTTTGTTCCTGCTTCTTTTTCAGATGCCACCAGTGCCCAAGGTTTGCTACTGGATGATCTAAATAAAATGGCTGCGACTCTTAGATTTTTGGTTGAGCAACTGGCTGATCAGGTTTTTCAGAATCAAAGAAACTTGGATGATCTGGAGCAATACAGCAAAAGTAACTGCCTCATACTACATGGGCGCACCAATTCTCCAGAAAAAAAGGCAAGTAATTTGGACTTTGAAAATTTTGTCATAAAAACTCTAAACTCCAGAATCAAATTGTGTCAGCCAATTGCTAATACAGACATTGACATTTGCCATGTTCTGCCTTCTCAAAAAGCTAAAAATCCAATTATAATTAAATTTGTGCACCGTACAGTTAGGAACCTGGTGTTTGCCAACAAATCCCAGCTCAAAGCAGTAAAGAATTCGAATCCAAAACTATCATTAGCAGAATCACTTACAAAACGGCGATTTCAACTGCTTGCTAAATCACAAGAAGCATTTGGATTCCTAAACGTCTAGACACTGAAGTGGAATATATATTGCTACTTTGAAGGCTAGAGGCACTATATTGATGATTTTGGAGATATCTCAAAGATTATATTTTCATGCTGAGTCCCACAACTTGTTTGCTTTTTATTACTTCATCTGTATGTTGTTAACCACACCTCATGGCATACCAAAAACCGTTTTTTAAGCTTTAAGTAATTTATTTTTTTGTATATATTTTGTTTTATTTTCAACTTTGTATTTGTTGTGTTTTTGTAATGTCGCAAAATGTATTATTTAAAGAAAACAGTCAAAAATCAAATTTTGAGAAACGGAAGCAACAACTTTACATTACCGGTACTTACAAACCCAAATAAGGAAAATTTAACCCATTCTGCTGATGGCCTTAATTTGATGTTTAGTGACAGTGATCAGGGCAGTCAAAATAGCAATGCAGACTTGGACTTTGAGGCTTTAATGAGTACCAGCCAATACATTGACCAATATAAATTAGATGACTTTGTAGCTGATGAGATACCTGAAGGTAAATTATTTGCCTTGGAACTAAACATGAGATCATTAGTAAATAATGCTAATTTTACCAAGTTAGAGGCACTGCTATCATTTATGAGATACAAACCAGACATCATATATATTTCAGAAACTTGGAAAACTTCTCTAAGCTCAGGTGCTTTCTTAAATCTACCGGGTTACAAGTTTGTTCACAACTCTAGGCTTCATTTCACAGGGGGAGAAGTTGCACTCTATGTCAAAGACACAATTAGGTTTCATGTTTTGACTGAACTCATCACTATGCTTAAAAAGCTATTTGAATCTGCCTTTATTAAATTAGAATAGCAAAATGAAAGTATTATCTGTGGAACAATCTATAGATCTCCTTCACATGACACTGGATCAAATCAAATATTATTTGACAACTTAAAAGAAACTCTTGAATCTATAAAGAGCAACCATAAATCTATGTATATAAAACTCAAAGTTTGTCTGTCTGTCTGTCTGTCCGCTATAGAAATAAAACTGGAGTCATTTAGATACAAACAAACATATGAATCTTATATAACTTTTTCTAGGGAAGCCAAGTACGGTATTTTGATTTCGATCAGAATCATCTATGGGGGCCTACGAGCCTATATTTATTCAACCTATATTAAAATATGGTTATTCAATGTAAAAATTTAATCAGTCTTTACATTTTACTCGATCAACGACGGGTAAATCTGCTAGTGCTTTATATTTGTTGATCTTAATTATAATCTCCTTCAACATGATAATAATATGGCTAGTGATTTACTGGATATTATCTCAGAACATTCATTTTATTCATTGATAAACAAACCTACTCGCGTTGCAGACACTAGTGCAACTATTTTAGATCAGGTGTGGACAAATTTATATTCTGAAAACATCAAAACAGGAGTGATTCTTCATCCTATTTCGGACGACTTACCTGTTCTTATTGTTACTATACCAATCAAATAAAGCATAAGCTAGACAACAAAATGAGAATTTTGGACCAAGTAAACATTGAAAAATTTCAATAAAAATAAATATAAATTTGTTTTTGCAAGAAACTGATTGCAATACAGTCTTTTGTATGTTTATTAATGAATACACTTTTATTTTTAGTCAATGTTCCACTCTGATAAAAAAAAGATCGTTTAGAAAAAGCAAGGACTGGTTTGATAAAGATTTGCTAAAACTAATAAAAGGAAAAGATAAGTTAGTTAAAAAATATATTGCCAAAAAAAGTACCATAGCCGAAGCAAAATGCAAAGAAGCTAGAAATAAATATTTTTATAGCATTCAGGAAAAAAAGAAAGCTTTCTTTGTATCAATTCTTGAAAAACAGGAACACAATATTGAAATGACATGGCAGACTGTTAACATTCTTTTAGGAAAAACTAAAAACCATAGCTGCACTTCTTTAAATATTCATGGAGGATTATCTACTGATGATGCAAAAATAGCTACCACTTCAATAAACACTTCACAACGATTCGTGGTGACTTAAAAAAAGCATGAACCGCGCTGGTGCTAAATTTGACGATTATCTTAGTTCGTCATATCCGCACTGCATGTGTGTAAACCCCACTTGTGTCTCGAAAATTAAGAATATTTTATCTGGCATACAATCAAAAGACAGTTGTGGTTTAGATGAAATCCCAATGTCAATTCTTAAATTATCACCAGATAATAAATTGTTGATACTATGTCACATTTTTAATCTTTCATTGGGACAAGGTAAATTTATTAATGAGTTCACAAAGGCCAAAATAATCCCAGTGCATAAAAAAGGATCAAAGACTGATGTAAACCATTATCGACCTATCAGTTTACTACCTGTTATGTCCGCAATTTTGGAAAGAATTTTCTACAAAAGACTGTGTTCATATTTGAGCCGAGTAGATTTTTTTCCATCAATATCAATTTGGCTGTAGAAAAAAACACTTTATAAGTAATGCTCTCACAGTTATGATAGAAAATGTTACAAAAGCATTTGAAGAAAAAAATATACACTGGATGTTTTCTTGGATCTGTCAAGGGCTTTTGACACGATTGGTCATAACATCTTTCTTCACAAATTACATCATAATAGAGTTAAGGGATTACCCTATCATTGACTTGAAAGTTATTTAAGAAATCGATCTTTACAAACTGAAATTAATGGGAAATTATCACCTCCTACATTAATTAACTTCGGCATTCCACAAGGGTCAATTTTTGGTCCATTATTGTTTTCGGTATATGTTAATGATCTTTCAAAATGTCTTACTTCTGGTTAAACTATTATGTTTGCTGATGATACAAACTTATTCTTTAATAATGCTTCATATACTGAACTATTTAAAAAGGCAAATGAGGAATTTCACCAAGTTGATTCCTGGCTTGCTTTAAACATTGAAAAAACTAAAGTCATAACTTTTAAAACTCGTAATAGCCCTCCAATCCCACCTAATCTTGAAATCAAGCTAAATGGCTATGCGTTAGACAAGGTAACATCTACTAGATTTTTAGGTGTAACAGTTCACGAGCATCTAACGTGGAAATCTCACGTGGAATTGCTGCTGAAAAAAATTAGAATTAGCCGTGGCATCATACAAAAAATAAAACCCTATCTTAACCAAAAATCACTTTAATTGCTCAATTATAGCATGATTCAAAGTCACTTTCAATACTGTATTTCTTCCCGGTATTTCAACAACAAAACACTTAAAACAGGCTGATCGTCAAAAGCATCAGCTGGTTAGAGCCAATACAATGCCAGAACTGGTCGATTTAAAAAAAATAACTTGGTAATATAGTTTTTTATTTCAGTGGCGTTTTTGCAGTTCATTTTCGACAGCGTGCTTATGTCGAAGTTGTTAACTTCTGTATTTGTGTCAAAGCCAATACTTTGAGCCAAACCAACCTGGCTTACCGCTTAATTGAGTACGTTGTTGATCTATGTCTGGGCTACCCAACTAATTTTAATGAAGGTCCAGTCGGAGAAGTTTAGTATTTCCTGAGGTCCAGTCCAGTAGAATTGTTGATTGGCAATGATAAAAATGAAATATAGGTAGGTAGGTGATGACCTTTTTTTTTTTGGAGATCCCTTTTACCGTAGGCGGGACAGCGCTCCCGTTGCCCATACTTAAAAAAAGGTCTCGAACTGAATTTTAGCGTCCCGTTTTTCATCAACTGTTACTCATTGATCTTACTGCTACTCATCCTGAAGCTTGAGGTCCAGCTTTAACACTTCAAAGGTCCGGATTCGGACCACGGTCCGCCAGTTGAGTAGCCCTGATCTATGTTATGACTTCATTTACATTTTCTTGACTATCTTTTACTATCAGGCCAATCGAGACACTTTGCATAATGCCAGAGCCGATGCCACACTACAAGAAATTGATTCTAGGCATTAGATAAATGATTTTATTTCAATTTTGTCATTTGTTTTTTCATAACAATTACTTGCAATCCTTATTGGCCGGAGATAAAAGCTGAATTATTTCCCCGGGCAAGCTCCACGTAACAGGCCTGACTTAATTGCCAGGGTTTTCAAGAGAAAACTCAAGGTATTGATTGATCTTCTTACAAAACATTGCCTTTTTGGCGAAAAACTTGCCGATATGTACGCAATTGAGTGGCAAAAACGTAGGCTTTCTCATGCTTATATTTTACTGTGACTGAAAGATAAGGTGCATGCTTCAGAAATCGTCTCAATCATTTCAGCAGAATTCCCAGATCCAGGGCACTATCCACAACTCTTCGCGATTGTTTAGTCGCACATAATACACGGACCATGTGGACCTTTAAACCCACAGTGAAAGTGTATGCAAGTTATTCAACGTGGGGAAAGATACCTAACATTTTGTGGAAAAAACTATCCAAGACCTCTTTTACAACATACCCAAACAGGTAATGATGGTTATCCTCTATACAAAAGAAGTCCTGAACAAGGTGGCTTTTCGACTCAACTTCAGGTTAGAAGTCAATCAATCACAGTTGATAACAAATTGGTTGTTCCACACAACCTTTTCAAGAACGTTTGATGCTTATATTAACGTTGAACTTTGCATCAGCATCAAATCAATCAAAGTATGTGTGCAAGTAGATCAATAACGGTTCAGATATGGCAACATACCGCCTTCAGCCACAAATTGATGGCTCTGTGAACTTGCATGAAGTTGAGCTTGATGAAGTCTTCCAATGTCAAAACGGACGCTGCATTAGCAGCCATGAAGCTGTGTGGAGAATTCTTGGTTTTCCCATTCATAAACGACACCCAGCAATGGTACAATTGACAGTTCATTTGAAAAATAAGCAAAGTATTTATTACAGACCTCAGCAAGCAACTGAAATTGTACAGCGAGCACCCAAACACACCACTCTCACAGGATATTTTCATCTTTGTGCTAATGATCTTTTTTTGCACAAACAATTTTTACCATCAGGCACACAAGGATTACACTTGGAACAAATCACTTGCTGAATGGTGCAGAAGAAAGATGGGAAAACAAGTGGAAGGTTTTCCAGGAGTCAAAGCACACCAAACTTTAGGAAGAGTGTGTTGTGTGCATCCAAGCGCTGAAGAACGCTTCTTATTAAGAATGTTGCTCCATGAGGTAAAAGGCTCTTGCTCTTTTGAAGAATTGCGAACAGTTGGGGGTTCCGTTTGCACTACCTATCGAGGAGCATGTAACCGTAGAGGAATGCTTGACAGCAATAAATGTTGGTATGAAACGCTTAAAGAAGCATCTGTTTGACATTCGTCATCAAAATAAGGTATGCTTTTGACCATTATGCTAAATTGGAGTAATCCTTTGAATCCAATTGCACTTTGGGAAGAATTTAAGCACTAATTTTCAGAAGATAAGCTTTTTCATTACAGGCGACGCCTTGGCAACATGCACCTTGATGCAAATAATGAAATCTTTAATTAAGCTTTCATTGATCTTGAAGAAAAAGTTCTTTCTATTGGTGGCAAACTATTACAGCTATGGTCTTCCTGCTGCAAACAGGGAAATCAGCAATCAACTTTTGGAACTTTGGTCCTCTTTGAACAAAATCACGATGTGCACTATCTGGAAAATTTTGTTACAGAGAATGTCACTAAACTTCCTGATAACTAAAAGTTAGTGTATGACATCATCGCACGTGACGTTCACTACCAAGGAGGAACCCTTTTTTTATTGATGCACCTGGTGGCACTGGCAAAACTTTTCTTACAAATCTACTTCCTGCCATAATTAGGAAAAGTAGTCACATTGCTCTTGCAGTGGCATCATCAGAAATTGCTGTAACACTTCTCACTGGCGGTCGCACAGCACATTCTGTGTTTAAACTTTCTTTAAATCTTTATGTGACTGGCCCTGCAGATGCTTCCGTTTGCAGAGTGACCAAAAATTCTGGTACAGGAAAACTTTTGCAAACATGCCGCCTTATTGTGTGGGATGAATGCACAATGTCACATAAAAATGCCTTTGAAACTGTAAACAAAACACTGTGAGACATTAGGAACTCAACTTCTGTTATGGGAGGAGTAACATTTGTCATGGCGGGAGACTTTCGACCGACTCTTCTCATTATTCGCCGTGGTACTCAAGCTGATCAAGTGAGATCATGCGTGAAATCTCCTTACCTTTGGAATCACGTAAAAACACTCTCTCTTTCCACAAACATGAGAGCTTTTCTCAGTGGAGATCAAGAAGCAGC